>JADLZK010012115.1:0-333020 GCA_015847255.1 Hyparrhenia diplandra
GGTTGGCTATAAATACAACTTTTTGCCGGCCATGGGAGGTCTCTTGGTCATTTTGAATCAATCCTAACACCTCTAAATTTGAGCACACATCCTCCTCCTCACTCCTTTGCTTGAGGGCATCCATTCTAGTGAGTTGAGGTGATTCAAGTGCACTTGCTTTGATCTTTGCATCTAGTGGCACTTGTGGATCGTTGTGAGCCGGTGGTTTTTCTTGTTGCTCTTGGAGAGCACCACTCCTAGCCGGCTTGGTGATTGGTGGGGCGTTGGCAAGAGAAGGTGAATGTTCTTGGCCACCTCAGGTGATTTGTGAGAGGGTCACACACTCCTCGTCGGGGAAGACAAAGTGTGAGTAATCTATTGCTTTCGTGTCTTGGGTACCTCTCATTTTGCATTGGGTGCGAGAAGCCTAAAGGCATTTGGCTTGGAGTGAGCTCCACCCTCGACCCACCGCGTGAGAAGAAGGTCGGCAAGGAGATTAGCTTGAGGGTGCTCAAGTGAACTTCGGGTTAAATCTTGTGTCTCCACTTGTCTCTTGGTGATTGGCTTCAATTTGGTTATCACATTGATTCATCCTTGGTGATTGGATTGACTAGCCTCGATATTGTGGTATATCACCTCTACACTCTTGCATTACTTTCATATATCTTGTGTTAGTGTAGTTTGAGTAGTCTTGCTTAGTTGCTAGAGTAATTAGCTTGTTCTCCTAGTGATAAAGTAGTGACATAGCCCTTGAGTGTGAATTAGAGACTATAGCAACTAGAATTGTCAATAGGAGGCTTGCCGACAAGTAGAGCTAGAGCAAACGCATTTACGCTTTGTTATTTACTAACAAGTTGCTCTAGTGATTTTGTAGAATTTTTATTAGGCTATTCACCCCCCCTCTAGCCATTTAGGACCTTTCACCGTTGCTGCATGACTACCTTGATCTACAGTTATTCCAGATGATACCCCACTAGTATGTGTAGGTCGATCTCTTATGCTTAGTAATGCTTAGACTTCGGTAGAAGTCGGATGATGGTTTCATCATTCGCGAGATATATGTTTACCTTTGTTCCTCCACCCTGTTGGTGGACATAACAATGTTTAACTTTGAGGCCAGGGGGACGGGACACGAGTTGTGTCTACGGAGGTTAGCCCGACAGGTTCGCTGGTCGTGCTTGTCCCGTCTGTGTTGATTAAGCACCGTTCGCGGTATGGCACGCAAGTTGGGATTTGTTGAGCGCATGTTGTGTGCGAGGCCTTTACGGCAAAGGGCACGATGGTAGGGTGTCACCACGAAAGGTCCCTTGTGGTTTTGGTAATTGAGTGTCAACATTAGGTGAACTAATAATGTGTGATTGAGATAATACACGGGAGATTAGTTCACATGTGATGATGTAATGAAGGAGCTTATTGCATATGAGACATGACATGGAGTCATGTGAGGCGAGGTGGTGAAGATCAAGACAATGCTTGGCTTGATGGACCGGTTACAAGTGTGAAGGGCAAGTCGAGGCTTTGAAGTCATGTACTGTGGCGGTGAAGCTTCAACAAGACTTGGCGCCGACGGACCCGGCCTTAGCGGTGAAGAGCAAGTGAGGTCAAGATCGATGGACCAAGAAGGTCATGTGATGATATGAAGTGGATCATATCATTCTTGATCGTATTGGTGCATGTGTTGCATCGGCACTTGGAGATGGAGCGGAATGGAAATGCGCAAGGCAAAGGTATAACCTATAGGGCATTTCATTTCGCCCGGTCATGAGGAGCTTAGAAGTTTATGACCCGGATTTAGGATAGATGGCCGTACTATCAAGAGGGGCAAACTTGTTTGCATATCGGTCATCTAGTGCCACTTGTGCGATCTAACTGCGATGTGTTAGGATCGAATGGCGTGGTGAGAGCAAGAGAAAATTCCTTTGAAAATGATTGTGAAAATGCTAACACACATGCACATGGTGATGTACACTTGGTGGTGTTCGCACATTTGCAAAGGAGAAGTTGTTTCGGTGTTTCTTGGACACTAGGACTGACTTTGGACTGGAATACTGCTTTGATCCATTGAGATTTGGATCAAGTAACCATGTGGGTTGTGTAGCCCTCTGAGTTAGCTTTCCATAGAGTCCAAGATCGAAAGCGGAGTTCGGATGAAAGAGTTATGGACATTTGATCGGGCGTTGGTCGGGCGACAACAGCGCCGGGCGGCGAGACTAGCGTAGGGCGCGTCGTCCGGGAGCGCTGGCGTGTCCGGCACTTGTTGTTTTTGCGTCCGGCGGGTCGGTGGGTTTGCACCCTCTCGACGGACCGCGTCGGGGGCTGCGCTGGCGTCGGCGCTAGAAAAGCGTGCCAGCGGCTAGTTTGCTTTCCGGGGCTGTTTTGTATGGCGCTGGCGCATCCGTGATGTAGCGCGGGCACGTCGGCGCTGTACGAAGAGTGGGAATTCGTCCCCAACGGCTCTATTTCGATGGGGAGCCTATATATACTTGTTTGGCCGGCCTTGGGAGGTTGGTTAGCACACTTGAGCCTTGGTGGCTGGTATAGTGGTGCTTGGAGAGCCCTTCCACTCACTCTAACTTGATAGTGTTCATCCAATTGAGTGAGTGATCGATTCTAGTGCGATTGCTTTGAGAGATTGCATCGTGTGGCACTAGGTGATCGTGTTGCAAGCCGGTGTGCTTGTTTCTCTTGGAGGTTGCCACCTCCTAGATGGCTTGGTGGCAAGAGGCTCCGTCGAGGCACGCAAAGAAGATTGTGCGGTGCTCAGGAGAAGAGATTGTGAGAGGTTAAATTTGCTCACCTCGCGGGGATGCGTGAAGAGCAACTCTAGTGGAGCGTGTCATTGAGCTACCACACTTGTGTGTGGGTTCTCCGCGGTGCCCCTCGAGGGATTGGCTCGAAGACTCACCTTTAATTGTGTGAGGGTTTCGATCAAGCTCCCATCGTGGGATTTAATCGGCCATTAAGCTTGTGAATCATCTTTGGGTGATTCGCCAAACCGTGGAACCACTAAAGTGTTGGTCGACACAACGAGGAGTAGGGGAAGTTGGCAAGCTTCGAGACCTCGTAAAAAATCACCGGTGTCATCTTGTGTCCACACTTGGCGGTGGTTTGCAATCTCTTCATCACAAGCTTTGTTCTTACATTCATATATACATTGTGCTTGTGCTTGAGTAGTATAGTTGTAACTATCTAGCTTGTGTAGCTTGTTTAGTTACTTTGCTTAGTTTGTGTAGCTAAGTAATTTAAGCCTTTGGGTTAGGCGTGTGTTGCCTTGTCCATTGTGCATCTAGTGAGCTTAGGGGCTTTGTGTTTGTGCTTACTAGAATTGTGTAGGAGCTCACCATTGTTTGAAGTACTGGTGCATAGGTTTGTGTGACCTTGTAATAGAATTGGTTAGGAGCTCAAGCTAGGCTTGTCACCTCATTTATCTTGTGTAGGATCTTTTGTGAGGTGATTTAGAGTCATAGTTAGGGGGGTGAAGTCTTGGCTACACCGATAAGTTTAATTCCGCAATTGTATTCAGTTAGCCATCACAATTAGTTTTTAGAAGGGACTATTCACCCACCCTCTAGTCCCCATCTCGACCCTTCACACCCCAGATCGGCCGGGTCAGTCGACACTAACTAGTCACATGCCCCAATGAATGGGAAATGGTAAGCCTGATCTCAGGGGTGTGCCAAATCGGGAACGTACAACCACGCACTAGGAGTGGAGAGATGGCGGAGTACAAGATACCCTCGTGGGTTAAAGTCCCGGATTGGAGGTGTCTTGTGCTCGGGTGGCATAGGACGCGGTCCCGTTTTGGACGAATCCGAGTGAGGGTTGATATATGCAAGCTTAAGTGCTACATATGTCGTGTGGTTAGGGATCCCTAGCTGGGTTTTAACCGATTCGTGAATCGCCATGCTCATCGGAGAAGGAGACCCGTGCTTCCGACCATACTTCGTAGTTTTAATGATGGAACAATGGTGATCATGGACAAGAGACGGAAATGAGATGTGGTGTTTAATATAAGTGTTTGACTTAGAGCAGGTGCAAAGTGGATACTGGTAATAACTTAATTTGATGCTAAAAATTGAAAGTAAGGATCCACTTGTAGTAAGCTTTTTCTGCAAACTTCCCTTTTCTAGCTCTACTTCTCTTAAGCCAGCATATTCTTGGAGTCTTTTCTTTTTGTCGAGCAAGTCTTGCGGAGTACATTGTGTACTCGGGGTTTGTTAACCCTTGTTGCGGTGTTGACTCGTCGTCTTTGCTAACCGATGTTATGTCGATGGGCTCGACATGATCAGTTGTCCCCTATAGTTCTACTCTACTTCGCATTAAGTTAAGTTTACTCAAATGTAACCTATTCACATTTTGTAAAATTAATGTTATTATTCTTCCGCACTCTGATTTATATTTTTGTAACAAATATTGTAATATTGTAGCTACTCCTTTGTTGATCCTGGTATGAGGTGTTATCGGGGTTCTCGATGACACCCGACATGCTTTTTAAGTTATTGGGTGCATCGGCACACGGTATCGAGAGGTCCTTGGGACAATGACAAAAGGTGGGCCCGTATTTTAGAGGTTCTGTCACAAGGTGGAAGGGGGATTTGCAAAAATGCGATTAAGGGTGGGCGGTTAAGTGTAAAATTATGTAATCCCTCGTGTCCCTTGGATCAATATCCCATGGTCCAGATTAGAAGTTTGCATGGTTTGCATATTGACGTTAATTAGTTTGCACTAGATATGTTTCCTAGTTGTTTTTCCTTTAGTTTACTTATATAAATTTAAATAAAATTAGATAACTAATTCTAAAAAAAGATAACTAAAACAGTTATCCCAACTTTGTACATAAGGTCGAATCCCTTGTCATAAAAAGATACGTGTCAGGGACAACCTTTCCGTTGCCAGTAAATCCTCTACCAGTTGAGTTATTCTTGCTACCCATGTTGTTTTACCACGCCAAACTATTTAAGTTTTTTTCCTTTAATTCACTTATTACATATTTTTTTTAAAAAAGAGATAGCTAAAAAATGATTTCCATCTTTGTACACAAGGGTTGGTCGAATCCCATGTTATAAACATGATGCATTGTTGCTCTATTGATTTTGTGCTACTTCCTAGTTTGTATCTTGGTACTCTCTTTATTTTTTAGTTTGTTAAGACAAAATTGATCTAGTCTTAACCTAAAACTTTGTGAATGCAAATAATTTGAACCAAATTTTGATTGTCGAGATGTTATATAGCAAGAATTGGAGTAAGATATACTGGTTTAAACTTGAAATCTAGAAATTTAAACATTAGTCCAATAAAACTAAAAGGTGAAGATGAACCAGAGAGTTGATTTCTCCAACCAGAGAGTTGATCGTGCCTCCTAGCGTCTCGCTCAAGCCATGGTAGAGTAGGTAGGGTTTCCCGCAACGACCGCCCACCCGTGGCGTGCCACCACGTCGCCGCATCTCATCTGAGCGCCGACGGCCTTCCTCGCCCTCCACGCTGCCGGCTGGATCTCCTCCTCCCTCCGCGCCTCTTCACCTCGATCCCATCACCCTTTCCCCGCTGGGCCGGCGCTTCATCGTCTCGCAAGACCCTAGGCAAAGATTCCGCCGTCCCAATCTCCGACGAAGCCGCTTCTTCTCGAGCTCCGGTCCTCCTCGTCGTCTTACCTCGCCGTGGAGGTCCGACCTGCTCCGAACATCGGCTCCCCCTTCCCCTTTCACCGGACGTCCCCGTGCCTGCTACCCACATCGCACGCCCCTACGCCGGACCAAGTGTTGGAAAGATGTTGGCAAGTAAGAGGGTGCTGATGATATCACACAATTCTCAAACAAGAATAAAAGAACTTCCAGTTTTGGTGTGTCATTGATATCAGACCTACCTGGTAACAATCAAGATATTTGGAATCAGATGAGTGAAGAAGTTGCATCAAATTTGTCAAGAAGTGTTGTCTTACTTGTTTTGACCTGTGGACAAATAAAACATCAATTCTGTGGCATAGCCATAGAATGCCGGAGCGATGTCGCAAAGTTTGTGACATCAGGAAGTTTGGTTGGGCTTTTAGAGTTATGCCGTTTCCTAAACAAGCTTGAAGTACACTATAAAGGAAATGTTGTCAGCGCACATCTGGAAGACTATGACACCAATAAACATATGGCCAGTTCCTATTCCAATGTGGTATCATCCATGTGAACTTAAGGATCATCTGAATGATAAACGTGAAGACCGAGCCAACAACCTCCTAACTCGATATGAGAATGGAATGAAATTTGTGCTCAAGTAGTTGATGTACCGCGCAGCCTCTGCTTGAGTTTGTTTGCGTTGGCATGTGATCAAGTGTTTATTTGATGTTTGAGCCTGTGTTATTATGTAAGATAAAGTAATTGGTAGCATTTTTATTGAGATATGACCTTTAAGCTTAAACAAACTTGTCTTTATTCGGGCCATACCTATTGAGATCTAAATGTCAACTGGTTGTTTTGTTGGCACAAGGTAAATGGTTTTTCTACCGTCAAAATATAAAAGGTGAAGATTCATGTAACACAAATTCTAGCATTTAAGAAATTGAACTGTATAACACATGATTCACTGCTATCTAAGAGTCGATACCATTTTTAAAGAATTTAACAACTATATTTTCTATATGAATCAAATTTCATCGTTACAAAGCTTGCACATTCAAAATCAATTGTTTTAGCAATGGCCACTTGCACAACTCCATTTCAGATTCAAATTTTGTGAATTATTCAATGTGAATACGTGACACTAGTTTTAACTTCCCCAATTGATAAAGCATGAGCGGTCAATGAATCACATACCAATGTATGATCTCATTGAATGAAGTAGTTTTCCACGGGCGCCTGTGTTCATGACTTTAACCTGATGCAAGTCATCTAATCACTAGAAATTGCACTAGGGTATAACAAACGAACCAAATAGACTACCTATCATATTTCACGATGGTAATAATAACAAGTAAATATGTATCCATGTGGCGGGACATTACGATGGTAACAAGTGGCGGGTGCAAATTGTATGGGTATTTTTCCGACCGTATGCGGCGAGTTTGAATCGCCTTAGAGTTTAGGCGCATATCCATGTCGAATATTCAACATCCGAGATCGATATAGTTGATAACATACATATTCAATCCAAATAGAAATATGAAAACAATTATAATATCAGTGATATCCGTATCAATCCATTTGAAGGAAGAGGATGGCATAGAAGTCCCACATGTCATTGACTGCTAAAACAAATTTTGGTGCCATAGTTTAGGTAATATTGCTAGAGTTACAAGAAGGAAAAAAAAAAAAAGTAGATGACTATCAAACAAAAAGTAGGGGATCTGTTTTGAGTAGTATTGATGGAGATGTTCTTAGACGTCCCATAGATTTTCATTATGTATATCAGAAGGTCATTAGAAGTCGTAACAGTAAGTTTTTTGGTTCACAATATCGATACAAGTGAATGGCTGAACCTATGCCAAATTATTATTTTACCTGAGGTAATATATTAAAAAGACTCGATCACTGCTACGCGTGCTACAGAGTCCTTAAAATTCTTCAGCCAGTATCCATTTTTATTCAGCTAACCATGTAACCACTCATCTTAGCAGAACTTTTTTTGTTCTTATGGTTGTGGCCTGCTCTGAACTATAAATATATCTTGGCCAACCAGGCAACCTTCCACGTCTTGGGCACTTCCGAACTTTTGTTCCAGATACTGTCAATGGCGGCAAGGCGCTGACCGAACTGCCCCCTAAAGGTTGCATCAACAGATAACGGCTTCTTGCTGTAATCTCACGGTCCTACGAATCACTTCACCGTCAGCAGGTCCAGAGTTGAGCACCACAAGCTCCTCACTGAAATTCTTAAAAGCTAGAGTTGTGACTTTGCCATCAAACTTGTGACATAAGAGTCTCCATGCAGTGCCACGGGTTCCAGAAGCAAGGGTTTCTCCAAGACCAGGGGCAACCTCAGCCTCTACTAACTTGGGATCATGGTCAACTGAGCTAACTGTATGAAGCACAAAAGGAGAGGTCTGGCTGCAGCATTTCTTGCACAAGAACGCCATCTTTGCGTCTCTCTGAGGTACACCAGCCGCTCGGCGGCTAAGGATTGCTCTTCTTGTGTATAATGATGCCCAAACCTTCGCAACCGCAGCACCAAAGGAACTAGGGTCAGAGACTGACATTAGGAATAGATTCATAGAGTCCAGCAGCAGACATTCCAGCCAAATCCTCCACATTAGCAGTAGATCTGACAATTAGTCGAACATTCTGATCAAATATTTTTTCAAAGATTCAATGATTTCTTCTGTTGGAGAAAGAAGTGAAACAGTGGCTTGAAGCTCCGAGGATAGGCTATCAAGTTCACCATTTTCAATTTGAGCTGTTTCGATCCTTTCTAGAAGGCTAGTGTAGGATTTGAGTGATCCACTTTTCTTGAAGGCGTCCTCCATGGATCCAAATGGAATGACAGCACCTGCAGGAACTCTGAATGCTGCTGGAGTTCCTTGGTCATTGTAAACTGCCCAATAATCAATGCAAAATGTAAAGATAATAGGAAATGGAACATAAGACTTTCAAGAAAGCAGTTCTGCCGTACTACTATAAGCTTGCAGTTCTGTTGAGTTTTTCTTAATGTAAATAATGTACAAGTTCTATGGATCCATAAATACTACCATACAGCAGACGACCTTTTTTTTTCTGAAACTACGCTTGGGAGAGCTGTGCATCATTTCATCAAGGTAGAAAAAAAGAGTAGTACACGAGCCTAGAAGGACCCAAACCCGAGTACAGGAACAAACACACACCAAACCCCAGGAACTAGGCTATATTACGCGCCACAATCTACAATAAACACGACCAACAGAAATTACTTTAACAGTATCATTTTTGCAATTCGAGGCTTGTAGCAGATAAAAAGCTATCACAACATTCTTTGTTATTGTTGCATGAAAACTAGGATTATTCTTCATCACCTTGGTTAAGCACTATGTTTAATAATTTGTTATTTATTAAAGGAGGAATGTACAGCATTATCAGCTAGATTTATTTGCTTTGAGTCATACCATGGGTGTATATATTCTACAAATATGGATTGGTGGAATGCAAGTTATCTGCCCTGTTTAATACCTTTTTCTGTTAATAAGCAGCAACATACTACTAGCATCCAGGCAAATTGACTGGTTGTATAAATGATACTTGTCATATTCAAGAACATTCCTAAACATGACATTTTGCTCTGTGAATGAGCATGATATTTTACCTTGATTCCTTATCATCAGAGATATATTGTGAACTTGTATGGTATCGATAAACAACAAAGTAGGCGACACAAATCGACATGAATTTGATGGATATCTCAGCTGAAATTGGTACCTTTATTTGACACTGAGGAAAGAACTGAAAGAGTTCCACATGCAGCAGCTTTTGCACCAGATGATTCAATTGATGCCTCTGAAAGCTCAAGCACACCAGGCATACCGTTCACTCCTGAAGTATAGCTCTTTTGCTGAAGAGAAGGCCCCAAAGAGTTAGGGAAAATAAAAAAAGTAAGTAGGAGCATGTGTAAAAACATGCAGTCAGAAAGATGTGATGGATTGGCATGCTTTGATTAGATGATTTGAAGCAAAAGAAACTTAACCTCAGACAATTCTAACTTCTTGTCCATAGTCGGCAGTTGTGAGAATTGCTGCGCAGATAGACTTTTCTCCACTGGATGGCTCTGAAGACATGGCAGCACACACATCTTTGTTTGAAACAACTGAAAGATCAACATTATTGGATGATGCATCCAACCTGTAAAAAGGAGCACCAAAACTCACCAAACATATTCACGAAAAGGGTGCATAGCGGTAGCATAATACTTCAATAACACTAAGTGGTGCTAAATTAGCAGTCAGGTTAACTACTTCAGTATGCTACTGAAAAAATCTACTTCCACACATTCCTTCATTAGAAAAAGAACTTTTAGAATTGTAAACTTCAAAATAGGACAGACTCATCCACCTGTTCTTGTCTGCATGAGGTTGTGGACACATTCATGGGCCGCCAATATAGGCGTGCCCACCGAGCCCAAGCCATGGCTTGATCGACCAGAGGCTGGGTCGGTACAAAGGGATTGCAAGGAGGATATTTAGGAGAATTGTTACCGAGTTTGTTAAGAATTGCACCTGAGTTATAAAGGGCACTCTATGACTCTAGTTGCTGTAAACATTATCATCGAAGAAGGAAAAGAAACTGTGTCTCGAGATGGGGTTTCCATCGGCGTGGTGTCGACCTTGCTATCCCCCTTCACTCTTTGCTCCCAATCCCTACTACACGCCTCCCCCGTCATTATCAATTTGGTATCACAGACCACTCAGAAGGCATCGACCACCATGTTCTGCATTCCTGATCCTGTCCAGAAAGTGATGAAACTTCGCCCAGATCCTTCATCGAGAACTATGTCTACTAAGAACTAATGATGCTGACGAGAAGGTCGATGAGGAGGCAGTTTGGACAATGTCATTCAGATACATGAGCAGGTAAACTGTGCATGAGGCTGGCAATAGACAAACAATGAAGTATCTGATTTAGCTTTCCACAGAGCCGAGTTAGAGCAAGTAAGAAGCAAACCAGTTGTACCAAACACACAACACCTGTTTGGCGCCATAGGGTGATTTGTTGATGTGACAAACGAGATTAGGATGAATAGGATCCTCATAACCAGCCAACTTAACACAATATACAATCTCATCCAATGTCCCATGAAGGAGAGTATTTTTCACATCCAACTGATGAATGGGCCAATGCGGAGAGAGAGACAAAGACAGAATTGTTTTAACTATAGCAAGTTTGACCGCCGGACTGTTTCTGCAAAATCAACTTTGGATCTTTGAGTGAAACCCCGAAGTATCCGCCAGACTGAATGTTTCTGTAAAGTATATGTGAACCTAAAATAGGAAATAACCCTTCTGAAGAGGTGGCTTTTATATAGTCAAGTAGGTATGACTTAAGTTACAAGAAAGTTATATACAGTTAGACCCTAGGTCTATGCATATCTAACACAAAGAACTAGTCCCTGATACGGTTCCCTGCTGGCTCAAGCTGGCCCGCTGGCCTGAGTCAACATGGCGTGAGGGAGGAGCCACAGCAAGCGCTTGCCATCAGTAGGCTAACAAAAAGGGCAGGATCAAACTGATACCATGTAGAAATGAGAGGGGAGAAGAGATGAGGGGCAATGCTGCACACAGCCAAAAGGTCCCGGGCTTGTGTGTATATTTCATTATTGATCAAACAGAATCACGCAGGATTACAATTGGTGTCATATCAAAGGTACCCATAAGAGGAAGCATTAAGGCTAATAATACAACGAAAAAATTATTCTTATGCAATAAATGAAACAAATCAATCAAATCCCTATCGACATACAATTGAATCTTGACAGAATAGTCAACTAACAGTTTAAAAAACACAAATCTGAATTGAGTGCAGATTTGGTGCCCAGGGGCTGGCACCCTCTTTAGCAAAAATACCATGTTGCAATGTTTCAAAAATCATGTATGTAGCACACATAAAGATAAGTATAGCTAAAATACATGATTTTGTGATGATTTTTACATGGCAAAATGGTATTTTAGAATGAGAGCGCCCGGCCCCGCACCATATGATTTTCCATCTGTTTATACAATTTTGAGATCTGACAACACCTTTCTTGTGTTAACTGGTGATTTAATCCTCATGTATTAAAGTGTGTGTTTGTGTGGGTGTGGGGTCCTTGTATGACTCTTTTTGTTCTTCTATTAATACAATGATACGCAGCTCTCCTGCGTGTTCGAGAAAAAAAAAGATCTGACAACACATTGTGAAATGCTCTAACTTTCTTTATGATAGTTAATTATCATATAAGATTCGTAAGACACTGGTAATTATTAAATATGTTAATTTTAAAAATAAGAAAATATTTTTTCCATGACATGGGAGCAACACAGATTTGTTAGTAAAATAGAATGGAATGAACTGTTAGTAAAATAGAACCTAACCTGACATGTTTTCCCTCAAGTAACCTCGTGTTCGTAATCGTGTCATCATCTTCACAAGTTACAAATACAACTTTCTCCTGGAAACATATGTAAGTAGCATTACATTTTTTCTTTTTTTTCGAAAAAAAAAGAGCAGTGGATTCATTAAAAAGGGAAACCATAATTTTGGTACTAACTTGACGAGCTCTAACACCAAGATGTGATAGGTGAGGTAATTCTTGAAGAAGAATAACACCCACTATGTTATCCCCAGCAGCTTTAACCTGTCAAATGAGGAGCCAAACCTTTGCGATATCAGGAAGTTGTCAAGACAGTAACAACAAACCAAGGATTTAATTGTTATAGATACCTCTTCATCTCCATCAGCCTTGTTTACAACTAGCACGACAGGTTCTTTGATGGATGGTGGCAGTGATCCAGGAGCTATTCTTTCAACCTGATAAAATGAAACAATGCTATAAACACATGATTTTTCAACTTAAATATGGCAAGCAAGGATGAGTTGGGATGGTTTTAAAGACTAAAGGGATGAGTGAGCCTGCAACTTGACTGGTTAGCAAAGCTCACAAGTAGCACCATAGGTCCTACATTCGACTCCGCATGTGAGCGAATTTCTGGCTGGGCTAATAAAGGCCCCTCGTTGGCTCACACTCTATACCCTAAAATAGCTGCCACCAACAGAATGTAATTGTCCATTGTGAAGCCAACCTTTGTGGCCATTCTAGATAGGTAAGAGTCTAGGGTCAGTTTTAATTAAAATGCCCAGGAGATGTCTCCTCCCACTGGTCTAATTTTTTAAAGACTCAAGGGTAGGCCAGAATTTTTAATGAACCAAGGTCAAACCCAACTCATGAATCATAACCGAAATAATGCTAAGATCAAATATCCTGGTCTGACAGAAACCTGTCTTATGGTCTATGCTTCAGTTTTCTACAACAACTTACATGAATGATTTATTACGAATTATCATCAAATCTATCTTTTCTCTCTTTTTATTTAAGCATTCAATGAAGCTTAGCCGTGCATAAACCCACCATGTGTGACTGACAATTGTTCAGTATATAAGCTGATCATTTGAATGATAACATGTTTGATCTTGTCATACTGCAACATGTCTCAAACTACATTTCGATAAAAAGAAGAGCAAGTTGTCTTTTTTTTTTTTTTTTGGTCATTGTGTGGGATTCACGAAATAAACATACATCAATTACAGTGAGAACATAACAATAGGGCAAAATGAGCAAATGGAAGTTGCCCACACCTGTATCAAGGCTCCATGGGCCACTCCAGGGACAAGAACATCCCACACAGATGATCCAAGAACTGCTCGAGTTGCTTTTAAAAGTACAGTGCAAAGTTTTGAGACCTGAAAAATAACACTAAAACAAATCTAAATAGTTAGATTCACATCAATCAGATTGATGCTAATCTTAATATCAGTATCGTCCAAACAATGTGCAGGAGCACTAGGTAAGAAAACATTACCCAGCACGAATTTCAGCCTCAGTGTATGTTCTCACACTGTTCTCTGGTATTCCAAGGGCTTTCCCAAGAACCTACATATGTAGACAATCAATCTGAAAATTTACCCATATTTCACAAGAAAGTTAAAGTGAAATGTTGGCTTATGTTCTATTGAACATAGCATGCACAAATGTTTGCTTAAAGTGTTGAAATCGGGTCTCTAATTAGGAATTCCTCATATAAGGAAACAATTTTTATTTTGTATTAAGCATGAAATAATATGGTACTCTATCCTTATTTTCACTTCCTTTTGGACTCACTGCATGTATTTTCCTCATACAAATATGTCCTGCTCCCACCTTCTTGTAACTTGCAATCCAACCACATTTACAGATCTTTCCTAGCTTCCTAATCCATGAGTCTGTCATGGTTTTCTATAGACATGATAGGCAATGATATACGATGGTGGCCATACTTCTATAAACCAACCCTAGATCATCCTTGCCTATACACGTGCTTGTACTCTACGACCTAATCAATCTGTTGTTTTCCGTGCAATACCTTTGCTTTCATGGTATCACTAGTATAGGTTAAAATTGTTAGCCTAAACGCCTTTCGTTTAGCCCATTTACACACCATTTAAATGTTTTTTTTTCTGGAATACTGTTGGAGTATGTGTGTGTGGGCCTCCAGCCCAAAGCCGGCCCATGTAGGGCAAGGCCCATTAGGGTTAGGGTTTGGCACCTTGTGCCTATATGTAACCTGGGGGTTCACCCCCTTCTATCTATCAATCTGAGTTACACTCTTCTACATGGTATCGAGACTAGGTTAGCCGCCGGCCACCACCCTCCTCCATTTGCCTCCAGTAGCCCCGGGGAGAGCCACCTCTGCTAGGGGGCAGCGCAAGTTCGGCGCCGGCCGCTATTGAGCGCCGCCCCTCGTCGTCGTCGAGTCAATAAAGCGGCCAGCAGACCTACCTCGCCCGTCATCGGCGCCGGGGGAGCGCCCGGGGGCGGATCCGGTCTCCTCCACCGCCCGTGCGCCGCCCCCGCGTCTGCCTTCACCGGCTTTCCGGCGCCACGCCCGCCCGCCCATACTGCGCGCCCAGCGCCGCCACAGCGAGCGCGAGCGCGGATCCGGCGCCACCCGTGGCCGGCGGCTTCTCCACGGCGCTGCACCGGCCCGATCTGGCGCCCGGCCCACCGATCCCGCCACCCGCTACGGGGTTGGGGCAGCGCCCGGCCTCCGTCGCGCCACCCGCCGCCCGGGCCTCCTCCCACTTCCCAGCGCCCGCCGCGCCCCGCCCGCCGTCTGCGCGCGGATCGCGGCCATCGAGGGAGGAGGTGGCCTCCCTGCCCTTCTTGCTCGGAGGGATTTGCCCAGGACACCGGCGCCCTCCTCCTCTGTTTCTCTCTGCCGCCTCGCTCTCTCCATCGTGGGAAGAGATCGGTGGATGGGGGAGGATGGCTTTACTCTACGTGTACCGAGCTTGTACCGCAGGCTAACAACACTTCACCCTTTCTGTATCTTTTCTTTTGCACGGTCAGGGGCCAGGGATTGGGTCGCCTGCCGTTCGCCGCCGCTTCATCGCCGACACTCCCGAGAGACGAGGCCGCTGCCGCGCCTCCAGCTGCAGCTGGCGCCGCTGTGGTCTCCGCCTTTCACCGCCTCGCGCCGTGCGTCGCTCAAGCAAGCTCTCCGTCCCGGAGTCCACGCCCTTCGCGCGTCTACAGCGGACACGCGCCCCCCTCCCGCCACCCTCGCTCTCGGCAGCGGGACTTCTACTGAGGGCGGGCAGAAAGCCGCCACCCCACTTCTCCCCTCCGCCACCCCACGATCCGAGCGGACCTCGACTTCTCCGCCACCCCCGCTCTCGGCGCGGCCTCAGAAGTATTGGTGCGTTGCCATCTTTGGCGCCCTAACGCCCGCGTAAGCTCGGCTCGCCGTTCGCGACCCGCGACAGCTTCGGTGTTGCGACTCGTCTTCGGCCGTCTTTTTGCCACCTCGACTCGGCAACCTACCTTGGCCCCGACCCGGCGACCTCGACCTCGGCTGCCGGCACAAAAGGGCTATCCTCCACTTCTTCGCTCCAGCCACAACGTCCGCGACGGTTGCGGCTGGGGGGGGATGACATCTCCGGCTTTGTCCCTTTCGGTCTCATCGTGTGTTCGCCCCCGTTAGCTAGCGGGGATGTTGGAGTATGTGTGTGTGGGCCTCCGGCCAGGTAGGCCCATGTAGGGCAAGGCCCATTAGGGTTAGGGTTTGGCACCTTGTGCCTATATGTAACCCGGGGTTCACCCCCTTCTATCTATCCAGAATACAGAGTTACACTCTTCTACAAATACGCAGGAGAGCTGCGTATCATTGCATTAAGAAAGGAGAGTCAAACGGCATAAAAAGCCAATACAACAGGAAACACACTCACACACACACCACTAGATCAAACTCTTACATAAGCGCCCGGCTGCGAAAGAAGGGTGACCCACAACCGGAAACGCTACTCCCTATGAGCAGGACCAACTAGACCCTTGAGACCATTTAAATGTTAACGTTGGTACGTTTGTTTTGCCCATTTAGCCCGAATAATGGCTAAACGGTCTGTTTATGGTTTAGTGTTTAGCACTTAGGATAAAATGATGTTAAACCCTAATCCTTCCACTGCCCTAGCGTGTCGATGCAGCTGCACCTCTTCATGGGCTGGCCTCTCGCCCGCTAAAATTCCCACGCTTGATGCCCTCATGCTGCGTCCACCATATCCAGAAGTCCCCATTCTTCCCTCGGCTGCTGCAGTCTCCACCTCTCTCACAATCAATGAGGATGCCAACCTCACTACAACTAGTCACCGCGTCGGAGGCCAAGCGCCTCTCGCGGCGCCGCCTCTCCTTCCAAGAAGGATGAGGAGGCCACCCTCGCTGCAGCTGCTGATGCAGAGGTCAAGGCGCTATGGCAGCAGCTGCTGTTGCGAACACTGCTACCGTCACCGACCACGAACACCCCTTGGCATAGTGCTGCCTTTTGCCACCGCAAGGCCAAGGCGTGGCGGCCCTTGCTCAGAAACGAGGTCTCCTCCAGTTTGATGCCCTGCAGTTGTGTTGGTGCCCGTGCAGTTCGCGTGACTGGAGGGTGACCCTGCATGACCTGCCAGTCACCCAACTGCAGAAGCACCAACTGTAGAGAAACTGCATCCCTTGCTCGTGCCCAAGAAGTACCAACTCTAGAGGAACTGCTTCCCTTGCTCATGCCCAAACTGCCAAGCAGGAAGCCTCCACAGCCGCCCAGGTGTGCGACACGGCTGTCATGTGCACCAGCAACAACCTCGACCGTCGCGGCACACTGCACACAAAAGGGACGTTACAGCGACCATGCGCAGCCTCGCCCGTGCAGCCCACTAACGGGCCACCGCAACCGACAAGGACTTCAAGTCAACCACCCCTGGGCGGCCCTCACCAGCACCTTCTCGCACTGCCCTGTTGGTCCATGAGGTAGTTGCCATCATCAATTTGCATGCTCAGGCAGTCAACGTGTAGAACATCAGCAACCTCATCCCCGCCATCCTCGACACTGACTTCGACAATTACACCTGTTGGAGCCATCAGATCCTTCTCATCCTCGAGAGGTACTCCTGCCCGCGTAACTTTCGACGAAGTTGTTCACGAGGAAGTTGCTAGATTACACCTTCCCATTCACAACCTCAACAATGTTGTCCGCTCCATCTTATTTCAGGCCAGTCTCCATCCTCATTATTGGGTTGAAAACCTTAGTACCACCACGCTGCTCCATAACATTTTCCCCACCAAGACATTGCACTCCTCTACGCCACATCAGGTCCCCATCACAAAATCCAACATTTGGAGAGTAAAAGCAAATCCATGGTGTCAAAACAATATAAATTAAACAAGCAGGATTTCATATTACAAGAAACATGTAGTTTAGGGTTTAGTTTGCTTTTTATAGTAGGCTATGTGTTCAAGCCAATCCACCGCCTACCTGCTCTCACTTTCGGCCGTGGAAGCCAAGTCAGACTTGTCGCTGTTAGTATTCCAATGAGGAGACGTCATCTACTCATTTGGAAAATTTCCAAGGGACCACATTTGGAAAGCACAAACGGAAAACAAATGCAAGGTGTTCACCTGGACCCTAATTCATGGAAAAATCCTAACGGCAGACAATTTGCAAAAAGAGGATGGCGCATCAGGAACATTGTGTTCTATGCAATGGGCCCTTCATTTCTGTATATGCTGTCCTTTTCAAAAGGCGGTTTGGAACCAAGTTCTCACTTGGGAGCACTTTGACAGCATAGTGGGCCAGCAACAGGAAGACCCGCTACAGATTATGCCTTGGTGGGAGAAGGTCGCTAGCAAAGTGCCTCCGGCTAATCGAAAAGAGGTTCAATGGCCTAGTAATATACACATTTTGGAACTTATGGAAAAGAGAGGAACAGGCGCATTTTCAACAACACTTCAGAAACAATGGGGCAGGTAGCTGCGAGGATCAAAGACGACATTGAACAGTGGAAGAGAGCGTTTGCCTAGGAGGGGTTTCCGTTTTTGAGTGGGCTTGCACCCTTCTGTTGTACCCACGGGGGCGTGGAATTTTTCCTCTACCTGACTGTACATAAACTTTTTTCTCCCCTATCTTAATTGAAAGGCAGAGCTCCTGCCAAACCTTCAAAAAAAAAAAAAGGAGACGCCATCTACTTGCTTCTCTATGTTGACGACATTGTCCACACTGCATCAGCAGCACCTCTCCTTCGCCACACCACCCATGCCTTGCAGGAGTTCTACATGAAGGACCTGGCTACATCACTTTCTTAGGATGCGAAGTTCAGCACAATGCCGACGGCTTGTTTCTCTCACAGAACTGGTACATTCTTGTTGGCCATGGATAGTGCCTCAGTCAGCGACAACCGGATATCTCCTATGGTGTTCAACAAGTCTGTCTCCATATGCATGATCCTCGGAACCTTATCATGAACCTCTCAAGTGCATTTTGAAGTACATTCAATCTCAGGTCCACCTCAGGCTATGCGGTCTTCCTCGGTGGCAACCCTGTGTCCTAGCCCTCCAAACAGCAGACCACTGTATTAGTCCAAAGCAGAAGCCGAGTAACATGTTGTGGCTAATGTTGTTCTGTGCGAGCTTCACTCACCACCCTGCCATGCTACCCTGGTCTACAACAGCATCAGCCTGGTCTACATGTCCTCCAACCAGGTTCAGCATCAAACACATTGAGATCGATCTTCATTTTGTTTGGGAGCGAAGTTCCCATTGGTGGTGCCCATGTTCTCCATGTGCCAACATCATCTCAATATGTTGAGATATTCACCAAGTGGCAGATTTCTTCGCTAAAGCACAAACTGAAGAGCAGCATCGGCTTCACTTGCTCAAACTCAATGCTTCAGATCCTCCACTTCCACCTTGAGTTTGAAGTGGGGTGTTGAAGTGTATGAAAGTCTATCTAGGCCGATATGGTCCATGAGGCTCCTATATATAGTCATCTCCACTACTGCAGTGCTCATCTTCTCAAATCCCCAAGGTTAGTAACATATCCGAGGGGGAAAACAGGTGGAACACAGTAGCATATGATAAACTTATGATCACAGGACTCATCTACTCTTTTTTCAGTAAACTCACCTTGACTTTTTTTCAGGGAATATAGAAAGAAGTGCTTCAGAGTATTCTTCTGTTAGTCTTCCTGATCTATCAAGAGTGGCTTTGAGTCTCAGTGCCCAAATATATTTTCCATCCTCACTGCCTGTGTACAAAACAACAGTAGTTGAAGGGTACTCCTCACCGAAATGAGATCGCAACTAGGGATGCACATTCATGCATGACATATATTTAAGGAAAAATTGTACCTTCAAATTCAGATAGACCTTTCTGCTTCCAAGAAAGAAGCTCATTCACTATTGCAATACACTCATTTGGTTTCCAACCTGAAAAGCCAACTTGATTTATGCCAATGACAAGGGCATCAAGGGAATCATCCCATAGACTTGTATTTGTAGGAAGACCCTCTGCAAGTGAAGTTGATCCACCTAAAGCTTCAAGAGCATTGATATATCTGTTTTATGGTACCATAGCAACAAAAACAAAACCACATTTGATTCCATGATAAACAAAGTATGTACGGAAGCATCATAATTGAAAAAGAAACAAATTTAATTTCAACTATGTCATTACCTACTTAACAATACAAACGAATAATCCTCAAGCCCAATCTCACAAAGACGCCACTGCAAAAATCTCATCAATCAATTTAATTGAAATCATGCATACAATTTCAACCCATACTTTCTCAATTGTGTTTTGACAAAATAACCTTTTGTCGCATTGCAATAGCGCTATCTGGAGCATCATTTCTAAGGCCACTTTCCAGACCCTTCATTAGAATTGCTCTTAGATAAGATAATGACAGCAAGGTCTTCAGCAAAACTTGAACACCGCCATTTTTATCCAAATCTTTTGCACCTTCCAGTTGGTCTAAATTCTGAGACAATCAATAGTCACATATACACGTATGAAATGACCATTACACTGGTGAGCAGCAGGTCCATCAAGTGTAAACTGGTTAAAGATAAGCAGTAACAGCTGTTTACTTATTAGAATAACTAACACTAGGAGGAACTTAGTCAGATATTAAGAAGAATAGGCTCCCAAATTCAAGTTTAAAGGGACTTGAATCTGGATTGCAGGGCGTACACTAGGGCCAATAACATTATCCAATTAGCATAGCATCAAACCCAGCAAGGCATGAACTAACAGAACTTAAGTACATCAGCAAAGATGAGGCTATTCTTTTCTACGGAATTGCCAAAACATAGAAATAGCTAATATGTGATGGTAGTACAAATTAACAGCTCCAAACTTATTGTACTTGTTTATATTAGGAAGTGAAGAGCAAATTCACAAAAAAACAAACCTTCTTGGTTTTCAGAAAGGATGAGAGAGCTTCTAAGCCAGATTCACTCATAGATTGCTCGATAGATTGCAGTTGCTCCACTAGGCTGCAAAGCCCACATTACAGTATCACATATCACATAATTATTCCAAAAAGTATTTGACCACATAGTACAAAGAAAAGATGACGCAGCATAAAAGCTTTTTATATTATTCTCCTGCATGGTTGAGAATAAAAAAAATGATTCACAAAATTATTTATGTTCTAGTCTGAAGGTTTAAGAGAGAATTCAGTAATTTTCCAGATATCATGGACTGAGAAAAGTATCAACATCAAATTGAAAACTATCTTTCCAACATTGCTGAAGCAGCTCTCCTGCGTGTTTGAGAAAAAACATTGCTGAAGCACTCCTGCTCGCTAGGGAGGAAATTCAGCTTTGGGGTCTGACCGGTGCCCGTGGTATTTCTTACTTCTTGGCCACAGCTCAAGGAGTTTCTTAGGTCTTTTGGGTCAATACCTGTGTGTTGGATGTGCTGGAGTGTTGTATGGGATCTTACCTTTTTTTCTGCTTAATATAGTGATATGCAACTCTCCTATGTGTTCAAGAAAAGAAATGAAACCATGCGGGCATCGACTGAGAATGGACTTATTTGATGGTAATCACGGTTAGGAAGTTCTCTAGTGGCATACAGTGGATTTATTCTCTTAACTACTCTTAGTATTTAATTATTCTAGATTCAACTTTCCTAGTTTGCACATAAACCATTTATAGTACAAGAATTTCAGACTTTTAGGAAGTTATTATAAGAAAAAGATCCACTCCAATGACTTTGATTCTTTTCGTGCAATATTTTTGCCTTCATCACCATCACCAATGCATGTCTGTATGGTACTTCTGGTGACAAATCGTTATGAATAGAAACTCAAAACTGATGTCACTATTTGGCTAATTCAGGAGGCGCGGCTGGGCCACAGGACCATGGCTAGAGACCAAGGACAGCCTGGCTAATTTAGGCAGGATATAGGATATCAGGATTAGCATGATTGAAAGAATAGTAGCTTTAATAGGAGCAGTCTATTATAGCAAACAGTGAAATGAAAATTTCTGCATGCAGAAAATGTGGGCAAATTAGGAATTAGACAACCTGCCAGCATTAAAGAAATCTTTCAATTCACTATAAAACGTCTTGAATTGTTCAACAAAAGCTTCACTGTACTCTCCAGGAGTCTTAGTAATCCTAGCAAGCATGGCTTCAGTAGCAATAAGATCCTCAGGGCCAGCATTCCGGTGAAGCTTGTTTTGTATAGTATGCTTGATTTCTTGCTGTTGATAATAGAACATGACTGAGCAACAATTCCATTAAGTTATCCCAAATTGTGAAATGTGATCGTCACCTTGAGATCATGTGGTATGTCATTACGATGAGCAATATCACGAATTCGTGTCAGAGGAACGGAGGCAGTAAATTCTGATTTAAATGAAGGTAAACAAGGATGAATCTTATGTATCACAAGCAAATCCTGTATTAATATGAATCAAATAGTAAATGGTCAGAATTACAAAATTAGAATAATATTTGTCTTCATTAAGTGATATATGTTTGACAAATATGGGCTTGGGCTGGCCATGAGGCCCCAGCCCAGCCGCCATCCTATTTAGTTTTGTTGCCTTGGACTCCAAGCCCAGCACACCTGTATGTATATTGAGTTATATTTGGCAAGGATATCGGAGGATGGTTCTATCCATAAGCCACCCTTGTCCATGCCTAGTATATATACATGTTCCTTCTACTTGACATATTGTTAGCATATTTATTACCAGTCGCTGATGCCTTGGTCTCCCTAGAGCTTGAACATTTGAGTCTGTCAAGCTATATTACAATCTACTATTCTACATATTTTCCCAGCTTACAATATATTCTACGATTCTAGTAAAGATTCAGCAAAACTACTCGAAATGCTTTCTTTCTCCATGGAAAAGAATCTGGAAGTCATGGGCTCCTCATTGCAAGTTCATTTGGCTTGCAATGAAATGTATTCTTTCTCCGTGGAAAAATAATCATGGGCTCCTCCTCACTGCAAGCTCATTTGGCTTGCAATGAACAACCATTATTGGACAGATGTTTGTCTTGCTAAGAGGACTTCCTCATCTGGCTGCTTGCCCACTTTGTGATCAAGCAGAAGAGTTAATTCAGCCTTTGCCAGACAGGTATGGTACAGAATCTTCCAAAGACTGGGATTGAATTCCATTGCGGCAGGCTCTATCAGCACATTCTCAAACTGGTGGTACCGGGCAATCAAAGAAGTGCAGAAGGAGATCAGAGAAGGCCTCAATTCGGTTATCATTAGCATGTTCTGGGAAATCTTGACACACCAGAATGAATGTGTTTTTAACAGCTCAAGTCTGAATATCATTGTGGTATTGTAGACTTGTAGCCAGGCACAAATGCGCCAGGAGTCGCGGGCTAGGACGTTTGTTGGGAACTTGGGGTATAGTTTTCCTGGTTTTGGTAGTTCTGGACTTCTGGTCACCTTTTTTTTCGAACTACGCAGGAGGTAGAGGAATACAAGATGAGCTGGATTTAGAAAGAAACCCAGCTCGCGGAACAAAACAACAGCACACCCAACCACCCTAACTGAGAAGGAAAGGCTGGGGGTGGTTCTAAACAAGACCAGGACCTAACCATCACCTTCGCACCCACCCACGCACACACCCTCCGGCGTGTCTTAATCCTAGACGTGAGCGGGAATGCATCGCAACTCAATGTCTGCAGCAAGAAATATGACCTTTTGGTCATTGAGGAGTTTGATTGGGACAATGAATGGGCTGATTCATTGCATGTGCCTGTTCCGAAGTGCTCGAGGGTCTGATTGTGTCAATGATCTCACATGGCAGCATGCTGATGAAGCCACCGGTGCATCACAAGCGCTGCAGGGCCGTAATCCTCCTAGGAGAGCTGCTGCTGCTTCTCAATATTATAGACATTCCAGAAATGTTCCTGCTACTGCTACTGAAGATGGGGAAGAGGAAGATGAAGTTGAAGACCCCATGATGATACGGAAGTGCTTGAAAGTGTGAAGAAGATGGCAATGTTCCTGCTACTGAAGAAGACAATGCTGCTGATCTTGATGAGTTTAATGATGGATTTTGAGTGCTGAAACAGATATTTGCACTCAGCCCTTTTGTGTCCTGCACTCAGGTTGTATGGCTTTGGTGTAGTTGACTAGTAATTAGTATGCTTTAGAGTCCAGTACTTTAGTTTCAGACTTTCAGTCTCTATATTTGTGGACTATTAGAGACAAACCATGATGTCATTTGTCATGCTCATGCATGAACTAACGCACTAAAGCCACGCATGCTAATTTGGCCTCTTGTGTATTGTTTCTTATTTAATTCTCAGCAGCTGATAATATGTTCATTTATATTTCTTCATGTCATAGATTGCTGAATTTTGGAATTGTCATGTAGTTTCCTTCAAGGGGGTGGATGCTACATGGGAGAAGAGCTTTTAGAAAGGGAAGAAAAGAACCTGAGCTCAAGAATTGGGAACAAACAAGGTATGTATGTCCTGCACTACCATATAAAATTCTAGGTTGCAACGTCTTACGATGTGTGCATGGTGTCGCCTAGGCGCCCAGCATAAACACCTAGATGTTGTGAAAGGGGTCTGCCCCACGCCTCACCACGCGCCTCAAAAACATTGGTGGGGCGTTCTTTTTTTTTATATAAATAAGTAGTGATATAAATAAAATACTTGTAGAACAGTGTTGATGTCACAACTACGAGGAATGAAGCAATCAACCTGAGCTGATGTGTTTTCCCCATAGTATATCCTTTCAATTTCACGAAAAATCTGCCCGGATATCTCAGCATGTTTATTGGGTCGATGGTGACCACCATCCTCAAAGCATGGTATTTGACCAGTATATATCCACTGCGATCAAGAGAAGATATTGAGAATGTTACCAAAACCATTTAACCAATATCATTGTATCCAGATAACAAAGCTCAAGGGGAATATTTGGATATCTGTAAAGCCTATTGACTAATAGCACAGTAAGGTGCAAGAGGGGGCACCTTTAGATATATAGCAGAATATGTAAGAGCCTCCAAGTGACTCTGATCATGAACATATTCAGACACGAGCAGACGGACAAGCTCCAACTGCAGAAACATAGCAAAGTGAATTCACATACATAGTCCAGTAGATAAAATTAGTTTTCTTTCTCCAGAAGTGCAAAACTTTTGAGCAATACCATGGTTTTATATTACTTAGTAAAGAAATTCCATTCAGCTTTAAATTAATCTCGGTTGGAAGCTTTACAAATTCTACAAATGGAATCAGCCTTACCTAGAAATTTCAGTATATATTACATAATACCCCAAAAAATGACAACACTAGCTTTAAGTCCCTTAAAAAAGATCTAGGCAATAAAACATACTTGTAGATAATAGCTTCACAAGAGATACCAGTTATCACAGTTAACAACTATTATGAATTACATCTAACTACTGATACCAAAAGGTAGACAACAAGGTGTTAAGATCAAAAGAATAAACCCACATGGAATAATGTATCCATTTCACAAGAAAAAAAAATAGGGAATTAATCCAACTAACCTTCCGCCACCAGTTTCTTGATGCTTTATCACCCTCGACCAATTTCAGTGATACTGCATCAAGCCCAGTCACGCCCCACTTCCTATCACTCTCATTATTGCAATGCTCATTTGACCGCATGAAAACGGTATTACTACCTTGCCATAGGCCACCAAGTGTGCTCGACTCGAGTTCTGGAGTTAGATCACCATCCCCAGCATTACGAATATTTCCCGTATCTTCTAGAGCAATGTTTCTAGACAGTTTAGCATCTTCATGTATCTCCTTCTTTCCAGACAACTTAATCTCTGATGTTCCTAAAAGATCTAAAGGCTCTTTTGTCTTATTCCAGTGGCATGCCATATCAAACGAACCATTTTTGGCAAATTAACTACACGGTTGTCACCATCCTCCCATATTTTGTCCTTGCCTAATATCACAAACTTGAACTCTATAAGTGTTTCTCCAGGGAGATCAAGCTGGCAGACCCAACCATTTGGTGACCAATCCATCTCAACCAGACTCTTCCATGAGCCAAGCTCTTTTGCCGAACCAGTAATGCCAACATGCTCACCAAACTTAACTTGGTGATCCAGACAAACATGAAGACGCACTATACCCTGCTTTGGAGGATCTATTTGTTTCTTCTCCTTTGTTCTGTAGAATAAAAATAGTGCTGGAAATCAGACTTTCAGAACTCAGAGAGTTGCATGTGTGTAAGAGCAGAATTTGCAAGTAACTGCTTCATCTTTTCTGCTGTATAATGATCATAGTTCACAGGCCAGAGAAGGGAAATATATTGTAAAGAAACAACTGTGACAAGATCCATGGAGTAGTTCATAAAAGGTGATCTACTTGTCTACGTCAATGCATATGGCCACAAGACATCGTATTAAGTAGTAAATGGAAAGCTAGACATGGAATTTCATTTAGAGTCATTTGCATTAAAAATTGAAAAAAAAAAAAACAGATCAAAATGTACAATGAACCAGCATTGAATTGAATTACAATACTTTCATCAAATCAAATGAGTTCCGACGATAAGTATATTCTGGCTGGAAACATTACAATTAAACTATCTAACTACATATGTTCTGAATACTTGGGATTTACTCAAAGTACGACTTCGGTAGCGCTTGACTGGTGGGATGGGGTTGGGGTGATCCCACTTTTGTGCTGTTTGGTTGAGAGGCAAGACAGACTGAGATAGGATAGGACCATCCCACCTGGGAATATGCGTTGTTGATGCCGCGACTCGGGTCCCTCTTTTCTGGACAGAAGATAGAGTCGTCCTCCCAGAGACTGGGACGAGCCTTAGCGGGCGGCGCACGGGGAAGACGAGCGCGGACGACGCAAGCGGCGCAGCGAGCGGTGGCGCAGGCCGGTGAGCTCCGGCGCCCGCCATGCCGCGCAGTTCACCTCTCCGGCCGGGCTCGTCGGGGAAGGGCGGCGCCGGCGCGCGATCTGAGGAGAGGAGGCGTCCGGAGCAAGAGATAAGGAGAGAGAGGAGCCAGGTTCACGGTTGTAACTTTACGGAGCAAAAAAGGCACGTTGTAACTTTCTTTCAATCTCCATCGTCCAGTTAGCATCCGACGGCTCCAGTGCTTTTGATGAGGCCCGGGCTCGGCTTTTGGTTTTTTCAATTGGTTTTCCGGCGCCAAAAGCTCGCCGAGCTCCTGCGGCCGGCGACGCGGGCCGAGCTGTACGCGCGTCGTCATGGCCGGCTGACAACGGAGGGGGGGCGCTCCACAAGGCCGCGGGCTGCCTTTTCACGGATGGAGGCTAACAAAGCACAAAAATTAAACTAGGAGACAAAATGTATGGTAACCTCTTTGTAGGCGAAGAAGCGGCAGCAGATTCCGCGCGGGATGAGAAGGCGACGACCGGGCCGCGGCGCCGTACAGCGGCTGCAGCAAAGGCTCCTCCGCCGCCGTTGTACAGCAGTGCGTTGAGCCCGCGCCGCGGCCTCGAGGAGGCCGCCGCCACGGCGAGCGAGGGGTCCAACGGTCGCAGCGACGCCATTGATGATCAGCTCTTCGTCCTCCGATCGAACAGGTGGGTGTCACCTCGCTTGTCCCAACGGGGGCTGACTTTGAGAGAGAGAGGGAGAGTAGGGAGGCAGTGGCCTCGGGGCGGTGCGTGGCGCGGCGCGAGAAGGACGGTGGTGATGGCAGCGGAACGTGTGGACGTGGTTTCCGTGCCTGTTTTTAGGGGTCAGAGCAGGGTTGTGCTATGCACCGACCAAAACGACATTCACAGCTGTTTTCTCTCCGGAGGAAAAATGAATATTTTAATATTTTTTATCTAAGTAGGGAAACTCCAACCTATTTTTAAAAAAATTAACCTATATCTGTTTAAATCACTATCACAGGAAGTCGAATCTAGACACGCTAGAAGCTACTGTATTTAGGTGCTCTAACCAATATTTTAATACTTTCATTGTCTTTCAGCAGATTTATCGTCCAGTAACAAAGTAACTTCACTTTCATTGCCCTGCAAGTTGCAACCAATCTTTCCTGAAAGTAAATGGATTCTTGAACTCCTGCGTAATCTGCGTAATTTGTATGAAAATCTTGCTTTCCAACGAGACCCTAGGTCTAAACACAGTTCAGCGAATCTGAGCTCAGTGTCCTCCAAGATCAAAAGAGGTCGGCTTCGAGCTCAAGTGGCCTCCAAGATGTCTTGATGAATGGATCAGGGCCGGGCACAGCAGACCAAAGCAAACCTTGGAAAACCCGATTCAACATCAACTTTATATAATCTGATCTGAAGAAGCGTCAATCTGGAGACCAGTGTGCTACATTTTGTTCAACCAGACCAAGGTGAGTCCATAAATGATACTCCCTCCGACAAACTATTGGTTTTCAAGAAGTCTGAACAGTTTTAAGCTTTGACCAAATCTATTTACACGATACTAGTATTTTATAATATCAAATAAGTATCATTACATTTAATCATGAAATATATTTTTATATAATAAACATATTTAGAGGCATAAATAAATATTGATATTGTTTTTATGAACGTAAACAAACTTAAGAACATTTGACTGATGAGAAAGATCCCAATCCCAACACAATATTTACAAGACAGATGAGCAGGGTACACCATTATGTATAATAACGAACTAGGTTTTCCCTAAGCCAGATGAGCAGGTTACACTCTTATGTACACAGAATAGCGTGCTGTCGTCCTTCACCTAAAGTGAGTACGGGTGCCCACTATTCAGCACTCTGCGTATGGTATCGGCGTTCCATCCAAATACAGGATCCGAGCTGTCAACACGTCCAAGGAAAAGGGGTCACCTGGAGATCGAGATATATGTAGATAATCTTAACAAAAAACTGTTTGGGCTAACTAAGGATAAGGATGGGCCTTATCAAAGACCGACCGATATCAAATACAAGACTCACCTTGGGATCATGATCTCGTGATTGAAAATTCTGTCAGGGATGGCAGGAATGTGGTCCTTTTTCTCATTGGCGAAGTTTATGATCTGGAATAGCACTTCGTTAATCGATGACTCCAATGCAGCACGCCTTGTGCTGGTCTCCTCCAGGGCATCGCTAGCTAGAAGCATATTGCACAAAATGTTACTGCTATATTCAATGTTTATGACAACCTCACGAAGGCCATAAAAATTTAATTAACCAAATTACCTCGGATGTTTGTCAGCCCTTTGGAGCTGTTTGACTTGCTGTATCTTTTTGGGCTCATCACATGCAAATTGATGAACCACTGCTCCCAATAAACGCGCGCTCTGTTTTGTTGCCAAACCAACCTGGGTGTCTATGTTTTCGTCGAAGAAGGAGAGACATATCTGAGATATTCAGTTCAGCCACTAATCTTAATCAGAAGAAAGATGACATAATTCAGCAGCAACAGAAGTAAACTGCAGCATAATATTAAAATGGTTAATTGTTGTAGTTCAGACCTGGCTTCTGCGATTTGGGTGTTTCTCCACCCAAGCAATGAACTGGTCTATCTTTTCATCAACTTCCTTTTCTAGTTCCGCTAGACCACATTGTACCTAAACACATGAAAACAGTGAAGTAAGCAGTGGCAAAGAAAATGCTAATGAAAGAAAGTAATTAGACTGCAACAAGCAAGGTAATCATATTTGGAGAATACATTTATCATTGTGGTTAAGTTGGAGACTGATACAGAGAAAGCAACTTGCTGAAACGCTTGTTGAAACGTTGTACAATGTATCTATCCCATGTTTTCAAGACGCCTGGACGCCTGGACGAACCATGGGACCGTCCAGGACGATTAATCGTGATTAATCGGACGCCTTGAAAACAGGGTATCTATCTATATCTATATCTATATATAATACAAAAGAGTGAGGGAATTGAAAATACATCTTACCCAAAAAGATTATCCACTCTATATTAGAATCCTCGGATCAATCGGTACCTCTAAATCTAACGATGCAAACTAATCTGTCAGTGGGCCATCAACACGCTTACAGTCACCATTGAGAATCTTACGCATGCCTGCCATGCAATTTAGCTCCCGCCGCCCTCCTCATACCGTCTCCCTCCTGTGCGCTTCTCTCCCTCCCTAGATGTAAATCATGGTCATGCAGCATTCCTTCTACATAACTATTCTATCTACTGCATCTTCTCTTTCTTTCCCTTGTGCTCGAAGATGCTCCGTGCCTGTGGCGACGGAGGATGGACCAGCGTGTGCCAGGGGGCGTGGAAGAGAGCAGTGTCGCCTGCTTGAGTAAGCTTTGGATTTCACACACGAAACATGGTTTGCTGCCCAAAGCATATATTAATCTGTTGATTCTAAATTTTAAAACTACAAATTAAAAATCAGTTAGCTCCTTTTTGATTCTGGTTTACCGAAAAGTAGATCTCAATTAGACCTGACTATGGATTTGGATCATCCAAAATATAAATGTATTCAACCCACTTTGGATTTCATTATGGATGTTGTTTGGGCCTGAAAATTTTTCCATGATCCAAACACATTGGATTGGTTTGGATAGAAAGAGCTGGATGTCCAAATATCCATTGGACCTCTCCCTTCTCCCGTTGCCTCTTCGGGAGGGTGAACATACTCAACAAGAAACGCGAGCAGGGACCCAACAACATCGTCACATGAGCTGAGCGAGCCAGAACCAGCAAACGGGCCAGACATCCAAGTGTCCGCGTATCCGGGCCACAATGGGCGTGATCCATAGAAGCTAGAGCCAGCTGTGGTGCTTGGACATGCCACCGGCAGCGCCGGATGAAAAAAAGGGGAAACTAGGGGGAGACGTGAGCGATAAAGGCAACAATTGTATTACCAAAATTCTGAACCCCTCTAAGAACAGACCAACTTCCGCCTGCTCCGCGTGTTCTTCCAGGTTCTTCGCTTTCTCGATCCAATTCTTGCTTCTACTCATTCTACCCTAACAATGTCGAACAAGGTTGGTGATGCCGGCAAGCTGGAACGGGCTGCTGGAACGGTGAGTGCCTGGGGGCGGAAGTATTTGGAAGATTGAATTGGATTTGGATTGGCGAGGTACTGGACTGGATTTTCTGTGCATGACAACGGTTTGGATTGGATGCATGCCTCACTAGTTGGATTCCTTTTGAACGAAGTTGATTGACTGCGGATGCTAATCCACTTCTAGGTCTAATCTCGATATTAGTAACAGTAATACTGAACCATGGCTCATGGCTACAGCCTACAGCTAAGTAAAGCATTACAATAACAGAACCAATTTGATTTGCCATGATAACACGAGGAAAACAAACCCAGATCTTAATGCAGGGAAATACTCACATAAGTGATCTCCAGGAAATCACAGTCAACATCTTTCGGGCGAACCAGGCTGAGGGTTCTATGGAAGAATATGGTGTGCAAAATGCCTGCAGCATAGTTCATATTTACCATATCCATTAGCAGGTGCTATGGAGTATAATAGAACATAGAGAACAATTTCTTATTACTAATACAAGGACCTCAAGTTAAGGAAGATACAGATCCTCAAAAAAATCTCATAAAGTCATCTAAGTGATAAGTGCAGTTACTAATAATCAGGGCGAGTATAAAGTTTATAACTATCTAAAGAACGGAAGGAGCTCAATCATATAGAAAAATGTTTAACTCACAGCAGCAAGGACTCTGGAACCAAGATAAGCACAGCAAAGTAGTGAAAAATACACAACATAGTGTTGTTGTAGTGTATAATATGATTTGCATTTAAGTTTCCACTATTAGCCCAATTTTTGTTAAGCTTCCACTGCCATCCATCCATACAGCATTTAAGTTTCCCCATGGAGGAAACCTAGGTGAAATCAACTAGTTAACCATCATAATCATGACTTCAAAAATGCAATATGAAATTCCTCTATTCTAAACAATTATTGGAACCATAACAACAACAAAGAAGCATGTGAATGAATACAGTACCATTAGAAGCATGTGAATGACTACAGCACATTAGGGTTTCCGTGTCGTGTCAATAGAGAGCAATTTGTTGGGGGTAATAAAAGACCCATTTGAACGAAGATAGAGAGATGACAAGGGATGCGAAAAAGCTAAGATCTGAGCACTCACATCGCAGCACATCCCTGATCTCCGTCGGCTCCAGCTCCTGCGGCCCAAACAACCAGAAAAAAAAAAATCGTCAAAATAAGCGACAAGAAAGCAAGCAAAAGAACCGTAGTGAAACCGAGGCAGGGGCTTAGGATCGGTATCGGACCAGCTCCTTCAGCTGACAGGTCTCGCAGTTCATCTCCGCGCGCCGCTGCGGATCGGGGCAGAAAAATCAATTGTGCTTTCTCACCAGCAGGTGAAGGAATCGGTCAGAACCGGATGAATGGATGGATGGATGGATGGATCTGCGGTTCGTAGATGGAGTAGGGGGCGGGGAGGGGAAGAGGTCGAGGGTTGCGACTTGGGTGAAGCAAGAGAGAGGAGAGAGGAAGGAGGTCCGTCGAGGAGGAGGCGTGCATCAGTTCAGAGTTTGATTCAGGTGCGTTCATCGGAGGTCTATTTTCTTTTCTTTTTCCAAGAGTTTTTTTTTCCAAAAGGATGATTCCAATTCTCTTTGAAAGTTCCTTTTTTTTCCGGTTAACATGCACGTGTGTCACGCACGTGCGTTTAAAGACATTTGTTTATTCTCAATTGAGATGTATCAACCAAGTTGCCTATCCCCCGTTGGATCAACACTACGACACAGATTAGAAGTTTACAGGTTTGTATGGATAGGTTGGTTTGCACCTGATCCGTTGTCTTAATCAATTACTCCCTCTGTCCTAATATTATGTTTGATGTTCTGGCGCTGGCGTGAGATGTCCACGTTTAGAAATGTATTCATGTATCTGGGCATAGGCATCGTCCTGGTTAAAGAATCTTTACTGTATCGCTAAAACGACCAACATATTAGGACAGATACAGTACGTTTATATCCACGCTAATATTCACGCCCTTTAACAAGTATTTTTTTTCCTTCATATCATTAGACAATGAGGCATAACTCTTCGACGACTGTTCTGTCTTCTATGTTCACGTTCTTGGTGATCCACTAAAAAAAAAAAAAAGACAAACAGAAATGAATATTATAATAAAATATTTGTATACATTAATAAATACAAATTACATTGTGCATATTAGTATGTCCATGTGGGCCCAAAATAAGAAAAGGCATTGGGAGGCGTTAGTGAGGCCCTGGAGGCGTTTCCCGTGTCTATGACATGTGGGCCATACTACACGTAACGCCTCCCAACGCCTCTAAAAAAATTATGGTGTTAGGAACCTAAATAAATGAGTGTCAATTGCTTTTTTCGTAGTTCTTTTTTTTCTAATGGAGGGTAAACTGTACATTCATAACTAGAACAAAGTTATTTGGACTTGTATAGTTAGAGTGTCTATAATTCAAGTTCTATAGTTTGATTTCTAGGGTTTGTGAATTTGGTCGCATCTCGCCGTGAGAGGAAGCGGCGCCGCCCGGGCGCCGGTGCCCGCAACGACGCGTCGGGGGCGTGGGATGCGGGATCTACCCCATGCCCGAGCAGCAGCTTGAACACAAGGCAGCCCCGCTGTGTGCGACTCGGGCGAAGGCGATATTCGTGGCTTCCGCCGCTTATTCTCCCTGGAAAACTCCTTTGCTTCACGGAAACCTTCACAGCTGCAAACAAAACATCGAAGAGTCCTCTCATTATGGCCGCTGTCCCACTCACAGTAGCTTTTTCGACACTAAACCCTTTCGCCTTAGCGTAGCTGTTATAAAACTTCGAATGCTTGATCTTCATCGTCAAACACCTTCCTAGCAATTTCATTGTACTTTCGACACCCGACATTCTCTCCTGCATTAACAAAAAAGATAGATTACTCGTTGATGATGGTGTCAGCTGCTGAACTTGGGGCCGGTTTCAACCGAATGGATTGCATGATTGGTGCAAACTACCATGTGCGTGCTGCAATCTGCTACCTTGGTTAACATATGATTTCAACTAGCGGGCTAATAGCATATTTTGTTGCCGGAACAATACAAAGTACAACAGGTTTCTGATTGCCAGCGATAACCAATTAGTTAATACTCACAACAGTAGTACACTGATTGGTCCAAAAATTGATGCAAGTTGTATCCTTGTACACAAATAGCATATTTATTGCCTCACAAAGATTAACAAAGTACTGTTTACTACTGACAGCCAGTGTTACCAGTCTAACTCTACACAATTGCCAGGTATTGCTTCAAAAAGGCATTCTTATGTACTCCAATCAGGCCATAGCAAGTCCCATCACAGTAAGCTCACCGTGACTACTATTTTCATACGTCTCACAAACAGGTAAGTCTATTGTAATGTTCATTTGAGTGGTTAGTTACTGAACTACCCCTATAGATTGTCATCTCAAGCCCCTAACCCTTCTTTTTCTAACCCACCGTCAGCCAGATCCTTGCCTCTCCCTCCCATCCCTTTTCAAAAATTTGTCAGGAAACTGGACGATGACCACCAATAATTGGGATACAAAAAAAAACAAATGGAAACGAAAAAAAAAAGGATGACCCCACTCGACCCCACCTAAGCGGCACGGCGTCCCAAAGGCGGTCCCCTCGCCCGACAAAGCGCTACACGACAACATGCACGTAGCTGACGTACCTTTTGCCGCGATTCGCTACCTCCCCCCTTCCCATTTGTCGTCTCTCTCTCTCGCCCACCCCATTCTTTTCTTTCTCTTTCTTTCTCGCATCCTCCTCCCCGGCGGCTTTGTCCTCTCGGCGTCCACGCCGGCTGTCCCCCAAAGCAAGCGCCGTCCTCCTCACACCGCACCTCCTCGGCACGACCGTCGCCGTCACGCACGCTGTCCTTGCCGCGTCGTACGAGGACACTGTCGCCACGACCACCACCCGAACTGCTGCTGCTGTTACCCCACGACACCACTATACCGCGATGCTCGCCGGTAATGGCGCGCACTCAGCCGCGCACCCGCCCCAAGCCCGCTAATGGCCGCCTATAAAAGGCTGTTCGAGCTTCTCCATCGGCATCAGACACTCCACACTCAAACACAAATCCCCACCCCACGCACAAGACCAGCTTCAAGGAATCAAGCAGAAGACCCAGAGGAACACCGTCCGTAGAAGATCTGGAGAAGATAGCAAGAAGAAGGAGTACACAGTGAACCAGAAGCCCTCAAGATGTGTATGGATGAAGAAGAGGTCATTTTCACCATGTTCTTCATTCTAGGCTCCATGCTAGTAGCATCGCTTGTTTTGTATATTCTTGTAATGCGCCCCTTACCCTATGAGAGGCCCTGACGAAAAGTCGATAGCCTCGGGCATGGAATAAATTTCTTTTATGAATATTGTTGGTGCCATTTCCTTTCAAAAAAAAAATGAAATGAGTGATGATGATGAAGGAAAAGAAAAAGAAAAGCAGAAAGGAATACACAAAAAAAAAAAAAAGAAAAGAAGAAAAGAAAAATAAGAAGAAAAATAGAGAAAAAAAGAGAAGAAATATCATTGATAGTTTCTGAGGCACAATTTTGAAATATCAAGAAGAGGCTACTAGAATAAGGACATCATCAGAATGAATGAATGCGAGAAAATATGGAGGTTAAATTCTCTAAGTGGGGTAGAGAAAAGGAGAATGAAGAAATAAAAATCAAGCGACCAACATCGATCAAGAATATGCCGTAAACACTAGGATATAACCCCGGCGTGGTGGTATCTTCTTAATAGAGGTGGAATTATCATCCGACAAGAAGGCGTAGGGTGTACCCCTTGCCCGACGTGTTGGTGAAGTGGCAAAATCCGAGGACTCTCTCGAGGACATCCCCCGTAAAGGCATAAACCCCCCCTACCCTCTCTAAACTGTTCGTCCTTTCTCTTGAGACACTTTGTTAGGTTTCCCTCATTAGTTTACCTAGAATCTAGGGGGACGAGATTCATCTAAGTGGGGTAGATTTGTAACACCCGTGTTTTTTTGCATCATTTTAAAATTCACTAAAAATTTGAACTTTTGAAATAAACTAAAACTTGATCTACTTTACGCCAAACCAAACCCCTGTTTTCGAAAACCCCGCATTCAAAATCCACCATATAGAAATTAGACTCCCTGTGTTGCTTGCTTGAGCTTATGGTGCCCAAGGTATGTATACTTGATCTAGACTTTAAATTATGGAAGTATATTTTTGCATGAGCATGATTTACATTCTCTCTCGGGAATAAATCTACGAACCCTAGACTACTGTGTGGGGAGACATATATTCCAAGCACCTCTGAATAAGTTCTGGAATATATATGCTCTCGCCCATGTATAAGCCCTAGGAAATTCAAGGGAGACAATGAGGGCGTGTATACTCATACATGTATCCAGATATATGTCCTTTCCAACGAGCATATGTATATAAGTGCTTAACGATAAATCCCTAGAATATACTTGCTTGAATAAATACAAGAGGAAGGTATATATCTACACATGGATATAAGTATACATGGGAATGAGAATAATTGGGGGACATGCAAAAACATGTATACTAATATGTATTCTTTCCAAACAAGTGTGTATATGTATTAGTGCTCAATAAAGGCCCTAAGAATATATACATACTTGTATAAAAATAGTGGAAGGAAGATACTAGTATACATGAAATATGGAATAGGGAGAAAAAGAAATAGAAATGGGAAAAGAAAGAAAGGAAATAGAAAGGAAATAAATTAGCCATGGGCTCCTTCCCTTCCCCTCTCCTTTCGGCCCAACCGGCCTCCCTCTGTCCCTCTCTTTTCTCTCGACGTGTGGGCCGGCCCAAGATCGAGACGGGCAGCCGAGCCTAGCTCGACAAGCCCACGAGCCAAACCGGCCCCGTATCCCTCTCTGCTCGAAGACGAGCACGGGCGACAGAGTCATCGTCTTCCTCGCGCTCCCGGACACGCCGACGGGCCCCCGCCGCTTCTCGCCGCATCGAAGCCACTGAGACGGAGACGCAGCGCGCATCGCCGCCGCATTGATCCTCTCGATGGGCGGTATCACGACCACCCGCCCCCCGCCCACGCCGCGATGGCGAGTCCACGCCAATAGCGGCGGCTCCGGACCTTGCCGCCATTGTGGACGAGACCGGGTAAGCTTGCAACAAGCGCCGCCCCGTAACGACCAAACAAGGATGCCACGAGGCGCAACCGACGACGCCCCCTTCCCGGCATTCACACCCACAGGGGGTTGGTTCAACATGAACAGCGCCGAACTCGAACACCAAACGGCGATGGGACACCGCCAGCCGGGCGTCCATCGCGGCGGCCGGCTCGTGGAGCACGCTCTGCCGGGTGGTGACGGAAGACCAAGCCACAAACGTCGTCACTAACCCGACAAAGCCGCCCGGATACGACCCACGGACACGAGGCCGCGTTCAACGCCAAAGGGAGCGCCTCGGGGGACTATGCCGCCGTCGAGGCCGGCGCCCATCAACCTCAGGACAAAGCCACTCGATGGACAGCTCACCGGCGTCGTACACGATCCCGCCTAGCTTCCCTATCCACGGTCGCCACACGAGGAGAGGCTGCCGGAAAAGATCGGCGCGGCGGAAAAAATATCGCCGCGGACGGACACCCTGGCGAGGCTATAAATAGCCACCTCCGGCCCGCAATCGACCCGCCCCTTTCACCACGAGGACCGCCGGAGTCGGGAACACACCGTGCTCGCCTCCGACCACCCTCTCCTCCCTCCTTCCTCTCCCAATCCCAATTGCCCCCAAATCGGGCACCACGTCGCCATAGGCGCCGTCCCGCCTTGCTCTCCCTCTCCGATGCGTTCGGGTTCAATTTGAGCGTGAGGTGAGTCCCTTGGGTATCTCCTCTATCTATCCTATCCGTCCAGGCCTCCCTTCCCTCCCTATGTCGCCCCTACCACCGGTGAGAGCCGAAAGCCGCCGAGACTCACCACCGTCGTGGGAAGCGGCCCTCACCGCCGCCTAGCACCACCCCAACGGGGAGCAAGGCGGGGCTGGGAGCTCTATTAGCCCTCCACGGCAAGGGACGGGCGACTCCCGGCCAACTCCGGCCACCGGCACGGCGGAACGCCCGCCAGCGCCCGGCCGAGTCAACAGGACGAGGGTCCCGATTTTTCCGCCCAAGCCGCCGCCGCCCGTTACCCGCCTTGACGACGCCACGGGGAGGACGAGCGGGATGCCGACACGCCCCACTCCCGTTCGCCGCCGCCGTCACGTCGTCCAAAGCCACGTGGGCTGGGCCCATGGCCCACTGGTCAGCCACGTAGGGTGACACACACGGTTGGGTACACGTAGGGTAAATGCTAGAGCCACCCCGAGTTACGCATACGAGGATCTTATAAGTAGTACTTCCCATGCCCTTAAAATTCCCGAAAAAAATTTGTAAATTCATTATTCGATTTATGGAATTTTTATCATGTAATTAGTTCCAAATTTATTACATGATAAAATTATATTATAATATTACCCTAATTAATAAATTAGGGATTAATATTATAAATTCCATAACTCATGCACTTTACCTCCGTTTTCGCATGAAACGACTTCCATAATTTATCTAAATTCTAGATCCATGCAACTAACCTATTACCACCATAATGTTCTATACTTGTTTTGTGTGCCATAGTTCAAGCTAGGTTTTATCGCTCGACACGAGGTAGTTTCGACGATTGGATTAGAGGTTTCTCCCGAGTACGTTAGAGACATTCGACGCCGATTACCCGATCAAGAAGAACATCTCAGGCAAGTCCTTACCCCCTAATCATGACCTTAATATGAGGATATAATGATGATGATGATGATAAGCGGATTAGTATATAGTGGTATGAGCCTAATAACGTAGCTGTGGAGCTAAGCCGGATGACTTAATCATCCACGTTATCTACGCTCATACGTTGTAATCAAGTATAACCTAAGATCACCTAATGAACCCTAACCAACAAAAGAGGTGGGTGATAGTAATTCATTGTGAGATGGGTTACTACGGGAATTGCCGTGAGGGGATTCCTGCGGAGAGATACTCGCCTCCCTAAGGACCGGTTCATAGACCTTCTACCTAGTGCGATATTTTGTACAGCCACACGCCGATAAATGGGACGGCTTGATTCACACCCCGTTGGGTTGAGGTATAATTGGGAGCCAAGGCGGCCGGAGTAGGCGAACGACCTATTGGGAACAGACATGGGGAGAGTGGCCCCTGTGGTCCGGTTGGCGTGGATCTTTGAGTGATCTTCCACGTAAGTGTTCGGGCGCGATGGCGCGGTGCTAAGTGCACAGATGATTTATGATTATGATTATGTGGTGTGTATTGAAGCCACGACGGGCGTAGTGTGTATTGAAGCTACGTCGGACGTAGTGTGTATTGAAGCTACGTCTAGGATGATGCGTCATCCTTTCCAACCCCTGAGAAGTCGTGGTGAAGATTATATCAATATACCTAGAGTAGCACTCAAGCGGGTACGGATCTCGTTAGGCCTGTTGGAACCAAACCGGATGGGGAAGACTGTGCCTATCGTGTGGGAAAATTTGTACAACCTCTGCAGAGTTACATAAATCTATTCGAATAGCCACGTCCTTGGAATGGGCGAATGCTAGGCATGAATATCTATGATTAGATTTAACTAACCTTTTGTGATATGTGAAGGTGATGATTAGATGTGATAACCCGGGAACTAGCGAGAGCAGTTTTAGAGACTCTGCTAGGGCCCAAACTCTTAATTTACCAAACCACCCTGGTTTGGACTTGCTGAGTACGTTTGTACTCACCCCTCTGTTTTTACAGATATCGGCACATCCAAAGGTAAGATCGTTGTCAAGGTAAACGATCGGCGTTAAATAGGAGTCCGAGAGGCGTTTGCTTAGGAAGAAGATGTAGTTGCCAAGGGTTTCCATCCGTGCTCAAGTTGCCTGTGGAGTATGAGGCAACAGTCATAGTTAATCCACCGCTTTCGGTTGACTAACTCTGATAACATATTCGCCACTGTAAGACTTTCTAATCCTACGTTATTAAAGCTCGGATTTCTATTATATCCGCATACCATTATCTAACACTAATGACCGTATTTGTGCGTGATCCCGGCGCAAATACGAGAGGTTAACGACCCATTAAAAGTGGGGCGTGACGGGGGCGACGATCGAGGCAAAGAACGGGCGTCGGCGGGAGTGCGGAACAGCGTGAGTGCGAGTGCGGCGGTGGCGGCTCCGGCGACGACGGCGGCGGGTGCGGCGGCGGCGGCTAGGGCGAGAGGAACGGCGGCGATGGCGATGGCGCCCGGCGGGCGGGTGTGGCAGCGAGCCAGGGAGAGACGAGGGCGATGGGTGCCGTTTGGGCCGTGTGTTGGGCCACGGCGGGGGGTTAGGGGTGAGAGGGAGTGGCGCAAAGACGAAACTGCCCTTAATCAAAATAAATTGACGAAAATTGTAATTAAGAAAAGGAATGAGGAGGGGTTGGGAAGTATTTCCAACCATTGTAAAAGGGCTCTTAAAAAAAGTTGTTTCACAAAAAGTAACTTCATATCCAGATCCTCTTAACCTAGCTAGTGACTTATACTTACTAGTATAATGCCCGTAAAACACAACACGATACAATTTGTAAAAAAATAAAACTAGAACCCACCTCGATCATTTCCACCCAACCCCATCAAATGAATTTATTTTTGTAGCCCTTCCCATCCAGTAAACAATTACTTAACCTATATCTCGCATGCTAACCTCTGTTTCACTGTCTCCACACATGAATCGTATGTTGGCTTCCTTCTTTTTCAGAGTGACATGCTGATCAAAGAATGGTTCAACAATAAAGTTACATGGATTGAAGCACATGGCTCAACAACAAAATTACAGGAATCAAAGGATATGATTTACTAAAATATCTGATCAGGAAGGCGTGGTCATGTACTTGAGAAATGTACATGTAACCATGCCAGGCACTTAAAACCCAGATTGCAGACTGGAGCCAACGTTTTTCCTGTAAGTTTGACGCACACATCATCAATGAAGCCGCATCGCATTTAATGGATCAGAAGGATTATGATATAACAGAAGTTTTGTGTGTACCTCACTAAGACCGTCAAGTAGTCAGCAACAACAATCATAGAAGCATTGACACAACAACCCTGCAATTGTCATGATTGAAAAAGGTGCATTCTAGTAGCAAGTAACAGTTTTACCAGGTTGCAATTGATCAATTAGGACAGCTTGCCTGTATTAGAGTTAGTACTGAGGAATTGACGAAAAGTCGGAGAGAACTAAACCCTGCTGCCAGCACAATATGGGAAGATTGTTTAGATCATTTCAATATTGTCATAATTAATGGCTTGTACAAAGAAAAACTGTATGCTTTCTCCAATGCCTAAACTGGATGTGATGCAATATTTCATAATTCAATCCATTCAAGAAGAAATATGACACTCTACCAGACAACACATTGATTTTGGGATATAACAATTTCCAGGGAATCTGAAATATCCAGCTGTGCACAAGCTGTAAATTGCAGGTCACAAAAAATGCTTCCCATATTTTGTATATCCAAGTTTCACCTAATAAATTATTTCTAGGGAACCTAGTGGCATGGGCAGACCATCCCAAATGTTGGCATAATTTCTTGATTCTTATAGTATACAAGGTGATATTCAGTGGCTTTAACTTCTGCAGTCAATTTGCTTTGCCATGCATCAAAACCTAGCTAGTGACTTATACTTCAACAACAATTGCTCGGTCCCAGCTTTGGTGCTCACTGCAGATGCAACCCAGTGGGCATGTAGTTTGTGCCTGGAACCAGTAGTGCATTAAACGGTAATCGTAAAATTAACTTGAAAGTCCACTCCTCAATCAAGAATGAAAGCTCTGAACTTCTCTGAACATTGCTGAAATACTGAAACTGAACAATGGCGATTGTGATGTGTGGATCAGGCGTACCCAAACGGGTGGTTGTCGATCCTGGTGTTGATGGGCAACCATGGGATGTGGAACCTGCGGTCGGCGATCTGGGACCGTCAGTACCTTGGCCAGCAGTTCTAGCGCACGGTATGGACGTCGGAGCAGAGTTTCTCCAACGAGTACGCCATCCTGACCAACGCCATCCTCTGTGGGAAGGCCGAAGACCTTCCACACTGACGAAGAAGATCCAGGCATTCAACAGCGTACTGCATTATCCAAGCCGGCCTCTGGTTCGTCCACACTGACGTTTCTGGTGACATTTTTTTAAAAAAATTATATGAATGGGTTTTAACTTTTTTAAGGATTTATTAGTATCTTGATGTTCTTGTAAGCACTCTAGTATTTATACCAAGACGAAGCCTACAAAAAGAACAGCTGCAGAGAGATAGATAGGGAGTATTTTTTATTGCTTGTTTATCCCCAAAGAGATTACACACCTTTGCTTATAGCCCGGCCCGTGGGATTTGTGACCTAAGCAATCTCCTATAAGGTTTCCTTATATGATTGGAATACCTTTTATAAGCAATATTTATTTATTTCCTAATAAGAGTTTTCCTTATAGATTGGAATATTCTCTTTTACACACCAAAAAACCTAAGATAATCCTAACTTGGAGACGAAGCGAGTCGGAAGTGGGGAAGGGAGGGACGGCGGCGGGGCGCCGGCCCTGATCTCCTGTGCTGGCCCCCTCTCGTGGGCCGGCCGCGACCGGTTCGAGCCCTCTCGGCCCGTCCATGGCTAGCCCAATTCTGTTCATGACACCGAGCATGGTTGCAAGGCAACCGGCAGCCCGACTTCTCATGGCGGACTGGACGAACCTAAAGAAAACAGGCAAACAACCCAACACGAGATGCCAAAACAAGTCATCGTTGCCAAGCTCGAGACAAAGAGCAGCTCCGACTTCCAATCTTGAACCTACGCCTCGCCAAACTACGCTTTCGACCTCCGTGGCGAGTCCGGTCCACGAAGGAGGGGGTTCGCCTCATGTCATCGTTGCCAAGCCACATCCCCGACGTAGCGAGCTCCGACTTCACCGCAAGTCCCCCTCCACACGCATACCGGGCACCGAGAAGAGAAGAGTATCGGCCCGAAGGCGACGTCGTGGCGAGACGAACTTCAAAAGCGATGCCTTCAAGAAGGGAATGACGGCGGGGACACCACCATCACTCATCCAAGATGGACCGAGCTTTTCGCCCAAGGAAGATAGTGCCGGGGAACGCGACACCCTCAACGGGGGAAGCGGCGCCCACGGGCGTCACCGTCGCGTAGGCTTTCGCCCAAGATATCCCAAAGCCACGGTGTCCGGCCAAGACCCCGGGTCAAAGCGAGTTGTCTTCATTGTCGTCGCTGCCCCCGCCATCCCGCGGAACCCCACTAGAGAGGCATCGACACGCCGACCGCACACATAGCCCGCAAAGCTGCGTCGGCCGCCACCCTCCGGCCCGGGCACACGGAACCGGGCATCACCTTGCGCGTGTCACTTGCCGGCCGTCGTCGCCGGCCACGGCACTTGCGTACCAATGTTGGCCACCGCCCGCGCGTGCCCGCCACCACGGGCTCGAATCCGGCCGCCAAAATGGAGAACCCGAGTCCGGGCTGTGCGATCGCCCCACCGTGGCGACACCACGGGCGCCGCCCCGACGTGGAGGCACCGGATCCGGCCGCGAGGGCACCGGATCCGTCGCCCGCCCCGAGCAGCCCAGGCCGGCCCCAATGGCGGCACCATGCAAGGGGAGAGGGGACAACCGAGGGGGAAGAAGGAAGAAACCCGTCGCCGCCGCCGCCGCCCAGACGCCTGCACGGGCCTCGCCAACGCCGTCGCAGCCCGACCAGGCACCCTTGCCGAGCCCCACGCGGCTAGAGCTAGGCGACGCCCGCCGCCCACGACATCCCGCTCCGCCACGCCACCGGGCGAGAGGAGCGCGCCCCACCGCCGCCATCCCAGCCCGGTCCGCGGCGGCCTTGTCGGCGGCGTGCTCGGCGGCGGCACACGGGAAGTGGGGAGGGAAGTGAGAGGAGCGGCACGGTGGCGGGTTTGCCGCCGGGCCGCCCGTGTGGGAGCGGCGCGGGGGCTGACTCTCTTGCAGTCTCTCTCTCCGCTTATGCCACGAATGTTTGCCTGTAAGTAGTAAAAAAAAAGAGGTTTTCATTTACGGAGGAAACAAAAATATATTTTTGATAGGGATACATGCGAATTGCAAATCATCGCAATGACACCCAATTGGACATCTCAAGAGCTTTTCTCTATTTAAAAGGAAATGTAGCATCACCACAAAATCAGTTGATAGGAAAAGATAACAAATGCCAACACACGGGCGGCAAGATGACTAACGTCACTGAATATCCGTCATCCCACCTAAGAACCTAGCTAATGTACCTTTATTGATGTCATTAGACCTACTAATGAAACCTTTGAAAATAGTTGCTTGACATATATACAATACTATGTACTTGCTTAGCATGCAGAAGAAGGTCATGTGCTGACCCGTGCACTCGTTGATCACTTTAGGTTCTTTTTTAAGGGACACAAAAGTGACCTGTGGAACTCTCGAAGCACTGTTTATGCTGAGCAAGCTACGATGTCTTGAAATCCACTTGTTGGTAGTAATGTTTCTAACTCGTAACTCGAGTGACTCCAATGCTCTCGCATTTGCTAAAAAAAGGACAAAGTCAACATGTGATTTGCTTCCTTGATAGTTTTCTAGCACAATTTTCCTCACTCGGATGGTAAGGGCGCTAATACGTTCTGGGTTCGTTTGATACCAAGCATTTTCCACGCAGACACTTGTCGCCTGAAAAGGGAAGTGAAAAAAAATACGATGTCAATGGTCAACATAAGAGATCAAAGAAAATAGTCCCAAACACCCCCTTAAAACAATCATATCGATATAAATAGAACACTTTGGCATGGTGCAAGGAATTACCTTGATGTGCAACTTCTCCAAGTGGGGAAGCACTCTAGTAAGTTAATAGCCGCATCCAAACATAGTTTCACCCTACATAAAGATAGAACCTTCACACTGTGTACCGCGGCCGCCATGCTAACAACACTCGATCCCTAAGTTGATAAGCATAGAATTAGCATATCAATTGTTTTGACAGTAAAGAATTAACACATCATGATCAAGCGAAGGGACTTAATTAATTGGATCACTTATGAAGGCCGGTGAAAGTAAAATTAAAGGTGTCCATACCTCAAGAACTGTGGTGCCAAACTGAAGCCTGGAGTTTTGTCATAGAGTTGTCCCAAAATCGCCAACCTCGGTGCGGAGACTACCGATATTATGTTCATATGCGTGTTTTCTGGACACTGTATTATTTCTAGACACGGTGCGTCCTCGATGACCAGCTCGAATCTTCTCCCATAATAAGACGACACCCTGATGCTTCTGAGGCCACCGGACACGATTTGCAATAGAGAGGAGACGTACCAGGTGTCAATTAGTACCAAGCTCTGCAGGGAAGGGCAGCTAGCGAGCAACGCACGCAAAGTGCTCCCCGAGATGCTGACGTTCATGAGGGTTAGGCTCTCAAGAACTGGCATGAGCAGCACGCCGCCATTGTTTCCATCTGGGAAAGTACAACCACCAAAGCTAGCGATACGGAGCGTAGATGAGAAGCGGCGTAGTGATGGCATCAGAGGCCGAGGGTCGCAGTAGAACATGAGCTCCTGGAGGTTGTCGAGGGCCGGGGAACGGAGCCAGCTATCCATGGTCGTCGTCGTGGTGCGATAATAGTTGTCATAGCGGAAAGGCATGATGACGAAGCGGCGGCAGGGACCAGGATGCGCAGAGAGGATGCGGGAGACCTCGCTGGCACGGATTCTGGTGCCAGCGGGGTCGTTGTCGTTGAGGTGGAGGTTGAGAGGAGCAGAGCGCCATAGGTGGCGCCACCGGGAGGAGAGGATCTGCGTGCGGGCGCCGTCTTTGGTAGGGCGAAGGGACACGATGTCGCCGAGGACGTCGTCGGGGAGGCTGCTGATCCGGTCACCCTCTCTTCCTCTCGCTCTCCTTTTAAGGACCCGCATGGCGGCGTGGCGGTGAGGGTTCGTGATTTTCGCGGCGTCGTGCAGACGACGTGCAGTGCGATGATCACCAAATACATTTGCTCTTTGGGCCCAGATTTCTAGCCCAGTCCGTTTTCCCACGCCGAGGCTAAAGGTTGCGGCCCACGGCAACTAGCGGACACGAGGTCATCCTCAGGACACCACGTACTCTGTTACCACTTACCACAAAGAAGGTAAGGTGCGACACGTACATGTTTAAAGGTGTGATAGACTACGTCTTAAATTATTATACTATATTAGATAAAAGGTACATTTTAGATACTTAAAGTTGTGGATTTAAAATTATTTCTTAGGGATTTGCTATAATCCCATTCGCCTAGATTTTTCTAGGCGACGGGCATAGAACATCACGTATATATTGGGAGAATCACAGAAAGCATCGTAGAACATCGATTCTATACTACACAAACATCGATTTTATACCTATGTCTCTTCTATACCTTATTAAAATTGAAAGGGGTTGTTATCTACTCCTGCTCGCTCCTCCATTCTCTTATCAATTCTACACACGCCCACCCTCCTAGGTAAGGATGAAAACAGAACAAAAATATTCCAAACCAAACCACATCGTTTTTCGTATTTAATCCGATCGAATTCGTATTTTCTTGTCCGACTTTTCTATTTCCGTTTCCGTTTTTCATATTTCAAATGTAAAAGTAGAAAACTGTTGAAGAGTTTTCAACCGTTTTCTACTTTTAGTTCGAATATTCTGAATTCAAAATTCTAAATTTTGTTGTCGATTATTCTTTGCTTAGGCAACTATGCAAAGGCTGCGGAATCGATGGTGAGCGCATTATGTAGGCAGCACACACCCCCGTTGTGCCTCCTAGAGTCGCCGACTAATCACCTCGTCACGGTGTTGCATGGCTGCATCGGCTTCATGTGGCGCTATTATTGTGTTGCATATGATTGGGCCGAAAGAAAGAGTGCTAGATGGACCAAAATGATAAATTTGCTCTCTTGCACTCAAAATTTGCCAAAATGACACTTTTTAATTTTTATGCATTACGGTCGATATTACGTATTGATTTTTCTTATACCGACCGTGTTCGGCGTAAAGTCCGCTTTCGAATTAGTTTGTTTTTCGAAATTCCATAATTTTGTAAGTTCGCGTTCGTTTCCGTGTTCAACTTTACCGTTTTTGCTTTTCGATTTCGTATTCAAATGTAAAAGTAGAAAACGGTTATGGGTTTTTTCGACCGAGTTCGACCGTTTTTCATCCGTACTCCTAGGCAGCTTGTTTCGTTTCGTCCACGAAGACACGTGGACCCACTTAGGTAATCAATCAAGCTTTAGCGTCCCTTTTTCACATCATCACAACGGGCATAAGAGCACAAGCTTATTCCATATGAAAATCGAATCGTTGAACAAACAAAAGGATCTAATATATGTCTTTCAGGTGTTTGAAATCTAACTTATTTGTTTGAGGCAAAAATAAGACTCATTTACTCATTTGCGTCAATAGCGACAAAAAATTTCCCGGACCCAAACACTACGTCTCCAACAGCAAGCTAAAAAACGAGAGGGCAATCTGGCATCCACTACCCCACCCGACCCCACCACTACACCGCGTTTATTCCTTTGCGTCTCTCGGAGAAAGACGGCGCACATATGCCTCCCGTTGGCCTCCTCCCTAAAATGCATACTCACTTTGCATGTTGTTGGAGGTAGTTTTCTTAACCTATTTTGTGTAATGCCTATTTTGAGTATTAGGTGAGTCATTTGGAGGCGACCTCAGGCAACAACTAGCAGCCACTAGATGAACATCCACAATCCTTTGATATTGATGTTGCATGGATTGAAGAATAACCCACACGCATCGTGGCATCCTGTGACCAGTGGCGGAGCTAGGATTTGAATCTTGGGTATTCCTATGTCTACGTCAAGAAAAAAAATTGAATTCATAGGCTAAAATAAAGCCAGTAGCACTGAAATAAAATCAAATTCATAGGCTTGAAACCAATATTTGCTTTCTAGATTCTAGACTTCTAAATGAAAGGCCAGTTTTTACCTTTTTGGGGTTGATATACACAAAAATACTGCAAATTGTAGCATTATACATTAATATATACAAGTATATACACATATATACATGAAAGTGTACCAAAATAGTTGGGTATTCTCGGGAAAACTGAGGAATACCCCTAGATAAACCCATGCCTGTGACTACCACTAATCAATAGCACCATGTATTCCTTCGTCTCAATAAAAGTGCCGTTATTATTCTTAGATCTATTGTTTGACATTTTATTGTATTCAAATTTTTTTGTATAAATAATATATATTTTGTGAAGACTTATTTTATATTAGTGATATTGTAATAATGATTTACTTATTTTGAAGGACCATAAGTGAACATGGTATTGCCATCACACTATATATTTCACAATTGCTATGAATTCTTTTTCTCGAGCAACACAATTAATAAGCACTTTCTCCAAACAAACAAAAAAGAAATGGTCGAATGAAGGACCAACCAATGCAATACAGCAATAGTAATTAATCGAACCTAGATTAATTAATTATATGGATATAAGTAAATAAATTACTATAAAAAAAAATACTCCATGCTCGGAATGGCTCGGAATGAATGGATTAGTTGCGCAGGATGGGCGGTCGGCAGTAGGGCCCCTTGAGCCAGCCGTCGGTGATCTGCCTGTACGCGGCCTCGGTGAGGTGGATGCCGTCCCAGCTGAGGTGCGCCGCCGGGTTGGCGCACGCGGAGGCGCCCGACATGCCGCACCGCGCGCTGTTCTGGTAGTTGTACGTGCCGCCGCCTGACCCGCAGCACGTCTCCAACACCGAGCTGAACCCTGCGTGAATGCATCACAAACGGTCAGCTGGCTTTCACGAGGATTCGATAGGGTGCAAATGGATGACAAACCTCTAAACTTTTTAGTTCAAGACTGAAGAGTTTTGAAGGTGCACATGGCAGTGGCAGGCACCGGCATCCCATCCGCGTGTGATCCTGCCCCTGCTCAGTGCTCGATCACGAGTGGGAACCGACGACCGTATGTGCCAGACTGGGCCACTACTCTTTTTTCTATGAACCGCGCGCGCGTCCGGACCGCCGCACGACATGTTGACGTTTCCGCGTAGACGGGCCGGCCGGCCGGCCGTCGGCATGGGTCTCCGCTCACACTACACTATTAGCTCTCATCCACATCCACTGACTTGATGAGGAATCTCAGCTCGATCGATGCACATGCACGGATCGAGTCACGGACACATGCTTGTGTCGCTCACACCGCTAGCTGCACGTGGTATGTACGTCGTCCTAGTGCACGCTGTTTTTTTCTTTTTTAATTTGGGCACAGACAAAATCCACTATACTTAAACCTACCACGCTGCTTGCTTGTTTCATACTGAATGGCATGGCTGTCTGTCTCTGTGGGATCGAGCTGAGGAGAGTCCCATACAATACGACGGCGACAGCAAGCAATGCAAGCCGAGAGTGGTTGTCGATGGTACATACATACCGTAGGTCTGTGGGTTCCGGACCATGTCGTAGACGGCGGCGTAGAAGTCGGCGTACATGATCCTGGCCGTCTTCCTGTGCCTGCTCTGGATGATGTCCACCCTCTTCTGCAGCAGAGTGTTGTGGTACGCCGACAGGTCGTTGAAGCTCTTGAGGCAGCCGAGGTCGTCGTAGTCGCTGCTGTTGCCGCTCTGGTAGATGGTCAGGTAGATGGGGAAGCACCCGATGGGCAGCACGCCGGGGACCACGATGTCCGTCGCGCCCAGCCCGATCAGTTTCTGCAGACACATATGCATCACAAGCGTCGTCAACAACTGACAGAGAGATCGATCGAGTTTATCTGTGATATATTGTGATCGACTGCGTTGTACATCGATGCCCCTGGAGATGGTGTTGACGATCTTGGGAGTGTACTTCCTGGCCTGCTCGATGGAGTAGCCACCGAAGATGATGGCGTTGTAGTCGTTGCCGCCGAACTCGCCGAACACGAACAGAGACTTGGCCAGGTAGCTCGTACAGTCTGCAATTGCATTATAGTTTGTGATTCATATAATAATAGCAGGAGAGGATCATGATCGATGTGTACACAGTATCGCCCTAAATTACTTTGTCCGCAGACGGCTGTGGCGATCTGCTGGAACCACTGGAGCTGAAAGCTGATGGGCCCGTTGTTCCAGATCTTGTCGGAGAGGTTGAGCGCGCGGAAGAAGGGGGCGTCCATGGCCGTCGCGCCCGTGATGGCCATGTTGGCGCCCTGCCTGAAATCGGCGCTGCTCGACTTGGACGGCGGCAGGAACGGCAGGCCGAACTGGGCGCTGAGGAAGTCGACGACGACGCGGCCGTCGGAGCATCGGCACGTCGGCGTGCCGAAGTAGGTCGAGCCGTAGGGCGGCTGCGTGAAGGTGATCTGCGATGGCTTGCCGTTGGTGCACAGGTTGCCCGTGTCCGTGATCGAGTCGCCGAAGTTGAAGATGGCGCTGTAGTTCTGCGCCGACGCTGCCAACGCCGCGCAGAGCAGCAGCACGGCCACCAGCATCAGCGCAGACGCCATGATCGATCCACCGATCGATGGCCGGGTGGATCCAAGCACAGGCGCCGGGCGGCAACAACGTGCGAAGTGGCAGGCAAAGCTAGTTGCAACTGGCAAAAGGAGAAGCTCCGCGTACAACTAACAGTAGGCCGGCCCGTGAGAGCACTACTCGAATGATGAAATGGGTGACTACAAGGGAGGTTTTTATAGCCTCTTGATCACCCCCCTTGTTAACCTTTTCCAGCCGGATTCCTTTGAACACGTACATAATTCCGACGATCGCTGCAGTCACCCGTGCGTCAGACAAATTAAAGGTGCATGTGAGAGCAGTTTGCATATGTGTTTTGGATGGGTGGTTACTCGATGCATGCAATGCAACACGCAGGTAGGAATGGAGCTGATTTTATGAGCTGTATTTTCCACTCCTTTGCGATTCATCGGTACGTGACCCTCATGTGATTCTGGCGGCCTACCTTTTAGGTGACGGTGCTCTCGATCACACACGAGGAGAGGACGCCGGATCGACCTGCAGCCTAAAGGATTATTAGCAGAATGATTGAGAGACGAGCTTCTCTTTGCCAGCGAATCGGCACGTAACTGGTGGGCGCAGGAAGCCGTGTGCAAGTGTGGGTTAAATGCTATCAAATTCACCTCGAACCACGTGTGTCAGTGTGGATTAGGGGTGGAATTTAGTTCGAGTTCTACTCCAATCCACACATATAGATTGCGGTAAATCATATCCGACAACATCCTATTAAGACCTAAGAGACAAATTGGGCTACTTCGAATTGTTTGGAGAACTAAATTGATCCGACCCGACACTTTGGTTAGGGCAAACATACAATGCATGCATGTTTGGTTAACTATATCTAGATCAAAGACCGATGGATATGTGGAATGAAATAGTTCAGTTAGCCTCGACCATAGTCATGAATGATGAAGATGATACCATGATTTGGCAGTTCTGCTCAAATGAGAGATATTCATCTCAGTCCTTATATAAAATAATAAACTTCAGAGGCATTATCCCTGTCCATGTTCCTACTGTTTGGCATTTGAAGATACCCCCAAGGGTACAATTTCTCTTATGGTTATTAACTAAAAATAAGGTGTTAACCAGAGATAATCTAAACATCGAGTCAAATTAGATGACTTGGCCTGTCTTTTTTTTTGCTCTAAAAGTTGAAACTGTACATCACTTGTTCTTTGATTGTGCTGTAGCCAAGCAAATGTGGATATACTTGTCCGAGGCATGTGGTAGAAATGTAGGTGCAATAGGTCAAATGTGGTTAAGCAATAAAAAGTTCTTAGTTGAAAATTGTATTTGTCTTTGCAGCCCGGGGGGTTATGGAAGCTAAGATGTACGGTTTGTATGCGGGGAGTTCCCCGGGTAAGCTGTTATGGTACAATCCACGGGAGATCTTGTTCCCACAAGACAAGAAGAGGGAGTTTACTCACAAGGTGAACAAACTAAAAAGAGATTGCTACAAGTCCGAGAAAGGATCTCTCGATTGATGCAAGCCAAGGGTGTGGGATCTCATTATGCTCCAAAATGTTGTTGAAGGAAAGGAGACGCCGGTGGAATTGGAGGCAAACCTCATTTGAAGGAGATTACACTCGAACTTGGGAAGATTGAAGATCTCTAGTTTGGTTTTGGCTAATTAGTGACACCTAAGGACTAATCTCTCGATGCTAAGTGTTTGATTAGATTGGAGATTGGTCGCGTGCGGAGTTGATGCTTGGTGGTCATGGATGATGGATCGAGGTGATCCAAAAAGGTGATCAAGCATGCAACTCGGTGGAGTTTCGGAGATCAAAGGTCCCAAGGCAAAGGTATAACCATAGGGCTTTTGATTTCACACCCAAGACACTATAGAGAGTGTGGGTGGGTATAGGATCGATAAGCCGTACTATAAAGAGGGAAAAACTTTTGTACATATCGATCCTCACGTGTCTTTAGGTTCAAGTCTCATATGCATGCATTATAACCTAAAGTGCTAACTCCGTCCTTGTCAAAAATGGTTTCGAAAATGCTAACACATGGTGTCGAGGTGTTCTTAGGCGTGTCGGCAACAAGAAACAAGTGACGGAAGTCGGTTTGGAGCAAAGGCGAAGGAACGGCGATTTAAACGACGAAGATTTCGCAGCTCGGCGTGACCGGACGCGACCGGCCGGAAGCGGTCAAATGTGACCGGACGCCCGTGAGTCGCGTCTCGCGAGTTTCGCAAACGGCTCGGTGCTTTCGGCGACGGTGACCCGAACGCACCGGCCGGATGCGTCCCATCGCGGCCGGAAGCATGACCGGATTCGCCGGCCGGAAGCTCTCGAGGCGGGGGTCTCGATCCTTTGCTCCGGGGTTATCGGTTGTGACGGACGCGCACCGACCGGACTCACCGGTGAGTCCGGTCGCGCGTCCGGTCAGCCGCGTAAAACCGTGGGTTTCCTCCCAACGGCCACATTTCGTGGTGAGGGGTATTTATACCCCCTTGGCTGCCCCTTGCTCTCTCTTGGACATTTGAATCATTCCTAACACCTTTGAGCAAGTAAGCAAGCCTCCCTCCTCTCTCATTCTTGATTTGAGCTTCATTCTTGAGAGAAGAGTTGATCCAAGTGCATTGCATCGAGTTCTTGCATCTAGAGGCACTTGGGGATCGTTGTAATGAGACGGTGGATTTCCGTTTCTCTTGGAGGCACCGCTCCTAGTCGGCTTGGTGGATTGGTGGAGTTGTTGGCAAGAAGAGGTGATTGTTTCTTGGCTACCTCCGGTTGATTTGTGAGAGGATTACGCACTCCTCGTCGGGAAGACAAAGTGCAAGGAATACATTGCTCGTGCTTTGGGTACCACACTTGTTGAGTGGTGTGTTGAGGCTAGCAAGGGCACCGCCTAGCTCAAACACCATCCTTGTGTTGGTCGGCACAATCGGAGATTAGCTTGTCGGTGTACAAGTGAACTCCGGGTGAACAAATCGACTTGTTCTTTGTCTTCGTGTGCGGATCATCACCATCGAAAGTGATTGATTGTTCATCTACATCCCGGTGATTGGTTCATAGCCTCTACAAGTCGGTATAACAAGTTTCTCACTCTTGCATTACCTTCTTAGTTTACCTTGAGTAGAGAGCTAGCACTTGCTTGTGTAAGTTGTTCTTACTAGCTTAAGGACCCTTTTATGATTGCTCATTAGCTAGAGTAGTGACATAGACCTTGTGTGAACTAGAGATCATAGAAATATTTAGTCTTGTCACTAGAAGGCTTGCTTGACCTTTAGAGCTAGTGCAAACCGCTTTACGCCGTGTTTTATACTAATTGGTTTGTTTAGTTGAGCTTGTAAAAAATTTTTATAGGCTATTCACCCCCCTCTAGCCATCTAGGACCTCACAAGTGGTATCGGAGCCGTGGTCACCATTTTTGAAGGCTTAACAACCTTGGTGTGATAGTATGGCTAATGTCGTGTTCAACCATGTTGGGGGAAAGCCTCCTTTCTTTGATGGGGTCAAGAATTTTGATTATTGGAAGAGATGTATGAGAATGTACTTGGGATCAATCAATGACCAAGTATGGGAAGTGACCGAGAAGGATTATGTCATCCTTGATCCAACCAATCTCACTCCCACCGACAAGTCAAACAAGCAATGCAACACCATGGCATTGAACACATTGTACAATGGCATGGATATCAAAGTGTTTGAGGGCATCAAAGATCTTGAGAAGGCAAGTGAAGTGTGGGAGAAGCTATGTGAGACCTATGAGGGCACTAAGGTGGTGAAGAGTGCCAAATTGTATGTTCTCAAGAGTGAATTTGAGAACTTCAAGATGAAGAAAGATGAGAGCATACCGGAGACATTCCATAGGCTCCAAGTGATTGTCAATGATCTCAAATTATTGAGAGTGAAGACATTGATAGAGACTTTGGGCACAAATTCTTAATGTGCTTGCCCAAGAGACTTGCTATGTTGAGGAAGATTCTTTTTAGAGGCGCATTGGACACAATGACACCTAGTGACTTGCTTGGTGAAGTGCTAACCGATGAGCAAGTTGATGGCATGGAAGATGAAGTGGAGAAGGAAGATGACAAGAACAAGAAGGTTGTGGCATTCAAGGCCGCCACCACCTCATCCAAGGCCAAGGGCAAGTCTAAGGCTCAAGAAGAAGATGATGAGGAAGTCAACCTTGAGGAGATTGATCAAGAGTTTGCTATGTTTGTGAAGAAGTTTAGCAAAGTCTTGAAGAGCAAGAAGTTTGGGCAAGGCTCTAGAAGAAGAAATGATTCATCCAAGAGTAATAAAGAGCCAAGAAAGTGCTTTGAGTGTGATAGCCCTTATCACATCCTTGCCGATTGCCCAATCAAGAAAGAAAAGGAGAAGATGAAGGGATACAAGGGCAACAAGACAAACAAGAAGAGCAAGACCATGACATTCAAGAAGACAAATGATGGTGCTTTTGTTTGTTCTTGGGATAGTGATGGTTCATCCGATGAAGAGGAAGAGAAGCCCAAGGCCATGAGTGCAATTGGCCAACACAAGACGTCATCCCCCTTCGGTTCATCACCTTCATGCTTCATGGCTAAGGCCACTAAGGTATCATTGCATGAGCATGAAGAACTAAATGCTAATGAAGTAAAATATGATAGTGATGATGATGATGAACCCACTAGAGATGATCTTTTAGAGATGCTTAAGCAAACTCATATCATGCTTAAGACTAAGGACAAGGAATGTAAAGCTTTGCAAAAGAGTGTAAAAACTCTAGAGCAAAACTTTAGGGAGCTAGAGGCCACCCATGAGGGTCTAAAGGAAGACCATGGGGAATTGGAGCTAGCTCATACAAGGCTATAAAAAGCCCATGCCTTGCTCTTAGAGAAGAATGATAGAGCTTGCTCAATCATCAAGAAGGATGTTGGTTCAACATGTGACATCATAGATGAAACCTTTGTGGTTGATGTTGAAGAACCATCCATTCCTTCCACATCCACATCAACCCACTCAAGCTCTACTAGTAGTGATGGAGTAATTTTAGATTCATCACTAATAGTTGAGAATGAGACTCTCAAAAGAGAGGTGGATGAGCTCACCCACTCCTTGAGGAAGGCATATGGTGGGGATGCCCGCTTGCTAAAGTGCTTGGGTAGCCAACGGTTTTTCCTTAACAAGGAAGGCTTAGGCTATGTCCCCAAGAAAGGCAAGAAGGCCTTTGCCACTCCAAAGCCTAGCTTTGTGAAGAGCAATGGGTCCTATTGCAATAGATACAAGCAAGTGGGGTATCAAGAGCAAAAATATGCTAAAATAAACATGAACAAGAAATCAAGCAAAGTGCATTTCATATTTTTTGATTCTTGTTATTTGCTTACCAAGGGTGAGAAGGGTGTCAAGGCAAAGTTTGTTGGTACACCCATTGTTGGCCCAAAGAAGAAGGCAATTTGGGTACCAAAGGTTTTTGGTTGCTAACCTCCAAGGACCCAAAGGCAAATGGGTAACTAAATCTTATTGATTTCCTTGTAGGTGAATTACAAGATTGGGGGCAACCATTGGATTCTTGATAGTGGGTGCACTCAACATATGACCGGTGATATAAAAAAAGTTCAACATTATTGATTCAACTCAAGAGAATGGCAAGCCTATTACATTTGGTGATAGCAAAAGTGGCAAGATACAAGCCATAGGCAAGGTTGCAATAACCAATGACTTGACATTGTCAAATGTGGCACTTATAGACATATTGAAGTACAATTTGCTTTCGGTGGCACAAATTTATGATCTTGGTTACAAGTGCATCTTTGGTGAAGATAGTGTTGAGATAGTGAATACAAAAGACTCAAGCTTGATCTTCAAGGGAATAAGATTTGACAACCTCTACCTTGTGGATTTTGGTGCTAGTGAGACTCAAATTAGTAAATGCTTGATATCTCAATCTAGCATGGGTTGGCTATGGCATAGAAGACTTGGTCATGTTGGCATGAAGCAACTCAACAAGTTAGTGACACATGATCTAGTAAGAGGCTTGAAGGATGTTCACTTTGACAAGGACAAACTATGTAGTGCATGTCAAGCCGGCAAGCAAGTTGCCAATACTCATCCAAAGAAGAGCTTCATGAGTACTTGCAAGGCATTTGACTTGATCCATATTGACTTGTTTGGCCCAACCGTATATACAAGCATTGGTGGCAACAAGTATGGATTTGTGATTGTGGATGACTATATAAGATTCACTTGGGTGTTCTTTCTCAATGACAAGAGTGATGTGTATTCTTTGTTCAAGACATTTCTCAAGAGGGTGCACAATGAATTTGATATCATAGTGAAGAAAGTGAGAAGTGACAATGGTAGTGAGTTCAAGAACACAAGAGTTGATGAGCTATGTGATGATTATGGAATCATGCATCAACTTTCGGCCAAGTGCACACCACAATCAAATGGCCTAGTTGAGAGAAAGAATAGGATTCTCATTGAGATGGCAAGATCAATGCTTAGTGAGTACAATGTGAGTCAATCATTTTGGGCGAAGCAATCAACACCGCATGTCACTACATCAATAGATTGTATTGCCATCCCATGATGAACAAGACACCTTATGAGCTATTGAATGGAAGAAAGCCAACCATTGCATACTTTAGAGTATTTGGATGCAAATGCTACATATTGAAGAAGGGTGCAAGACTTGGCAAATTTGACAAGAGGTGTGATGAAGGGTTCCTACTTGGTTATTCCACCACAAGCAAGGCATATAGAGTGTGGAACAACTCAAGTGGTGTATTGGAAGAAGTCCATGATGTTGAATTTGATGAAACCAATGGGTCCCAAGATGAAGATGAGAACCTCAATGATGTTAGTGAAACTCAATTGGTAAATGCCAAGAGAGGCATGGACATTGGTGATATTAGGCCAACTCAAGTTGATGATGACAAAGATGAAGTGCAAATAACTCAAGCTAGTGGTGCTCAAGTTCAAGATCAACAACAAGCTAGTACATCATCTCAAGCAACAACAAGTGATCAACCAAGCTCAAGCAATCAAGTTCTAATACTCCAAAGCTCAAGTGTTGCTAGAGATCATCCAATTGATCAAATTGTTGGTGACATTGCAAGTGGAGTACAAACAAGAGGAAGACTTACGGCATTTTGTGAACACTTTGCTTTTGTGTCATAAGAAGAGCCCGAAAAGGTTGATGATGCCTTAAAGGATGAAGAATGGGTGATTGCAATGCAAGAGGAGCTCAACAACTTTGATAGAAATAAGGTTTGGGAATTGGTAGAGAGACCAAAAGACTACAATGTCATTGGAACCAAATGGGTTTTCAAGAACAAGCAAGATGAAGATGGCATTGTTGTGAGAAACAAAGCAAGACTAGTTGCACAAGGTTACACTCAAGTAGAGGGTCTTGACTTTGGTGAAACTTATGCTCCGGTTGCAAGATTAGAGGCAATTAGAATCCTATTGACCTACGCATGTGCACACAACATCAAGCTCTATCAAATGGATGTCAAGAGTGCTTTTCTCAATGGCTTCATCAATGAGCTAGTGTATGTTGAGCAACCACCCGGTTTTGAAGATTATCATCATCCCAACCATGTGTACAAGTTGAACAAGGCATTATATGGGTTGAAGCAAGCACCTAGAGCATGGTATGAGAGGTTGAGAGACTTCCTACTCAAGAAAGGCTTCAAGATGGGCAAAGTTGACACTACTCTATTCACCAAGAAGATTGGGAAGGATTTGTTTGTCATGCAAATATATGTTGATGATATCATCTTTGGATCAACAAATCAAGAGTATTGTGAAGAGTTTGCCAAGATGATGGCAAAAAGAATTTGAGATGTCTATGCTTGGAGAGCTCACATATTTCCTTGGTCTTCAAATCAAGCAAATGAAGAATGACACCTTCATTAGTCAAGGGAAATACACTAAAGACATGGTCAAGGGGTTTGGATTGCAAGATGCCAAAGGCATCAATACACCAATGGGTACCAATGGATCATTGGACAATGATGAAAGTGGCAATATGGTTGATCAAAGGTACTATAGGTCATTGATTGGAAGCTTACTCTATGTGACCGCTTCTAGGCCCGATGTGATGTTTAGTGTTGGCAAGTGTGCAAGATTTCAATCCTCACCTAGAGAGAGTCATCTCACCGCATCAAAGAGAATATTGAGGTACTTGAAGCACACTCAAAATATTGGGCTATGGTATCCCAAGGGGTCAAACTTTGAGCTTATTGGATATTCGGACTCCGACTATGGGGGATGCAAGGTTGATAGAAGAAGCACAAGTGGCACTTGTCAATTCCTTGGAAGATCTCTAGTATCTTGGTCCTCAAAGAAGCAAACCGGTGTGACACTTTCAACCGCCGAGGCCGAATACATTAGTGCCGGTAGTTGTTGTGCACAATTGCTATGGATGAGATCAACATTGAAGGATTATGGGTTTGATTTCCATCATGTGCCTTTGTATTGTGACAATGAAAGTGCTTGCAAGATGACTCAAAACCCGGTTCAACATACAAGAACCAAGCACATTGACATAAGGCACCACTTCATTAGAGATCATCAACAAATGGGTGACATTGCTATCCAACCTATTGGCATCAAGATCAACTAGCCGACATCTTTACAAAGCCACTAGATGAGAAGAGGTTTTGCAAGCTAAGAAATGAGTTGAATATCCTTGACTTCTCCAACATGAGTTGAATGCACCCCACTATCATTACATGCCCCTACATCAAGTAAAGCAAAGGTATCATTGTTTGACATGGCATTCATGATAACTAAGGACTTGTTAGAACATATAGACATATAACTTATGCCTTAGGGAGCATTCATGGAAAATAAAAGGTTTTCAATGTATGTATGCCATCACTATTGCTCTTTATGCTTGTTTGATCTAGTGATGACATATGACATGTTTATGGGCTTGCAATCTCAAGTGTTGAATTTGGCTATCTTTTCACACATATACTTCAACATAGGCAAGATAACCCTTGTCATGAGGTGTGAAGAAGCTTGTCTTTGGTTCAAACCGAAATATATGTTTGACAAGTGATCCAAATTTGACCAAATTTGAGCACTATTCTCTTCCATAACACAACATGGTCATACCTTTTGTGGAAATTGTCGACAAAGGGGAGAGATTAGTGCATGAAAGGTTTTTGGAAAATTAAAATTTCACATGTTTTTGAAAACCTCTCATGTGGTTCATGAGTTTACAAGTGGTTCACACAAGTAGGGGAGCAAGCTCATAGACAATTTGTTGCATTTGATTGTGCACTAACATATGACTTGCTCATTGCACATGTATTTAAATTCAATATACATGCTTGTGTGGTGTATGCTAGTTTTCACAAGTTGCTTTTCAAGTGGTTGAATAACTAGCATGCATAGGAGCTAGCTAGATTTTCTAAATTCGCTCTTAATTCATGTACCTTGCTTATAATGTGATCTCACGTGGTACTTTGAGTTTTGATGAAAATCTAGTTACCTTGATGCTTGTATGGTGAAAATGGCGTAACTCCGATTGGTATCACGCTTCAAAGGTCCATTTCTTTCACCTTAAGCATCATTTTGGTAACATAGCTCACCCTCAATTTCAATATTCATACATGTATGCAATGCTTCGTTCCAAACTCGTGGCATACATGTAGGGGAGCTCATGCTACCAAAACCGAACTATGATGATTGTCCAATCCTATGATTGTAAGCAAAATACTTGGACAACCGTTGTATGTTCAAAAACATTAATCATAAAACCTTTATGCGGGTTGTCACCAATTACTAAAAAAGGGGGAGATTGAAGATCTCTAGTTTGGTTTTGGCTAATTAGTGACACCTAAGAACTAATCTCTCGATGCTAAGTGTTTGATTAGATTGAGATTGGTCGTACGGAGTTGATGCTTGGTGGTCATGGATGATGGATCGAGGTGATCCAAAAGGTGATCAAGCATGCAACTCGGTGGAGTTTCGGAGATCAAAGGTCCCAAGGCAAAGGTATAACCATAGGGCTTTTGATTTCACACCCAAGACACTATAGAGAGTGTGGGTGGTTATAGGATCGATAAGTCGTACTATAAAGAGGGAAAAACTTTCGCATATCGATCCTCACGTGCCTTTAGGTTCAAGTCTCATATGCATGCATTCTAACCTAAAGTGCTAACTCCGTCCTTGTCGAAAATGGTTCAAAAAATGCTAACACATGGTGTCGAGGTGTTCTCGGCGTGTCGGCAACAAGAAATAAGTGACGGAAGTCGGTTTGGAGCAAAGGCGAAGGAACGGGCGATGAAACGACGAAGATTTCGCAGCTCGGCGTGACCGGACGCACCGACCGAAGCAGTCAAATGTGACCCGACACTCGGTGAGTGCGCTCGCGTAGAGCTCGCAAACGGCTCGGTGCTCGACGGTGACCGGACGCGCATCGACCGGATGCGCCCCGATCGCGATCGAAGCATGACCGACCCGCGACCGGCTCTCGTGGCGGGGGTCTCGGGCCATCGCTCGGGTTGCCGGTTGATCGATTCCACCGACCGACTCACCGGTGAGTCCGGCCACGCGTCCGGTCAGGCTGCGTAAAAACCGTGGGTTTCCTCCCAACGGCGACATTTCGTGGTGAGGGGTATTTATACCCCTTGGCTGCCCCTTGCTCGTCTCTTGGACATTTGAATCATTCCTAACACCTTTGAGCAAGCAAGCAAGCCTCCCTCCTCTCTCATTCTTGATTTGAGCTTCATTCTTGAGAGAAGAGTTGATCCAAGTGCATTGCATCGAGTTCTTGCATCTAGAGGCACTTGGGGATAGTTGTGAGATGGTGGATTTTCCGTTTCTCTTGGAGGCACCGCTCCTAGCCGGCTTGGTGGATTGGTGGAGTTGTTGGCAAGAAGAGGTGATTGTTTCTTGGCCACCTCCGGTTGATTTGTGAGAGGATTACGCACTCCTCGTCGGGAAGACAAAGTGCAAGGAATACATTGCTCGTGCTTTGGGTACCACACTTGTTGAGTGGTGTGTTGAGGCTAGCAAGGGCACCGCCAGCTCAAACACCATCCTTGTGTTGGTCGGCACAACCAGAGATTAGCTTGTCGGTGTACAAGTGAACTCCGGGTGAATAAATCGACTTGTTCTTTGTCTTCGTGTGCGGATCATCACCATCGAAAGTGATTGATTGTTCATCTACATCCCGGTGATTGGTTCATAGCCTCTACAAGTCGGTATAACAAGTTTCTCACTCTTGCATTACCTTCTTAGTTTACCTTGAGTAGAGAGCTAGCACTGCTTGTGTAGATTGTTCTTGCTAGCTTAAGGACCCTTTTAGGATTGCTCATTAGCTAGAGTAGTGACATAGACCTTGTGTGAACTAGAGATCATAGAAATATTTAGTCTTGTCACTAGAAGGCTTGCTTGACCTTTAGAGCTAGTGCAAACCGCTTTACGCCGTGTTTTATACTAATTGGTTTGTTTAGTTGAGCTTGTAGAAAATTTTTATAGGCTATTCACCCCCTCTAGCCATCTAGGACCTCACAAAGATGGCTTGGGTGAAGCTGGAAAACGCCGCATTAGTTTGATTCTCGTTTCTGCTAGTTGCTGGATATGTAATAGCGTTGGTACTTTTGTTCCGCTAGCTTTTTCTAAACTCTAAACCTGAGAGGTGGCTGAGAGAGACGGTGCATCCCACCCAAGAACTGTAAGAACCGAATGTTTTGTCTTTGGTAATCCTAAAGACAGGGATGATCGGCCCTTAAACTCTAAAAAAACCTATATCTAGATAGATAGACAAACCCGTCGCGTGCATAAACCATACATGTTTGATGTCTAGCCGTATCATCGAGACAGCCACATGCATGCAAAAAGAGCTCCCGCGAGGCAGGCCCAAGGGAAACACACGAAAAGCTCTTGTCCAGTGAGCCAAGCTTTCCCATGTTTATTAAGTGATTTTATTAAAACAAATTAAGACTTGATAAGATAAATTAAATGTTATTATGACATTATACCATAAAATAATCAATACGTTAGATTTTATTCTTCTGATAAGAGATAAACCGGACTACTTCGAATTATTTGGAGAACTAAACTGACCCAACCTAAAACTTTTGGTCAGGTTAAACATACATGGCATGTTTGGTTGCCCATCTCTAGACAAACCCGTTGCGTGCATAAACCACATGTTTGATGTCTAGCCGTGTCACCGAGACAGCCACATGCATGCAAAAGGGCTCTCAATCGAGCCAGGCCCAAGGGAAACATAGGAGACGTTCTTATCCAGTGAGCCACACGCTTGCCTCGTGCCGGAATTAGCATATATTAGATCTCCAAGAGTTGCCTAAATCAATTTTTAATCTTTGGGTTTTAGTAAGATGAGAAAAAAATCTCTCACTATCAACTTCTAATTTATCCTCCTAATCTTTTGAGCTTTAGAAAAAGTCACCTTGTTTCACGTAAAGTAACATGTTTAAGTCACACATATCTAAAGGTGAAAGGGCGTGGAAAAAAAAATAGAGAGTAGGAAAGAGCTTTTTTGATGCAAATGTACGAGAGGGAAAGAATATATAAAATAGTATATAAATCTTGATGTAAAATTGTCTTCTATATTTAGGACTAAATTATCAGGGAACTCTTGGAGATAGCATTCTTTACACCTTCCAATATTTTTAGGAGATGTAAAACTATATATGTTTTAGGAGTGACATTTAGGATACTTTTGGAGATGCTCTTAGTACGGTTAATGATGTCATCAACACATAATTATGAATATTAAGTGATTTTATTAAAAAATTAAGACTTAATAAGATAAATTAAATGTTACTATAACATAATATCACAAAATAATTAATATTTTAGTATTTATTTTGATACACTCGTTACATAATTTTTACACATACACGCAAAACCAAACTATTCTCTCTTCTGAGCCACGCTCCATGCATACAATGAACTAAACAAAATCATGCATGATTATGTAATGACAACGGAAAATTCATCCAAACTGCATTTGGCGCTCACCCTAGGCGTTCGGGTTACCCGAATTTTTTCGGTCGGGTAATTCGGTAATAAGAATTTCGGGTAATGAAAACGTTACCTGATTTTAGCCTCGAAATAGCATTAGCCGAATTTTCGGTACCTGATAATTGGGGTTCGGGTATTCCGAACTACCCGATTATTAAAAAACAGCATACTAGTACAGGAATACTCCAAGTTTTAAGCAGTTTAAAAAAAGTACAAGCAAATACTCTCAGTAATTAAAGACACAAAGACCAATAAACGATTCAATTTTAGTTGCTTTCCAAGGTGAGCGTTTTGGATGCCGCGCATGCATGCATGCAGGATTGGCCGAGTCCATTCACACCTCCCCAAGCGAGAGAAGCAAGAGAGGTGAGGAGATAAGGGACGTCCGCAATGGTAATAGCTAGTCTTAAATTTACGCTTGATGGGGCGATGTGGAGGTGAGAGACAATAACAAAGACTATTTTATATTATTGGACCCACATGTTTTTTCTCATATATTCTTGGGGTACGTGAAATAGTCCAAATTTATTTGCATGGAGCTAGTGACTAATCTCTCCTACTTTTTCCTTGCCACGTCACATCTAGATACCCAAATATTTAACCATCGGAGACGGCCTAAAGCAACAAATGTTGCATGCACATTAATGGAGCCTATGAGTTGGGGTAGTTGGCTGCGTGCGTGTGTAGTGGAGTTGATTTGCTGCCTCCTAGTAGAGATAGGGTAATTTCGGATACGGGTGATGCTACCCCGAATTACCCGAACTAATTTTCGATATCTGGAACCATTATCCGAACTAGTGCTCGGGTAATGCGGGTTCGGTAGTTCGGGTGCAGGTTCGGGTATTGGGTATCGGGTAATTTGCCCAGAGTGATTTGGCGCCATGTCACAAAAACCTAAAGTCATTACAGCAATAACCCTTCTTTCCCATCAACAAAATCTAAATCAACTCTGAAGCACCAAAGGTGTCCGCTAATTTTCAGTGTCCAGGGGTCACGGACCGACCATAGATCCTGTTCAATAAGTGGAACACATTAGCCGTTCAATAAGTGGAACACATTAGCCGTCTGTACTATCACAAGAACAAGTAGCAAAAATGTAAATTCCATTGTATGAACTGAAATCATGCATGGTATAAAGCATGATCCGTCTTTGCAGCTACGGATGTGCAATTATATGTGGGACGGAGGTAGTACTTGTTTAGTACTTCTTCACCCAGGTAGGTATTCTACTCAATTCGCAAAAAAAAAAAAGAGTAGGTATTCTCCTTGCAATAATCAAAGCTACTGTGCCGAGTAGATTTTATAATTTTTTTTGAGCAACAATAGATTTTTTAAATGTTATAATAAAATGGTACTGTGCCGGTGCCAAACGGTGACTTGTTTGCATTTTGTTGGGCCGTAAAACCCAGCACGGCCCACCGCCCTCACACTGCCGCCGGTGCGGCAGCGCTGTCTCCCCCACAAGCCACCGGCCGCCGGCTGCGGAGATGGAGCTGCTGTGTCCCAGTGCCAAGAGGAGGAGATCCGAGGACCTCGAAGCCACTGAGGCGGCCAAGGATTCACCGCTGCTGCCTGATGCTGCTGCTGGTGGCGGCGGCGGCGGCGGCGTCGACCGCATCAGCGATCTCCCCGACGCCGTCCTCGGTGAGATAGTTTCGCTTCTCTCCACCAAGGAAGCCGGCCGCACCCAAATCCTCGCCTCCCGGTGGCGCCACGTCTGGCTCGCCTCCCCTCTCGTCATCGACGGCACAGACCTCTGCACCAAGCAGCCCAAGGACGCCGCCAACGAGGCTCTCGCCAGCAGTCGCGGTCTCCCTCATCCCTCTGCCCACCCGGGCCCCGCCCGCCGCTTCTGCGTCCCGCCGCACTACCTCCACGACATTCCCGCCACCGTGGACGCCTGGTTCAGGTCCCCGGCGCTTAACAATCTCCAGGAGCTTGAATTCTGGGAAGGGAAACGTACAGAACATAGGTATCCGTTGGCACCGCCACCTGCTTCCATTTTCCGGTTCTCGGCTACCCTCCGAGTTGCTACCTTGAGCAAATGCGAGCTCCCGGATAGCTCAGTGGAAGGGATTCGGTTTCCCCACCTCAAACAGCTCGGCTTTGAATATATCAGCTCCTCCGAGGGCTCACTGCATACCATGATTTCCAGCTGCCCTGTCCTCGAGTGTTTGCTGCTTAACAACATCTTTGGGGTTGCCTGTCTCCGGATTAGTTCCAATACCCTTAGGAGCATCGGTGTCAGGACTGAATGGGACAAGGACAATCACCAGTTCTTGCAGGAAGTCATTATTGTGGATGCCCCTTGTCTTGAAAGATCTCTGTGTCTCGGTGGTTTATTGAAGCGAACCAATTTAACTATAATCTCTGCACCTAAATTGGAGACCTTAGGCTGTCTTGATGATGTTTGCTCTGAAGCCAGGCTCGTGGTTGGCACCATATTTATTCAGGTAGTCATGGCACCCTATTTTCTTCCCATGAAAGTCTGCTGGGTTTTGTTTTCTGTTACAGAGATTTTTCATATCATCTGCATTTGCACATGGTTTGATGTTTTTTGTTCAATGCTTGATTCAGGGATTACAAGTTGTAAGCTTGACAGCAACACTGAGCAGTGTCAAGACTCTAGCTGTCGCATCACGTAATATTAGTCTCGATACGGTTATTGAGTTGATGAAATGCTTTCCATGTCTGGAGAACTTGTACATTACATAAAGGTAGTTCTTCAGCTACAGTTTGTGGATCACAATGTTCTTGTATTCTTCTTCTTTTTTACTTCATATTAATCCTTGTACCAATCTAGTTTGAGTTTCCCCATTTTAATCCGTTTCGCTCTTCAGTCTTATATTTCAGGAGAAAATGAATCGGTGGCGTCGTAAACACAGGGATTTCATTAAAAGTTCTGATATCCGTCTCAAGAAAGTAGTGTTGATGTATGCAGGGCATCAGATCACAAATCAACTTTGCCTCATTCTTTCTACTGAATGCGAGAGAGTTAATGAGGTTCGATGTTCAAAACGAACATTACAATGAGGCTTTTTTTCACAGCACAATATGGGATGCTTCAGATGGAGAAAAGGGCCTCCAGAGGTGCACGGTTACAAACAAACCATGCCTCCATCGTACACACGTTAATCATGTCCGTGATTTGTCTGTACCAGACCCCTTCGAATGTAGATGGTAGGATTGGTCTTGGTCTTTCGCCCTGGTCTTACCACTCTCATTTGGTATTTGTTGGAACACTATTTCTTGTGATTTTAGTGTTTTGATGAATATCTATTACCTGGTTCATGGAATATCTAAACAAAGTATGCCCATTCTTAGTTTATATCTCATTTGGTATTTGTTGGAACAACTATTTCTCATGATTTTAGTGTTTTGATGAATATCTATTACTTGGTTCATGGGATATCTAAGCAAAGTATGCCAATTCTTAGTTTATGGTATATGCGATAAACTGAGTATATATAGTAGATATGAGCCGTGTGCTCAAGATTGCTGCAGTACACACTTTTTATTTCGGGTTCTGAATATCAGCAACCTACATATTAGTCCTGTAACTTCCAACTCGTAAGCAGTGCTGTACGTAGTTAATCATCTCATGTGTCTTAGTTACAAAATCCCCAATTAGATGTTTCTTACCCACGCCGACCTTATGTTCGATCTGCCATCGGTTAGCCACAAGCCCACAAAAATTTGCTTTATGTTTTCCACCAAGTTATTAAAGGAAAAACATGAAGATGGTAAAAATGTAATTATTGGATCTAATGGGTACAATAATATAACAGAAAATATATAGCAAATGTGTCCCAACCCTGAAAATCCTCATCTGCTTGCAGCAATCAGCAAAATTTTCTAATGGTCTAATCAGTGCTCGGTGAGCAAAGGATATCCAGTGCCTCCATGTTACTCCCTATAATGATGCAAGAAAGCAATCTCCCATGCCAAACTGACGATTTGGGGTGACAGAAAATCAAGGTGCTCTAGGAATATTTGCTACTATTGGTTGGGAATTAAACTAGGTCACATGGTTGGCATGTCAAGCACTTTAAGGACGTCCCCAAACTCAAAATCATGAGTCTCTTTGTTGAAGCGCTCCACGAGTCTGTACCTCACATCATTCAGGTAGAACGAGTGAGCAGTCTCTAGAAGAGTCTTTGCCTCTGAATCTGTTAGTTTGCTGGTGAAAACAACATCTCCTCGAATAAGCACCGTGTCCTTGGTCTCTGCAAACTCTGTGTAATGAGTGACTGTGTAGTAAGGACTTGCTTGAGTGCCTCGTGCTTTATAGTCTTCAAGTCCTGTGAAGATCATGTATGGCATCTGGACTGGGACATTGTATAGCAGAAGGAAACAATAAGTCCAAAGAAGTTCAAAAGCAAACACTGAGCTCAAAAATAGTAAGTGGTGCCAATGGTTTTTGTGTGTCATGTTTATTAAATTGTTTATTTCTTGAGTGGAAAGTTTTACAGAGTTAATGCCTTTCTTGTCGTGCTCAAAAGTGCCACTTCACAAATTAAAAGAGGACAGACTAATGACTTTGCGATACCTTGAGAATATTAATACCATGAACAGTTATGTGAAATGGTCAGACATGAATCATGCAACTTCTATTATTGAGTTATAATTGACCACAGATTTGTGCATCAAATTTGGTGCGATACGTGAAGGATGATGGGTAAAGCATAAAAGAAGCTTATCTTGATTGTAAGCACAGAAAAACAATAATGTTGATGTCAATATCATATCAGTATTCAGCTTCTAGTTCTACACTTCGTATTACAAGGCTGTATTTATGGGTCCATTAAACAAAGTAAACAAAATGTGTAACACAACAGTAGGCAGTTCCAAAGTCAAGAGGAATGATTTAAGAATGAACAAAGGTAGCTATAATGCTAGTGTTATATTCACTGGGGAAATTATGAAAACAACAACAATTAATCAAAACTATGAGAACTGAGCTCTACCTTGCATGAACATAGTGGTGTATCCACTTCCCTTCCACAAAGGAATAACAAAGTGACGGCTAAAAGACACACAAAAATAGATTAGAAAATTCACAATCATGGTACTGCAACTCTGTAACCAGTAACTCAAAGTTGAAGAAAAATACCATGAAGTTGATCTTTGTTCCAAGAGATGGTAAAGCTTCGCTTTCATAGATGCACCTATATGACCCCTTCTAAATGATACTAATATTCAAGAAAAGGAAGAACACAAGTCACAAACACAAAGCATTATGACAAATAGAAAAGTCCGATACAGAAGAACAAAAGAATTTAATAAAATCACCAATTTCATATTATTATTGTTCTTGGTCTTTCTTTTGGGGTTAAACAGCGCAATTAAGAGAGTTGGAACAACAATGTTATCCTTCTGAATATATTAGTTTAAAAAGATCAGAGAATCCCAACACGCACACACATGCACGGACACATGAAAATCATGTATGCATCCTATCACAGAAAAAGTATGGTTCTTAAAAACCATCTGTGAGAACTGTGCTGATTATAACTACAATTCCAATTCTATCCTCAAATAATGTTTCTCTAATGTTGTTAACATCATTAAATTCTACAATCGAAGCCATAACAAAACACAATGTTTATATAAGAATTGTGCTAATCCTGTTTAACTTTCAAATGAATAGTGAATACTACCCAATCCCTTCACTGTTTGGTCCAAACAAGCAAAATCAAAGATGCCACTAGAGTGTCATGACAACAATGCTGTCAACTGCTGATATCTTTGGGACTGAAAACACAAACATGTAACTAGAACGATGCTGTGAAGGCCCATCATGACCACTGAAATCACAGTTTATCCTAATTATCTCAATAAGTTGAGTTCAACTAAAGTTTTTCAAAACGGCCAATTTTACCACAGAAATAAATCTACTCGCATGCTTCGCTGACATGTCTTTCCATTAGTAATGATTTTAGTCCAACCTTCCACATTATCAAACATTGTAGAAAGTCATTTGCAATTGAAAAGGCATGAAGGTTTGAATGCACGTTTATATCCTTTCATTTCTTCCTTTGAACAGATCATTCGCATACCCTCACACACAAAATTCGTTTCAGGCACAGTGCTTAAAATAAGTACTACCAAGCGTGCACGACATAATATCACATTTTGATGCTTATCTACGACCGCTGTTCGAGGGGATCTCTTCAATTCTTACAACACACACACAAACACAAACAAACACAAACAAACAAACGGCAATGAAAATGACTAGTGGAGGGGGCGGAACTGACGTCATCCTGGGCGGCGACGAGGTGCTCGGGAGAGGCCCTTGGCGCGTTCGATGTCGAGGATGGATCCCAGCGGCTTGGGTTTCAGCGGGGTGAACCCGTCGCGAACTGGGAGTAACCCCTCCGCGCCGCCACCGGTGAGGTCGGCCGGCGCGGGCGGTTCGCAGACCGAGGCTGCAGCGCCGGTCGGGCGGGCCAGCCGCCGTGGGGGTGCTGCCAGGCAGCGGAGGGAGGAGGAGGTGGTGGTGGAGGCGGCGGGCGCAGCAGTCGCAGCGAAATCCGCTGCATCGCCGCCCGAGCACGGACGGAGGTCGTAGGGGCGAAAAGGATGTTGTTGGGCTGGGCCGGCACCTGTGTTTTGAGACCGAGTATGTGCAGGACTGATCAGTGATGTCAAACTCCTTGTTTACATTGCAATTTTTTTTGCACTCCAACTCCCGTAGTACTTTCGTTTGTATTTGATAAATATTGTCTAATCATGTGCTAACTAGACTCAAAAAATTCGTCTCATGATTTACATCTGATATGTGCAATTAGTTATTTATTTTACCAACATTTAATGCTCCATAAATGTGTCAAAAATTAATGTAATGGACAGAGAGTGAAAAAAAACTTGGAATTTGAATGGAAACTAAACAAGGCCACGAGTTTTCGTCCCATTTTTTTTTACAAGTTTTCGTCCTAGTATTGCTACAACTCTTTGCAATATCAGGATTCGAATCCCATTTGACTTGTTGATAAGCTAGTTGGTTTCGGTTGACTGAACAGTGTTATGTAAGATACAATAAGCTGAAACAAGCCACAACGAACCGCTCAAGGTGAAACAAAAGTCACCTAAACTAGCAGCAGTGGCGGACCTAGAAATTGAAACAAGGGTAGTCCCCATCAAAAAAAATTCTTACCCAATACAACAAAACTCAAAAGAAAAATCGGTAAAATGACTATAAATTAACCAAAATTGGTACTTTTTTTTTTGCCTATACCTCTTAAAAGAAATGCTATATTTGATTTCTTCTTGCCTCAAAAATCCTGAAAACTTACAAAAATTTAATTCAATTCTAGGCTCAAAGATGATGATCTACAATCCCTAATCCTTTACAACCCCTAATCCTTTACAATCTTATCAATAAACCTCTTTTTTTACTTAAACTCATACTAATAGAAAAATCATTCTTATCATGACAAAACACAAAAAGTAAAGGTTTCTGCATTTCAAGTACTTGAGCATATTCAAGTACGAACTGTAAGGTTTGAGCAGATTCGAGTATTTGAGACTCACGTTCGAAGGTGGCAAGGATCTAAAGGGCCTGGATCTGAACTAGTAAAATAACACAAAGTAAACTAGAGGATCTGTGAAGACGAGCGCACCTGAAGACTCAACAAATGTAGAGAACTTAAAGGAAAAATTAATGGTAATGGGACTCAATTAAAAAGGAAAACCATCGCAACACTTTACTCTACATACTTCTATGGAGAGAACTTATTATTACCTTATTTTCCTATACCATCCAATCCGAGGCCGAGAGACGACCGTGGACTGCGAGGCGGAGACGGAGACTCCCCGTAGCAAGCTCGCGGCCACCTCCCTCCGCACAGATCTCGCCGCCGCCGTCCGCAGAGAGGCTCGCGCTGATGCTCCTCCGCCGAGATGCGTAACTGGCTCGCCGGTTGCCGCTGCTCTCCCTCCGCCGAGAGGCTCGCAGCCTCCCTCCGCGTAGATCTCGCCGCGGCCGTCGAGAAGCGCGCGCCGAGCGAAGCAGCCGTGCTCGCCGGTCGCTGCAGCCCGCGAGTGGGGAGGCACGGAGGCGGGGACGCGCGATGCCAGGGGCCGCGACCGCGGCTCGCGAAGTGGGGACTGGGAGGCGAGACGCGACACACGGGTCGCGTGGGTCACGGCCTCAGGGTCACGGGGGCGGCGGCTGCTGGTGGAGTGTGGAGTGGGATTGGGAATTTGGGTAAAACCCCACAACCCGGAGCTTATATACCTCTTTCGATAGTGACCCCCACATGTCGGTGCGGTACATGTAGGTTCATTTGACGGGCATGCTATTTCTTTACCGTGAAGCTTTGTCCACAAGACAACTCTATGTCTTGCCCGTGCCGCGGGCGGCACGACCACGCCGTATCCGCGCCCGGGCCGGGCACCTCATGCCCGCGATGCACGCGGATATTTTCACCGTTGCCATTAGGAGCAACATGGCCACAGAATAAGTCTGTCGCGGACCACGTTGTCATCGCATCAGTGCGGCCCGGCGTCCACGGGCGCCCGAAATCGTCAGATTTGCTTCTCTCCTCCGCCCGGCCCCTCTCTCCTCCGAGGTATCCTCACACCGTGATCGCCAAATCCCATCAACCGAATCATGTGCACCGCATTGCATTGATTCTCTAGGCCACTACTCGAGGGCCACTACGCGCACGCGCCGCCGCTTATCCATACCGGCCGCACACCACCCACCCCTTCTTCCCTTGAGTCCGCCGCCCGCCGCCTCGGCCGAAAGTTTAGGCTCGCCGGAGTCATGCCGAGCTAGGGCTTTCTTCTCCTCCAACGCCGGCGAGATCGCAGCCACGCGCCACCCAGCGCCCGCGCCCCATGGATTCCGCGAAGCTCCCCGCGTTTACCCATACCCACCGATCGGGTCCCGCCTCGCCCGGCCTGACGCATATTGGCCACACCACGGCTGATTCACATTACCATCATTACAGACATCGGCCGCTGCCGGCAGATTTAGCACTGGGATTCGCGCGGAACCCTAACCGCCGCGCCCCGTCGGAACCCTGGGCTAGAGCTACCCAACCCTAAAGTTAGGCACCGGGCGCCGCTCCTCGGGCCCACCTCCCTGAAGACCCTAGATTGGTTTTGGCTAATTGATGACATCCTAGGACTAATCTCTATGCTAAGTGTTGATTTAGTTGGAGATTGGTCAAGCCGAGGATTGTGTATGGTGGTCATGGTGGATGGGTCGAGATGATCCAAATGTTGATCAAGTGCATGACATGGCGTGTTTCGAGGATCAAAATGGGCTCAAGGCAAAGGTATATCATAGGGCCATTTTGATTTTACACTCAAGACACCATAGAGGGTGTGAGTGATTATAGGATCGATAAGTTTACTATAAAGAGGGGAAAACTATCGTACATATCGATCCTCATGTGCCTCTAGGTTCAAAATCATTTGCATGCATTCTAACCTAGAGAGCTAACTCCGTACTTGATGGAAAATATTTTCAAAATGCTAACACCGGTGTCGGGGTGTTCTTCGACGTGTCGGCAACAAGAATTAAGTGACGGAAGTCGGTTTGGAGCAAAGGCAAAGAAACGGCAACACAACGGCGAATTTCGCGACTCAGAGGCGACCGGACGCGGTGGCCAGGACCCACGACCGGAAGCATGCAAAATCGACCGGACGCACCGTGTGTGGTTCCTGGTCAAAAGAACAGAGAGCATGTTTTCGTGGTTGTTCTCGGGGAGTGCCGGGGACGCATGCAGGAAGCATGACCGGGACGCATGATTCCCACGACCGGGACGCATGCGAAGGGGTTCTATTTTTTGGCTAGTTGGGTTTGTCGGTTCTGCCAGGACTCATCGACCCAGGACTCATGCATGAGTCCGGTCGGCGCTGGCCCAAATCGACCCAGAATTGCATGTTCCTCCCCAACGGCTCTATTTTTAGGTGGAGCCTATTTATACCCCTTTGGCCGGCCATGGGAGGTCTCTTGGACATTTGAAATCATTCCTAACACCTCTAGAGTGAGCACTCATCCTCCCCTCACTCCTTTGCTTGAGAGCATCCATTCTAGTGAGTTGAGGTGATTCAAGTGCACTTTGCTTTGATCTTTGCATCTAGTGGCGCTTGAGGATCATTGTGAGCCGGTGGTTTTCTTGTTGCTCTTGGAGAGCACCACTCCTAGCCGGCTTGGTGATTGGTGGAGGCGTTGGCAAGAGAAGGTGTATGTTCTTGGCCACCTCCGGTGATTTATGAGAGGATCACACACTCCTCGTCGGGAAGACAAAGTGTGAGTAATCAATTGCTCGTGTCTTGGGTACCTCTCATTTGCATTGGGTGCAAGAAGCCTAAAGGCAATTGGCTTGGAGTGAGCTCCACCTTGACCCACACGTGAGAAGGTCGGCACAACGGAGATTAGCTTGAGGGTGCTCAAGTGAACTTCGGGGTTAAATCTCGTGTCTCCATTTGTCTCTAAGTGATTGGCTTCAATTTGATAATCATATTGTTTCATCCTTGGTGATTGGATTGACTAGCCTCGACATTGTGGTATATCACCTTTACACTCTTGCATTACTTTCATATATCTTGTGCTAGTGTAGTTTGAGTAGACTTGCTTAGTTGCTAGAGTAATTAGCTTGTTCACCTAGTGGTAAAGTAGTGACTTAGCCCTTGTGTGTGAATTAGAGACTATAGCAACTAGAACTGTCAATAGGAGGCTTGCCGACAAGTAGAGCTAGAGCAAACGCATTTAACGCTTTGTTATTTACTAACAAGTTGCTCTAGTATTTTTGTAGAAATTTTATTAGGCTATTCACCCCCTCTATCCATTTAGGACCTTTCAAGTGGTATCGAGCCGTGGTCACCGTTTTAGCAAGGAGTAACACCCTTGATTGCAAGATATGGCTACTATAGTGTTTAACCATGTTGGGAGAAAGCCACCTCACTTTGATGGTGAGAGTTCTTTTGATCATTGGAAGAGGAAGATAACCATGTACCTCGGTTCCATACATGAGAGAGTATTGGAGGTGACGGAGAATGATTATGTCATTCTTGATCCTACCAAACTCACCGATGAGGATAGAGCAAATCGGACTTGCAATCGAATGACACTCAACACAATATACAATGCCTTCGATGCAAAGATATTTGAGGGCATCAAGGACTTGGACCGTGCAAGTGAAGTGTGGACAAGATTGAGTAAAACATATGAGGGCACCAAGGTTGTCAAGAGTGCCAAGCTATATGGCCTCAAGAGTGAGTTTGAGACCTTCAAGATGAAGGATGGTGAAACAATTCTTGAGATGTTTCACCGGCTACAAGTGATTGTCAATGATCTCAAGACCTTGGGCTACAAGACACAAGATCAAGACTTTTGCCACAAATTCTTGATTAGCCTACCCTCAAGGTTCAAGATGTTGATCCTCATGCTACAATGAGATGGGCTTTATTCAAAGAAGCCAAATGATCTACTTGGAGAGGTGTTGACATTTGACAAGTATGATCATGATGTTGATGTCAAGGAGAAGAAGAAAGATAAGAAGATTGAGGAGAAGAAGGCCGTTGCATTCAAGGCATCCTCTACCTCAAACAAGGGCAAGACAAAGGCACAAGAAGAAGAATGTGATGTATCCGGCCTAGAAGAGGTTGATGAAGCTCTTGCCTTGGTTGTCAAGATATTTGGCACTATGCTCAAGTACAAGAGAAGATTTGGGCACTACAAGAAGAAAGACACATCCAAGGGCAATGATGACAATAGGCTATGTTGGAAGTGTGATAGTCCCGATCATCTCTTTGAGGAATGTCCTCATAGGAAGGACAAGAAGAACAATAAGGACCGAAGAAGGGGCAAGAACAAGACCACCTTCAAGCAAGGCAAAGATGGTGCCTTTGTTGTGACATGGGATAGTGATGAGTCCGAAGAGCAAGAAGAGGGCAAGGCTATGATGGCTCTAGTTGATCAAGACAAGCCTTCTCTATTTGACTCATCCTCCGGTTCATGCTTCATGGCTAAAGCCACTAAGGTATATGATGAATCATTCTCTAATGAAGTAAAATATAATAGTGAGGAAGAATATGATGAATCAAATGAACCCACTAAAAGATGAGATGTTTGAGGCAATGGAGCAAGCTAACATTGTTCTCTTAGCTAAGGCAAAGGAATGTATGGCCTTGAAAAAGAGAGTTGCCTCTCTTAAAAAGAGCCTTAGGGAGCAAGAAGCATCCTATGAGTGTCTGGGGAAGACCATGAGGAGCTTCAACTTGCTCATACAAAGCTTGAAAAAGCTCATTCCTTGTTAGTAGCTAAGAGTGACAAGGTTGTCTTGGTATCTAAGAGGAATGTTGGTTCAACATGTGACATTATAGATGAACCATTCGTGGTTGATGTTGAAGAACCAAACATACCCTCCACATCCACATCAACCCACTCTACCTCCACTAGTAGTGATAAAAAGATTTTAGATTCATCATTATTAGTTGAGAATGAGACTCTCAAGAGAGAGGTGGATGAGCTCACCCACGCCTTGGGTAAGGCATATGGTGGGATGCCAAGTTGCTAAAGTGCTTGGGTAGCCAAAGATTTTCCCTTAACAAGAAAGGTCTAGGGTATACTCCCAAAAAGACAAGAAGGCCTTTGTGACTCCAAAGCCTAGCTTTGTGAAGAGCAACGGTTCTTATTGCTATAGATGCAAGCAAGTTGGGCATCAAGAGCAAGAATGTGCTAAAAAAGAACACCAACAAGAAAGCAAACAAAGTGCATTCAATTTGTTTTGATTCATGCTATTTGCTTACCAAGAGGGAGAATGGTGTTAAAGCGAAGTTTATTGGTACACCAATTGTGGGACCAAAGAAGAAGTCCATTTGGGTGCCAAAGGCTTTGGTAACTAACCTCCAAGGACCCAAGCAAGGATGGGTACCTAAATCTTATTGATTTGATTTGTAGGTGAATTACAAGTCCGGAGGGAGGCATTGGATTCTTGATAGTGGGTGCACTCAACACATGACCGGTGATGCTAGAATGTTCAACTCTTTTGATACAAGTTCAAGTAGTGGTAGTATTACATTTGGTGATAATGGTAGAGGCAAGATCAAAGGTCATGGCAAGATTGAGATTACAAGTGACTTGAGCATATCCAATGTGGCACATGTTGACAAGGTGAACTTCAACTTGCTCTCGGTAGCACAACTATGTGACCTTGGTTTCAAGTGCATATTTAGGGTTGATGACATTGAGGTTGTGAGCATGAAAGACTCAAAGTTGATATTCAAAGGCTTTAGGCATGACAACCTCTATCTAGTTGATTTTGGCATAAGTGAGGCAAAATTGAGTACATGCTTGCTCTCCAAATCAAGCATGGGTTGGCTATGGCATAGAAGACTAGGACATGTTGGTATGAAGCAATTGAACAAGCTTGTGAAGCACAACCTAGTGAGAGGCTTGGATGGAGTTGAGTTTGAAAAGGACAAGCTATGTGGTGCATGTCAAGCCCAGGCAAGCAAGTGGGCAACACTCATCCTAAGAAGAATTTTATGAGCACTTACAAGCCATTTGAGTTGATGCACATGGATTTATTTGGTCCAACCACATACACTAGCATTGGAGGCAATAAGTATGGATTTGTGATTGTGGATGACTTCACTAGATATACTAGGGTATTCTTTCTCAATGACAAGAGTGACACATATTCCATCTTCAAGACATTTCTCAAGCAAGTGTGCAATGAATATGATGTTACCATCAAGAAAATGAGAAGTGACAATGGTAGTGAGTTCAAGAATATAAGAATTGAAGAGTTATGCAATGACTATGGCATTAAGCATGAATTCTCACCTACCTACACACCACAATCCAATGGCCTAGTTTAGAGGAAGAATAGGACTCTCATGGATATGGCAAGGTCAATGCTTAGTGAATATGATGTGAGTCAATCATTTTGGGCGAAGCAATCAACACCGCATGCTACTACATCAACCGATTGTATTATCATCCAATGATGGGCATGACACCCTATGAGCTCTTGAATGGAAGAAAGCCAAGTATTGCTTACTTTAGAGTCTTCGGTTGCAAATGCTACATATTGAAGAAAAGCACTAGATTGGGCAAGTTTGACAAGAAATGTGATGAGGGATTCTTGCTTGGTTATTCCACTACAAGCAAAGCATATAGAGTGTGGAATAGCACTAGTGGTCAACTTGAAGAAGTGCATGATGTTGAGTTTGATGAAACCAATGGGTCTCAAGATGAAGAAGAAAATCACAATGATGTTGGTGGAATTCAATTGGTAGATGCAATGAAGAACATGGACATTGGACACATCAAGCCAACTCAAGTGATTGATGTTGATGATGACAAAGATCAAGTGCTTTCATCTCCAATGGGTCAAGCTAGTGGTTCTCAAGTGCAAGATCAACAAGCTAGTACATCATCTCAAGTGTAAGGGACATCAAGTGATCAACCAAGTTCAAGCAATCAACTACCAATACTCCAAAATACAAGTGTTGCTAGAGATCACCCAATTGATCAAATTGTTGGTGACATTGCAAGTGGAGTACAAACAAGAGGAAGGCTTGCGGCATTTTGTGAGCACTTTGCATTTGTGTCACAAAAAGAGCCGAAGAAGATTGATGATGCCATGAAAGATGAAGAATGGGTATTGGCAATGCAAGAGGAGCTAAACAACTTTGAAAGAAATGAAGTATGGGAGTTGGTGGAAAGGCCAACCAACTATAATGTCATTGGAACCAAGTGGGTGTTCAAAAACAAGCAAGATCAAGATGGCATTGTGGTTAGAAACAAAGCAAGACTAGTTGCATAAGGCTACACTCAAGTTGAGGGTCTTGACTTTGGTGAAACATATGCTCCGGTGGCAAGGTTAGAGGCAATTAGAATCTTATTAGCCTATGCATGTGCCCATGACATCAAGCTATACCAAATGGATGTGAAAAGTGCATTTCTCAATGGCTTCATCAATGAGCTTGTATATGTTGAGCAACCTCCCGGTTTTGAAGACTATTACAAGCCTAATCATGTGTATAAGTTGAAGAAGGCTTTGTATGGCTTGAAGCAAGCACCTAGAGCATGGTATGAGAGGTTAAGAGACTTCTTACTCAAGAAAGGCTTCAAGATAGGAAAGACCGACACTACTCTCTTCACTAAGAAGATTGGCAAGGATTTGTTCATCTTGCAAATATATGTGGATGATATCATATTTGGGTCAACAAATCAAGCATATTGTGAAGAGTTTACAAAAATGATGGCCAAAGAGTTTGAAATGTCTATGCTTGGAGAGCTCACTTATTTTCTTGGACTTCAAATCAAGCAACTCAAGAATGGTATATTCATTAGCCAAGGCAAATACATAAGAGACATGATCAAAAAGTTTGACATGCAAGATGCAAAGGGCATTACCACACCAATGGGTACAAGTGGCACCTTGGATCAAGATCTCAAAGGCAACATGGTTGATCAAAAGCTATTTCGGTCATTGATTGGTAGTCTACTCTATGTGACCGCATCAAGACCGGATGTCATGTTTAGTGTATATTTGTGTGCAAGATTCCACTCCTCACCAAGAGAGAGTCATTACAAGGCTGCAAAGAGAATATTGAGGTATTTGAAGCATACACAAGATGTTAGCTTATGGTATCCTAAGGGGTCTAGCTTTGAGCTTGTTGGATATTCGGACTCCGACTATGGTGGTTGCAAGATCAATAGAAGAAGCACTAGTGGGACTTGTCAATTCCTTGGAAGATCTCTTGTGTCATGGTCCTCTAAGAAGCAAACAAGTGTAACACTCTCTACCGCCGAAGCCGAATATGTTAGTGCGGGGAGTTGTTGTTGTCAACTACTTTGGATGAGGTCCACATTGAAGGATTATGGTTTTGACTTCAACAAAGTACCCTTGTATTGTGATAATGAGAGTGCTTGCAAGATGACTCAAAATCCGGTGCAACATACAAGAACCAAGCACATTGATATAAGGTACCATTTCATTAGAGAGCATCAACAACAAGGAGATATTGCAATCCATCCAATTGGTACCGAAGATCAACTTGCCGATATTTTTACCAAGCCACTTGATGAGAAGAGATTTTTGCAAGCTTAGAAATGAATTGAACATTCTTGACTTCTCCAATATGAGTTGAATGCATCCCACATATGTGACATGCCTCTCCACCGAGCCAAAGCAAAGGTGAAATTGTTTGACATGTCATCATGATATCTAAGGACTTGTTAGAACATATAGACATACAACTTGTTCTTTAGGTTGCATTCATGGAAAAGCAATGAATTTCAATGTATGTATGCCATCACTATTGGTTTATATGCTTGATGATCTAGTGATGACATATGACATACTTGTGGGCTTGCAATCTCAAGTGTTGAATTTGGATATATTGTCAAATATGTGGTTCAACATAGACATGATAACCCTCTCTTGAGGTGTGAAGAAGCTTGTCTTTGGTTCAAACCGAATTACATGTATGGCAAGCTATCCAAATTTGACCAAATTTGAAAACTAATCTTTACAATATCAAAAGAACCCGATCAATCCTTTTATGTCAATTGTTGACAAAGGGGGAGAGATTAGTGCATAAAGATTAGAAGGGGATCAAATTTTTGAAAGCACACAAGTAGGGGGAGCAAGCTCATAAGCCATTTGTTGTATTTGTTTGTGCACTAACATATGACTTGCTCTTGCACATGTATTTAAATTCCATATATACATGCTTGTGTGATGTATGCTAGTGGTACTTTGATTGATGATTGTTCAACTAGCATGCTTAAGTGGTAACTAGTTGTTTTTAATTTCTGCTCTAAATTCATGTACCTATGCTTATAATATGATCTCACGAGGTACTTTGAGTTTTTTGATGAAATATCTAGTTATCCATGATGCTTGTATTGTGAGAAAGGCGCTACTCGATTGGTATCACGCTTCAAAGGTCCATTCTCTCACATTAAGCATCATTTTGGTAACATGGCTCACTCCCTAATTTCAATATTCATACATGTATGCAAAGCCTATACCAAACTCTAGGCATACATGTAGGGGAGCTCATGCTACCAAAACCGAATTTATTATGTTTGTCCAATCCTATGATTGTAAGCAAAATGCTTGGACAACCATGATAGGTTCAAAAAACCTTTAATCATAAAAATCTTTATGCGGGTTGTCACCAATTACCAAAAAGGGGAGATTGAAGATCTCTAGATTGGTTTTGGCTAATTGATGACATCCTAGAACTAATCTCTCTATGCTAAGTGTTGATTTAGTTGGAGATTGGTCAAGCCGAGGATTGTGCATGGTGGTCATGGTGGATGGGTCGAGATGATCCAAATGTTGATCAAGTGCATGACATGGCGTGTTTCGAGGATCAAAATGGGCTCAAGGCAAAGGTATATCATAGGGCCATTTTGATTTTACACTCAAGACACCATAGAGGGTGTGAGTGATTATAGGATCGATAAGCCGTACTATAAAGAGGGGAAAACTATCGTACATATCGATCCTCATGTGCCTCTAGGTTCAAAATTATTTGCATGCATTCTAACCTAGAGAGCTAACTCCGTACTTGATGGAAAATGTTTTCAAAATGCTAACACATGGTGTCCGGGGGGGTGTTCTTCGACGTGTCGGCAGCAACAAGAATCAAGTGACGGAAGTCGGTTTGGAGCAAAAGGCGAAGAAACGGCAACACAACGACGGAATTTCACGGCTCAGAGGCGGCCGGACCTGCGGTGGCCGGACCCGCGATCGAAGCATGCAAAATCGACCGGACCTTGCCGGTGTGTGGTTCCGGTCAAAAGAACAGAGAGCATGTTTTTCGTGGTTGTTCTCGGGGAGTGACCGGACGCATGCACCGGAAGCATGACCGACGCATGATTCCTGACGGGACGCATGCGAAGGGGTTCTATTTTTTGGTCTGGTTGGGTTTGTCGGTTCGGCCAGGACTCATCGACCGAGACTCATGCATGAGTCCGGTCAAGGCCCTCGGCCGCCCGCTAGAATTGCATGTTCCTCCCCAACGGCTCTATTTTTAGGTGGAGCCTATTTATACCCCTTTGGCCAGCCATGGGAGGTCTCTTGGACATTTGAAATCATTCCTAACACCTCTAGGGCTGAGCACTCATCCTCCTCCTCACTCCTTTGCTTGAGAGCATCCATTCTAGTGAGTTGAGGTGATTCAAGTGCACTTTGCTTTGATCTTTGCATCTAGTGGCGCTTGAGGATCATTGTGAACCCGGTGGTTTTTCTTGTTGCTCTTGGAGAGCACCACTCCTAGCCTGGGCTTGGTGATTGGTGGAGGCGTTGGCAAGAGAAGGTGCATGTTCTTGGCCACCTCAGGTGATTTGTGAGAGGATCACACACTCCTCGTCGGGAAGACAAAGTAGTGACTTAGCCCCCTTGTGTGTGAATTAGAGACTATAGCAACTAGAACTGTCAATAGGAGGCTTTGTCGACAAGTAGAGCTAGAGCAAACGCATTTAACGCTTTGTTATTTACTAACAAGTTGCTCTAGTGTTTTTGTAGAAATTTTATTAGGCTATTCACCCCCCTCTAGCCATTTAGGACCTTTCACCCAGCCGCGGCGCCCCGCCGCGGCCGCTCCGCCCCTACCCGGCCCCCCCCACGGCGCCGCTGGCGCGGCGGCTGAAGCATATGCCCCGCATCGTCCGTCTTGGCGGCTATGGATAGCGATGCGCGTGCGCCATATAAGAATCGTGCCACTACCGGCCCGTGTCCGTCCGCACGTCGCATTACTCTCGTGGACGGTGGTAAAGCATCGTTATACTAGGAGCGCCGCATTCGTGTCCCCGGCCTGGTGCGCGGCCTGCACTAGCAAAGCGGCGCATCCGTGTCCCCCGGCCTAGACGGCCCTCCCCGCCCATGCGTGTCTCCTGGCGCCAACGCCGCACTTTGTAAACCCGAGCGTGAACTACGAGTAGGAGTATAGGAGAACATCCTAGTAGCACGCATCTCGATGAGGCTCGGGCCGTTAGATAATATGGGCCGCAACCCATAGTTGTTGGAAATAGCCCCTTGCAATTTGCCCGGGATAGGGTTCCCTTTTTTCTATTAATGGGCCGGGCCTTGATTAGTTACTACGATTAGTTGATTGATTACACCGATCAAGGTAGGATGATGCAGCCAGGCAGGGCTCATCGACAAAATTTTTAGGTGGGGCTCGAGTGGGGCTTCCTTTGTTGCGTAGCGGTAGGTGGCGCTTGAGCCCCAGCTGCCCGACCGCCAACTCCGTCGCTGGAAGCGGCGCTCACGCTGGTATGGTGTTGGAGTCCTGGAAGGTGGACTGGACTTGCGTCTGAGAGATAGAGGCATCGGGCCAATTTGGTGGGCTGTGGTGCAAAGTAGTAAAAAAGTTTTGGGCCAAATTTCAGGGTAGTCCTGGGCCTACCTGGACTATCCACTAGGTCCGCCGCTGACTAGCGGGGTTTATCGACTAGTCAAATGGAATTTCCAATCCTAATATTGCAAGGCTTTCTAGACTTATTGTATCTTCAATGTTGTTTTTTCACTTCCGTATACACTTTTTAAAGATTAGGCAATTTCTAGATTAAAACCATATTATAAATCATGACGAACCGAGTAACTAGATTAAACATGTAAAGCATACCGAAAAACATAAAGGGTGTGTTTGGTTTCTCGACCCAAACGCGACGAACCGGATGGGCCAACTTTGCACCGCGTTTGGTTGGCTTGGCCGGGAGTTAGCCGTGCCCCAAGGAGCCTCCAGACGCTGATGGCCAGCTCTAGAAAAACGACCTCGACCGCTTTTTCTAGAGCCAGTTCCGCCGGCCGACCGTGTGCGTCTCTTCACCGCTCTTTTCACCGCCGCCTTTGCGCCGCCGACCCGCTCGCCGCTGCGTCGCCGACTCATCTCGCCCGTCGCCCCGCGGCCGCCATGGAGGCCCGTCAGAGCATGTGGAGGGGACATCGAGCGCGACACCGCGCATCGATCCCGCGCGCGACCCGCCCGGTGGTGCACCGTCGCTGGCGCGGACACCGCCGCCGACCCAACCGCTGTCGCGACCCCCGCCCGGCGGTGGTTTCGTCCTCAAGGGGCTGGGCAGCCGGTGCTACCGCAGCATGGGTCCTTGAGGTACGACGCCCACGGGCAAGGCGACGCCGCAAGGTTGGCGTCGCGCTGACTCGCCCCCTGCATCATGGGGTCCTTGAGGTACGGCGCCCACGGCACGCAAGGCGGCGCTGTAATGGCCGCTTTGCTCCTCCGCGACGCCGCAAAGGCCCGCCGCCCGAGGGGATACATGGCGGCTCTCCCCGCACCCCGTATCGCGCCCGAGCGGGATCCATGGCACCTCCGGTGGCGCGGCCCCACCACTCGCGGAGCCATCCCCTTTTGGCCACCCAGAAAGTCTTTGCCGAGACCGCTTCGTTTCCTCACCGATGGGGAGGAGCACCGCAAGGCCATGGCTCGAAAGGTGCCGCTGCTATTGCTCACCGGGCCGTTTGATGTAATGCCTCAAGGGGTTAATTCACCTATCCAAAGAAGAGGTAACCGTGTATGCAATCCAAGCCAAGTAACCAAACACCAACTTATCGTAGCCATGCTCGATAACACAATGAACCAAACAACAACCCTCCTTCTCCTCAGGGCCGGGCTAGATGCCGCCCGGCTAGGAATTGGTGCCAAGGCTCCAACCAGCCAACGAACCAAGCACACCCAAAATCATATCATAGATCATAGCATGATAGAACATCATATATCAAAGCATAATCATAGCAACAAGTGTAAGCACAACTAGCACACACGGATATATTGAACAGATTGGACATGACGAACAATAAGATTTGATCATGGAAGTAATACCTGTTGTTTGTAGATGATGGCGTGATCGGGAGGCTTTTGAAGACGGCCGACATCCTCTAAGTCGTGGTCGCCGTTGTCGATCGGTGGCGGAAGACTACGAAGGTGTTAACGATGAAGACAACGCCAAGATGGTATGCCACGTGTCCTTCTCGGAAGACGAGCCATGGTGAAGCTTGGGAGCAGTCATGTGTGCGAAGAGGCAGAAGACCTACTCACCCGGTCACTGGTGCACGTGAACGATCGGCTAGAGATTGGCAACGACGGCGCAACAGCGAGAAGAGGCAGAACCTATCTTTCGAATGGATGCGATTTAGCGTGGCGGTGGTCCGCTTATATAGTCGTGGTAACCGGCCTCGTGCACAATCATGATCTAAACTGTTTAGGACGTGTAGATTGTGTCCTTGTAGGACTCGACCAAAAACTATGCCCCGTAACGAGGAGGCGGATTTTTGACGAGACCATTCACGTAGGTGCCAGCGTGCTGCGCCTTTCGCCCGCCCCGCGAGCGCATGTGGAGTTCCCTATTTAAGTTGGTTCACTCCACCTTCCACTAGTAAGGTGGTACTAAAAGGATTCCACTTTTTTCCCTTTGCACACATATGAATGGGCCTTTGAGATTTATTAGGAATTTACGGATTTGTTATTGGGCCAAGCCAATATAAAGCATAAATTCCAACACACACTCCACCTTGCTTATTGAAACAAAACAATCTCTTATTTGGCACTCAAAATTCAAAATTTCTTACCTTGAACTAAGTTGAAATTTTTGTAAATGGCACTTTGCCATCGATTTGGGCTAATAACGGTGTCAAGTGGCTAACAAGATGACATTAATGCCTTGTAAGTGCAATAAAGCCCTATGTGGGTTTTGGCATTGATGACCATCGAATTAGGGTACTAATGAGATTTATCGAGATGACATACGAGGAAATGAGAAAAGGTGATGATGTACGGGTTGGAGGATTCCATATTTGACAGTGGAGGCACCCTCAACTCTTCAAGGCTTAATCATTTTGTATTTTGAATATTGAGTTTAGGAAAGTCATACTATAAAGAGGGAACCTAACACAACTAGTCAAGTGTCAAATCAAATGCTCAAACCCATACCACTTTCATCACCACAAATACCCAAAACAGCCAGCCAAATCTAAGATTCTACTTCATTGTCTTGGGAGCGTGGTAGTGCCGCGCTTATTTCCGACTGTTGCGTAGAGGGGTATAAATACCTATTCTGCCCCTCCCAACACTCACAGCTTCTTCCCCACTCGACCATTCTATGAAGAAGCAACTAGAGCTCTTTCTCTATCTTCTCCATTGTTGTTCCTCTCCTCCCCAAGTGAGATTTCAAATCCCACCATTAAAACTCGAGGAAAAGGCAACAAACTTTGATTAGAGACTGGATCTACACGTTCCCCATCTTGAAAGAACATTTGGTTCACATTTCACCTAGGCGTGCTAGGGTAGGTGTCATCCTTGAGCTTGCCAACTTGTGTGGCAACTTTGGGAGGTTTGTAACCTCGTTCTAAATCAAGAAAATTACCGACATCTCGGGGTTAACTCCCTAGAATTGTGAGCGAGGGAAAAAGCAAGCTTTTGTGGTGAGCAAAGCCTTGTGTGGCAATCTCAACAACATGGAGTAGGCCGACCTTGGTGGCGATGCTAGACCATGGGATAAATCTTATGTCTCGCGTGTTATCTCCTTTCTTGCATATATCTTATTGTTGTTCTAGGGTTTACTTCGATCTACCTTGTGGTAGCCCCTACTGATTATTTACATTTGCATATCCGTGCTTTCGGTGGTTGCTCACGGATCTATAGAATAGACTCAACTAAAGTTTTCACGGCTTGAGTGCACTTTTCGAACAGATTTTATTTTCTTATATAGCATGCAAGCAGGAAAGTAAGAACAAATGCAAACTTTTATTTTTATACCTCCACGGTAGATATTCTGTAGGTGTTTATGCCCTGAAGTATTTACAAGGGGCTTTAAGTTTTCAAGGGATGAAACATATTTATGCGGATTTACACAATAAAGTAAACATGCAAACATGAAATTATTTATGCAAGGTAAAGTAAATATGCAAAACTAAAGTAAAGGATATTTGTACTTACCTCGGGTACGTAGGAGTTCATTCCTCCCATGGTTCATCTGAAGGCACGAATGGTTGTACTGATGGTTCTGAGGATGTTACCTCAGAGTGAAGGAGAGGATGTCTATGGTTCTGGAGGTGGGCTCTCTTTCTACCTCCACACCTTCTTGATTGGTGATTTAGGTGTAGGTTGAGTTACCTCTTCCTTAACCTCTTCTTTCTTGTCATCTCTGATTGCCAGTCTTCTCATCCAACTTTATTCTTTGATGTCTCCACCTCATAGGCTTCCTAGTCTTGTTGTCACATCGGGGTGTATCCCTTGCGGCGAGAGCTGCTTCTTCTTCTATTGCGCAACTTCTTCGGTTGATCAGAGTTAGCATAATTCTTAAAGTAGCAACATACCTTTTCTGAAGGGAATTGGAAGTGGATCTCTCTAGTCCTAATGTAGATGATGGCACGTGTAGTGTTTAGGAACAGTCTTCCTAGTAGTATGGGCACATTGATGTCTCCCCTTCATGTCTAGTACTATGAAGTCTATAGGCATGTAGTGGTCATGGATCTGAACTGGTCCATCTTTAGCTATTCCTTCAGGAATTATGTAGGATTGATCCGCCATCTGCAACTACGCATATGTTTCGTACAAAGATTGTTTACCATATATAAACTCATAAATTAGCTTGGGCATTATGTTGACTCCTGAGCCTGTATCACAGATGGTATTTGTGAAGGTTAGATGATTAATTGAACTCTCGATCTTGGGGTTACTTGGATCTTCTATCTTGGGCAGATATGGTGAATTGGCAGCGTAGTCCCATTCTAAATAAACTGCATTGATCATGTTCACATGTTTTGGCTTCTTCTTCTTGTATCTTCTTCTATTGTTGTTCTTCTTAACAGGTGCAACAATTTCATATCCATATTAGGACGAGCGTGAGATGCTTGTGTCTTGTTCTTGAAGTTGAAGGTCTCCCTTCTTCCCTTGACTATGAAACAGATCTTTGCTTGTGCAACATAAATGATAGCTTTGGCCATGTTTAAGAATGGTCAGCCTAATATGATTGTTGACTTTTCATATCCTCACGGTCTCGACAAAGACTTTGATGTCTTAAAGGATTCCCTTTGGGTAGATTATGGATTGATCACGCAAGCTGCAAACACATGTTGTATATGATGAAGGAGCACCATGGTTTTTCATATATTACCTTTGTCATGATGTTGATGCTTGATCCGTGGTCACAAAGTGCATTGTCGAAGGTGTGCGGCAGAATCTAAATAGTGATGGCCGGTCTACGAGTCTCCTTTCTTGAGTGGCCAATAGTCATCCTTCCATCCTTGCTTCGAGAAGTCTTTCTAATAGTGGCTGCATTGAAAATTTCAACAAAAATTGCGGACTCTAGCTCTTAATTGGCTGGTGTTTCTCTAGCGGGGGAACAACAGCGGCTAGTTGAGAAAGTTGTGACTCTAGCATCTTGTTAAAGCTATGTTGGGTTTTCATGGCGGTGGAGAAGGTCACTACGGGCATTCGGTACTCTTTGAACCGATCGGTTCGGTTCTTTGGTACCAGCCCTAGTTCGGTTCAATAAACTTCGGTACCGTCGGTTCCTAGAAAATCTCGGTATCGAGGTATTTTGGTTTCGGTTCTTTTGGTTCGGTTTCAAGTAAATACCGAAAGAACCGAACACACTGCATACAACAACATGTATCATCTAGTTGAACAACCAATTTTCACAGAAATTTGACATAACTTCATAGACTAATAGTGCAAAATCATACAAATATAAAGTCACAAATACATAATATAGTTGTCCATAGATCCATAAACAACATTACTTAGTACTCACTACTCAAATACAACATATTATTCAAAGTTATTGGGCTTTTGCACTTTAAATCGGTTCCAATCGGTTCTTTCGGTTTCTTGAGGTACACAACTAAAATTACCTCGGTTCTTTTCGGTTCCTAGGATCCACGGAACCAAATAGGAACCAATTTTTTCGGTTCGTTTTTTTTTTTAGTACGATTCTCGGTTTTTATCGGTTCAGTTTGGTTTTTCGGTTTTTTCGTGCCCGGGGTTAGGAAAAGGTATCTAATCTAGTACTAATAGTGTCTAAGGTTTTGTCATTGGCGACCACCTTCTTATTGATCGCTCAATAAGTCTAGATCGACTAGCAAGTAACTCTATCAAAGGGGTTGGTTAAAATTGTTACCTTGGTAGTTACCCGAGTAGTTTGGCCTTTGTTCTTTGATTCCACCCTTGATATTGTTGAGGACGATATTGCTATTGTTGTTGTTGTTGAAGTAGTTTACATCCTCAAGAATTTCTGGATAGTTCTTCCCTAAATGTTCATAGCTTCTGCTTTCTTCACAAGTCATGAGAGCATCATTGATATGCATGACCTCTCTCTTCCCATGGTTTTGATTCTCTAGCTTCTTCATAAGGGTTGAGATGGAGACTAGAGAGGGTGAATAGTCCTTTCTAAAACTAATTGCGATGGCTAACCAAATATAATGCGGAATTAAAACTATTCGCTTAGCTAAGACTACTTTGTTTCTATGACTCAAAATCACCTCACAAAAAGATCCTACACAAGATAAATGAGGTGACAAGCCTAGCTTGAGCTCCTAACCAATTCTATTGCAAGGTCACACAAACCTATGCACTAGTACTTAAATCAAGGGGTGAGCTCCTACACAATTCTAATGAGCAACAACACAAAGCCTACCTAAGCTCACTAGATGCACAGTGGACAAGGCGACACATGCCTAACCCAAAGGCTCAATTTACTTAGCTACACAAGCTAAGTCAGGCGACTAAATAGGCTACACAAGCAAGATAGTTACTACAACACTACTTCAAGCTACACAAGCAAGAACTACTCCACAAGCACAAGATGTATACAATGCAAATGCAAAACTTTATTTGGTGAATGCAAACCATCGAGAAGAGAAGATAAGTTGACACCAGTGATTTTTTACCGAGGTATCGGAAAGCTTGCCAACTTCCCCCGACTCCTCGTTATGTTGACCAACACCTCAATGGTTCTTGGACTAGGTGGCGCTCCGCTAGTTGGCCCCTCGAGGATCTCCAAGACACCACTCACAAGGGTGGTACTCAACGACACGCTCTAGTAGTGTTGCTCTTCGCGATCCCCGCGAGGCAAGCACGGACCTCTCACAAATCCTCCCACAGAGCACCGCACAAGCTCCTTTGCGTGTTTCAACAGAGTCTCTTACCACCAAGCCAACTAGGAGGTGGCAACGGTAACACCCTAGTGTTAAGCATGTCATTAGCATCTGCATTTCATGAGCATAATCATCATTTAATCATATGCATTCATGCACATGAAATGATAGAGGTCAAATGCATGTTTAATTGCATTGAATTTGCTTGCTATGCTTTTTGTCTTATCATTTCATGTATGAAATGTTTGCATAATTAGTTGTTTAATATTTATTTATTCTTAGTGATGTGTATAGGATGTTTTAGAGCTAGGTTGATGTTGGTCATGTCCTCTAATTAGGTTTTATAATAGTAGTTTGACTTGGTTTGACCTTGTAAGTGCTTTACCTTGTTTTAGTTAAAAGTCCTAGCTAGGTTTGTTGCATGTGTGTGCACCCTTCATGGAAAGTGTAGATAATTTAGTGTAGAACAAAAGGTGCTATAGGATCATTTCATGAAAGTGGATGGATCAGGTTCGAAACGATTTAAAAATAGATTGTTTTGAATGGAATTAGGGTTTGCTTTGACCCCGAAGTAGATTATCTTTGATGATCGTAGTTTCCAATCTAGACCGAATTAGGAAAAAAGTTTGTATAGGTGAAATGTTTAGAATTTTGTAAGGAACATTTCATTCAATATGAGCTTCGGCTAGTTTTTGCACGTATCTCGAGGCACAACAGAAAAGTGATTGAATTAGGGTTTCAAATTGGTCTTTAGTGACGCTTTTGCCCTTGCCGTCTCTGAAAATCCCGGCCGGCCACTGCCACGCCGGGCCACGCGTCTTGCCGCGTGTCGTCGCGTCGCCTGCCATCTCTCGACCGCGCCGCGTTTTTGAAGGGGAAGCCGCAGCGCGTCGTGCGCCGCACTCCATCTCCCCCTTCTCTTCTACCATACGCAAGCAGCGGTTAGCCGCGCGCCTCGCCGGCGCCATTGCCAAGCTCACCGCGCGCTGCCGCCAACCCGTGCCTCGCAACCCTCCAAAACTTCGCCCAGGGCTCGCCCCGCCCCCTACCTCGATGTCCAACTCGCCGAGCCGCACGCGCTGAAAAATGCGCGCATCGCGCGCTGATTCCCGAACTCGCGGGAGTTCCGGCCGCCATGACCGCCATGTGCACGCCCACCTCACGCCACCATCGCCCGATTCCACGCGCACCCGGCCGCCACCTCGCTCTCTACCTCCCAGACCAGACCGCAGCTCGGGCCCAACGACGTCGGAGGCCGGAACGCTCGGTTTCCGCGGCCACCGTCCCGCCGGGCGCCGCCGCGCATGACTCGCAGGTAGCCCACCCCGGACCTCTCCGGCCGTCCCCAGGCGCCCTGTGTTCGCCTCGATGCCCTAGTGGTGAAACCCCAGCCGGTTGGAGCCATGGTGGTCCCACTTCGCCGAACGCGACCGCGCCGCCGATCATGCCGCCGCTCCGCCGCGCGCGCCGCCGATCCTCACCGCCTCGCCGTCCTTGGCCACCGCCCCAGTGAGCGAAGCTCGTGGGAATGTTAGGGGCCGGCTTTGTCCGCTTTATCGCTCCTCCTTGGTGTGGTTGGTGAGGTTAATCGGGCACAAGAAGATGCGCACGAGGGGTCGTACTCGTTGCTTCGCTCACCGGGTGGCCCGATAAGGAGGGGGTAGCCAAGAAGACGAGACTTTACGCCCCGTAACGCCCCGAGTGATCGGGTCCGCCTTTGCAAAGTAGACCTGCTTTGTGTCGGGTATTCGCCACCGTTTGCAATCGATTCGAATCGCCATCTCTCCCGGTCGAGTGAGAACCCGGGTTCTTTGTTGACACTTGTTATCATATAAAATTATTAATCAATTAAACATGAGAAAGGGGTATAAATAATAATAACAACCTAGAATAGGGGGGGTCACTAACATATTTCCATCAGTTTTGGTAATGTTTGAATTGCGGGGACTAAACAGAAAAAAAAGCAGAGTTCGCGAGCCATACGACTACGCGACGCAACGCAATCCAACTCCGAGAAAGACTCTAGAAGGCTCCGGATTAATCCCGACGTGGACCAAACTTGACAATCAAGAAAACATCATCTAGAAGACTCCGAAGCCACGACGCACGACGGGACCCGGGGGGGGACTCCCTTGGGCCGATCGCCCAATAATGGGGCCGATCGGCCCTACTTGGCCGCCAAGCAAGCCCCTCGTCTCCGGAACCTTCCTCCACCGCCTCTAAGACGCAATCTAAACCGGTTGTTTAACGTCGGTTTGATCCGAGGGCGCCGGTAGAAGCACGAGATGAATCAAAGATTAGTACCACATCGTCTGCTTTTTTGAAGGGGACATAAGAAGACCCATATATATAGACCCCTAGACCCCCTTTTTTCGGATCATCAAGTTCTCAATTCAGCAACAACGCTTCAAGATCCAAGTCATATCCCATTTGTAGAAACATCGCTTTAGGAAGAGTAGCAATCAAGACTAGAACTAGTAGGAAGGGAGAAATCCGCTCCGGATCGTCTGAGGCCGGCTCAAGATCGCCTCGTTCTTGTAAGTTCTTCATTGTAAGTAGTCTTCAAGTTCCGGACACATGCTTAATATGAATATCTTGATCATGTTTATATTCGAGATTATTTGTTCTAGTATTTACTTTGATTACACGTTTAGCATAGTTGAATTATCGTTATGTTCATACATGGATTCGTATAGCGCTCATCTATTGATATCATGGGTGAGTGGTAGAGATGATGTAATCGTGGTGATTAGATCTTATTTACCTGCGTTTGCACCCTATGTGCCGGGTCGTGTGGTAGATCGTGGTGGTGACAAAGCACCATTGAGTCCTTTGCAATCCATTCCCGTATGTAGGCCTAGTGGATGATATTATTCGGGTTGTTCTAAGTTTCGCCTTAGTCTTCACGGATTCTCGTCCTCATGTAAGGATTTAATTAGTCTTTCTTCAATGATTGTTAGATGTATTGCACTAATTGAGTAGATCCTAACTTATAGTTTAGAGTTACATATTGGAGTTTCTAATGCTAGCTAGCCTATGAATTGCTATCGCCCTTTGCTTGACACTTTCTATTTTAAGCCCACTTAGATATGACTTTGGTTGAATCTATTTATCAAGAACTTTATCATTATCTTTATTGTGAACTTTGATCCTTGTTTAATTAATTGATAAGTTTAACACTTAAGCTTTGCACACGAGAGATGATTAAGATGTTTAGCACCTATGTATAGTTAATTCACGATAGAAGACTTCTTTCCCCGTGGTAGAATATAATTCAACACCGGTTCTTACCCCGGTTAAAATGCTACAATGGTATATTCATATCTCGTGCGCTTACTGGATACCCAGTTATAATTGTTTATTTACTTATTAAGAAGTTATTAAGGCATAGTACGAATATTTTATTCCTTGCATATTAGTAGTTTAACTATAGGGATGACAACCTTTTCGGATATGCTATGAACTCGCAATGAATTATTTCTTTTAGTTTTATCTCGAAGCAACATCTCGATATTCTTTCTAAACGCCATTACTAGTTAGTGACGTTAGAAATACCAACAAGCATTTTTGGCGCCGTTGTCGGGAAAGAAAGTCTATAGCCCAATAAAATAAAATAAAAAATAGGATTAACTTGCATACATCTCTCTCACGCATTGTAAAGTATTAAATTTATCAATTGCTTAAACAAGTTTACCCTCGTTATTATTCTTTCTATCTATTTCGTGGTAATGTATGAAAAGGAATCTTCCGAAAACTTCCAAATCCGATCCGGAAAAACTCTTGAAGGAGGCAAGATCCAAGTTGAAGTCTCAACCTAAGATCACTACCTCTAAGACTCCTCCATCTTGTGAAGCTTAGCACCCGTGTTCAAGTCATGGCAAACAAGACCCTCCGCGAGTACTCGCGACCGACTACGTCCAACATCCGCACCGGGCCGACAAATCGATGTGGGAGACAAAGCTTTTGAGCTCAAGCCCGCACTCATCAACATGGTACAAGCTAGCCAATTTCGTGGAAAAGCCCATGAAGATGCCAATGCTCACCTACAACACTTCCTAGAGATTCGTGGCACCTTCACCATCAAAGATGTCTCAAGTGATGCAATCCTACTTCGCTTGTTCCCATTCTCACTCTTGGGACGACGAAGCTGGTTCTACGCCAACAAAGACAAACTCACTACTTGGGCACTTTGCTCTCACGCCTTCCCCGCAAAAATTCTTCCCTATAGGCAAAACCAACGCCTTACGGGGAAAATCTCAAGTTTCCAAAGCAACACGATGAATCCGTTCTGCAGGCGTGGGAACGCTTCCAAGACTACATCATCAATGCCCACACCATGGAATGGAGAACCGGCTACTCATGCAGACCTTCTACCACGGGCTCAACAACAACACCCGTGAGACCATGGACGCCGCCGGAGGTGCTTTCCCGTCCCTTACACTAAATCAAGCTACCGACCTTGTGGAGAAGATGGCATCAAACCAAGCTTGGAATGAGGACCGCCAACCCCGCAAGAAAGAAAGAGGAATGCACCAAATTTGAAAAGAGGTAGACATGTCATGCGCCAAAATGGATTTAATTATGAAGAAGCTTGAAGACAAAGCCCCCGAGAAAAAGGAAGTCATGCAACTCTTCGATTCCCCGCATGACATGTGAAGAATGTGGCAACACCGACACTCGGGCAGCCAATGTCCCGAGCTAGAAGAGGACGTGAATTACATCAACAACAACAACAACCAAGATCGCCCCCTTCGAATCAAGGATGGAATCAACAGAGACCCAACTACCAAGGTAACTACTCGAGGTAACTATCAAGGTAATAACTCTTTCAATAATTTCCCACCTCTAAGAGAGTTAGTACAAAACCAAGGTAGACTCATGGATAACTGTCTAAGAAGTTAGCTTCCAATGATAAAATGCTAGAAACTATTAGTACTAAAATGGAAAGCTTTTTCTTCTCGCAATAAAGAACCAAAGATAGCTTTAATAAAATGATAGAATCTCAATTGTCTCGGCTTTCGGGCTTTATCCGCCCCTATGCCTAACCTGTAAGATTCGGGCCGTAGGAAGAATTAGAATCAAGCAAACCTTGTCGATATTTACTATGCAGGTATTCAGACCAAGGATGCACGAGGAGGACCGAATTGTGCCGACCGGGTATGCCCACCAAGAAAGGAGATCCGGGGAGACCGGTCGTCACCATTGAAATCGGCGCCCGCACCTACGACGCGCTCGCCGATTTTGGCTCAAGTGTCAACATCATGCCTAAGGTAAACCTTGAGCCGATGCAGATTTACTATACACAACCATGTGCCTACAACTTGCGTGATCGGGCCGCTATGCTATCCCGAAGGCATCCCGAAGACGTTTGTCTTGACATCGGTAAGCTCTATGTGGCCACCGACTCCGTGTCCTCGGATACGCAAAGGTAAGAACGCCCGATTATTCGGGCCGCCCCTTCCTTGCCACCACCAAGGCCATCATCTACGCCGACACCGCAAAGGTCGTCTTCACCGTCAACGGACAGAGGAGAGATTCAACCGCAAACACAAGACCCTAGCTCCCCCTCGCTCCAATCGTACCACTACCGCACCTCAAGTACACGTGCAACCGGCCGAGAAGAGGACAAAAGAAGAAGCAAGAACAAGAAGAACCGTCAACCTCGACCACATGTGGAACGAGTCTTGATGATCAATCAAGTCCCAACGTAACGCAAGACTCGGCAAGCATTCCACCACCATTAGAGAAGCTAGACGACTCGAGTTCCGTCAATCCATTGCTCCATCAATCAATGGAACTTCCAAGCCAAGTTGTCCGCGACACGGATCGCATCAACTTAATGTCAAAGGTAACGTATCAATTAATATATGGTAATTCGCCTTTGTGTTCCACCTATGTAATGCTACAGATGGCGGACCAATCATACCGAGTCCCTAAGGTATTGCACTAAACGCCCCCTGGTCAAAATCAAGGATCGCTACGTCCTCACCGACTTTTAGTCATGGACATGGGCTTAAGAAGAACAAGATCCTCCCATAGTACTTGGAAGACCGTTCCTAAACACTACAAGAGCTATCATCTACATCGGGATCGGGCGAGATCCACTTTGATTCAAGGTAAAAAGATACTGTTTCTTCAATACTTATACTAACTATGAACAGCCCCGAAGAAAGACCAAGATTTAAACGTCTCCAGAGACTACAACAAAAGATGGACTCGAAGATGGAGCACATTGAGAGAATAGAAAAAGACATCAAGGAAAAGTACACTCAGCTCCTACCCATCTTAAACGCCGCACCCGCTACACCCGAGAGGTCTCCACCAAAGAAACAATCCCGAAAAAGAAAGAAAGTGCGCTACCGCTAAGAAGAGCAACGAGAGTACACCTTCGGAGACCCAACCAACCAAGCATCAACAACCGAACAATCGACTTCCTCGGCCACTTCGTCTACGCCACCCTTTGAGATCATTGAAGGAACCTTACTGTGTACAACATTTATACGAGGGCCCATAGACGACACCACACCATGGGAGTAAGTGCTTTAAACTCGCCGAGAGGTAACTCGGTATTTATCTCGCATATTTAATTTTCTCGCAAAGCATATTTCAATTAGCATGTTTCCTTTAGCATATCTACTTTTTCTAAACCTACACTTAGAAAATCTCAAAAATATGTTTCTTCGCATCGTCTCCTAAGCCCCATGCAAGCACTCCTTGCTGTGGTGGCATAAATATAAAAATACAAAATTTTTGCACTCATATGTTTTTGCATTAGCATCCCTATTGCATAGAAAAAAATTTCAAAAATATGTGGGCACCTGAAGGTCCACACCTTTAATAAAAAAAATCCAAAAAAGACGTGAGCACATGAAGGCTCACATTAACATCCTAAGATTTTGTTCCTTCGGGTATGTGCAAAACTAATATTAACAGGGAGAACATTAAAGGAGACCCCGAAAGAGGAGCAAGCTCCAAGGATGAACAAAGAACTACTTCAAGATCAAGCTTGGGGGGGGGGCATCCCCATTTACCACTATAAGTATCACTATCCTATGTCTTATTTATTAGCTAGTTATATTTGCTTAGAGTTAATGAGTCTTAGTTAATGAGTCTTAGTTAAAAGTCTTAGTGTTAAAGAGTCAAATAAATGGAACTTGCTAGATTACTTTCTTTTTAATTATGATCTTGATGATGCTAAGGAGATGATGAATAGTTGCTCGCCCTAATTCCTCTTAAAAATACTTACACTTTGGACTTAGATTCTCCCAAAGCTTTAAATGCTTAATTTGCTCTAAAACCAAAACACTGGGTGGGAAGCACATGCTTAACCGAGTCCTCGCATTAAAAGATAAAAGTACATGAAAAGTTGAGTCATTGTTTATCATAATCTTAGAGATACTTGACTCTGGTTTTTATCTTTAAAAATTATAAAATTACATGATGAGTTCCTTAGCTATGACCCTTAAGAGTTTATCATTCACATCAAGATCATCCCACTCCATTAAATACGCCGCTTCTAACTCGTAAGTACGCCTCCCCATACTCCATCAAGCCGCTAGCCATAAATATAATTATAAAAATAAACTCTTGCAATCTTTGGATATGTCTCTCTCAATGTTTTTATAAAGGTCGGGCTACATTCGAAAAAAAAAAAAAAATATATCTAGAGAAAAGTGAGACGAGAGAGGGAGAGTAACGGACAAAAGTCATACTAGGCGAGAAGGGCCTACCTCCCTAATAATAAAAATATATTTAGAGATGAATAATGGACACGTGTCCGAGGGTGAGTAGGGCCCACATCTCTAAGGAGAGAGAAAAAATAGACACAAGTCAGGGCAAAGCCCACCTCTCCAAGAATGGACGACCCTGTGTCCTAGCAATTTTTAGAAAGAGAGATATAGTCTAAGATGCTTGAGAAGAAAAATACTAGAAAAAGGCTAAGGCTATTTACTACCTTTCATCCTCACCCACTTCACCACTATCATCCCACTATGTATGTTCCGCCACTTGTATAACTCCATTACCACCATCCACTTAAGAGGGTCATACATAGGATCTCCGAAGTTTTCTTTTGAAAAATACTACAAAACCCCGGGATGATAGTTGATCAAAGAACTTGAGACATGGTACTTAACTTGATTGTTTTATCTTGCTTATGATTCGTGAAAAGGCTACGCCTCATGGTAAAATGTGTATGAGAGAGCAACTGTTAAGAGGAGAATTTATTTTTCGAGTAACACAAGATTTTCGAGGTATGAAAGCATAGTAGCAACTCGATCCTACTATAGCATATAGCTTTGCTAGGGACTAGCAAAGGGTAAGCTTGGGGAGTTTGTTGACACTTGTTATCATATAAAATTATTAATCAATTAAACATGAGAAAGGGGTATAAATAATAATAACAACCTAGAATAGGGGGTCACTAACATATTTCCATCAGTTTTGGTAATGTTTGAATTGCGAGGGGACTAAACAGTAAAAACAGCAGAGTTCGCGAGCCATACGACTACGCGACGCAACGCAATCCAACCCGAGAAAGACTCTAGAAGGCTCCGGATTAATCCCGACGTGGACCAAACTTGACAATCGAAGAAAACATCATCTAGAAGACCGAAGCCACGACAAGACGACGGGACCCGGGGGGACTCCCAACAATGGGGCCGATCGGCCCTACTTGGCCGCCAAGCAAGCCCCGTCTCGGAACCTTCCTCCACCGCCTCTAAGACGCAATCTAAACCGGTTGTTTAACGTCGGTTTGATCCGAGGGTGTCGGTAGAAGCACGAGATGAATCAAAGATTAGTACCACATCGCCTGCTGAAGGTTGAAGGGACATAAGAAGACCCATATATATAGACCCCTAGACCCCCCCTTTTCAGATCATCAAGTTCTCAATTCAGCAACAACGCTTCAAGATCCAAGTCATATCCCACGCCTGTAGAAACATCGCTTTAGGAAGAGTAGCAATCAAGACTAGAACTAGTAGGAAGGGAGAAATCCGCTCCGGATCGTCTGAGGCCGGCTCAAGATCAGGCCTCGTTCTTGTAAGTTCTTCATTGTAAGTAGTCTTCATAAGTTCCGCACACATGCTTAATATGAATATCTTGATCATGTTTATATTCGAGATTATTTGTTCTAGTATTTACTTTGATTACACGTTTAGCATAGTTGAATTATCTGTTATGTTCATACATGGATTCGTATAGCGCCATCTATTGATATCATGGGTGAGTGGTAGAGATGATGTAATCGTGGTGATTAGATCTTATTTACCTGCGTTTGCACCCTATGTGCCGGGTCGTGTGGTAGATCGTGGTGGTGACAAAGCACCATTGAGTCCTTTTGCAATCCATCCCCCGTATGTAGGCCTAGCGGATGATATTATTCGGGTTGTTCTAAGTTTCGCCTTAGTCTTCACGGATTCTCGTCCTCATGTAAGGATTTAATTAGTCTTTCTTCAATGATTGTTAGATGTATTGCACTAATTGAGTAGATCCTAACTTATAGTTTAGAGTTACATATTGGAGTTTCTAATGCTAGCTAGCCTATGAATTGCTATCGTCCAATCGCTTGACACTTTCTATTTTCGCCCACTTAGATATGACTTTGGTTGAATCTATTTATCAAGAACTTTATCATTATCTTTATTGTGAACTTTGATCCTTGTTTAATTAATTGATAAGTTTAACACTTAAGCTTTGCAATACGAGAGATGATTAAGATGTTTAGCACCTATGTATAGTTAATTCACGATAGAAGACTTCTTTCCCGTGGTAGAATATAAATTCAACACTGGTTCTTACTCCCTGTTAAAATGCTACAATGGTATATTCATATCTGTGCGCTTGCGGATACCCAGTTATAATTGTTTATTTACTTATTAAGAAGTTATTAAGGCATAGTACGAATATTTTATTCCTTGCATATTAGTAGTTTAACTATAGGGATGACAACCTTTTTCGGATATGCTATGAACCGCAATGAATTATTTCTTTTAGTTTTATCTCAAGCAACATCCGATATTCTTTCTAAACGCCATTACTAGTTAGTGACGTTAGAAATACCAACAGATTGCGTCCACGGCAATGTAGTCTTAACATCACAATATATGTTATATTTTCATGCTAACGATGATAAAATGTTGATCAAGTTACTTATGCTTTGTTATTTATATATTACTGAGCATATGTCCTTAACCTTGACTATACAGGACTTATGGTTATGTATAAATAAGTAACCTTTTAACTTGGAAGAATTCAAGGAGTATGTGTAGGCGCACAAATCAACCTTATTTCTGAAATTAAATGTGAGTCAGCCAGCTCCAGATACAACCAAGCATGATCCTTGGAGTCTTTTCCTTATTTTCTGGTTTCAGACGGGTAAGTCTTGCGGAGTACAATTGAGTACTCACGGGTTTATTCCCCCTATTGCAGGTGACTCCGTCTTGCATGAGTCTAGCCAGTTGTGTGTTGCTGTGGTGAAGAGTAATGCCTAGGGCATGGCAGTCTCTATATTTCCCCGGTCTCATGCTATTACTGGGGTTGACACTATGTTGGCACTATCTTATTTTATTTCCTCTATACAATTATTTGGTTTTCGAAAATTACTTGCTTCCGCACTCTGAAATACTTTGGAACAAATGTGTACATCGCGACTCTCGATTATAATATATTTGAATTTGGTTTAAGATACCTGCGGATTTGAACTATCGAGCTCAACGATCCTTGTTGTGTTGTTGATGAGTTTGAAATCACTCGGAGATTTCGAATACCGGGTTTATATGGACTCAAGTGTAGACTGTGATTGCTTCGGTAATTGTGAATTATACTTGATTTCTTATAAATTGGTCGGCTCTATCAAAGCAACCTCCAAGAGCAACAATCCCACCAGCTTGCAACTCGATCATCTAGTGCCACAAATGTGATCTCTCAACATGAATGCACTAGAATCACTCCTCACTTTGATTTGGATGAACTCTATCTATCACAAGTGAGTGGGAGGGCTCTCTAGCACCACCATACAATCCACATAGGCCCAAGTGTGATGAACAACAAGCCAAGGGCGAGCAAGGTGCTATTTATAAGCCACAACCTAAATAGAGCCATTGCCAAGCAACTAATCCCCGTAGCGGCTGGACTCATAGGCCGGACCAGTGGACACGTCAGGTGCTCAAGCATCCGCTACCTCCGAGCCATCCACATGCCTCCTCCTTTGAACTCCGCCACTCATCTCCAACGTTCGGCAAACACATGCACACCTGGGGGACTGGGGCGGGACGCACCCGGCCGGACTCGTCACACGCCCCCGCCCTCCAACGGTCACTTGCCATGCTCTGTCAAGGGACCAATAAAGTCTACCACCGGATGCATCCCTTGCTCACAAGATGTGCATCCTATGCCACACCCGAGAGGTCCAAAACCTCATTTTGGACCATACGCGCCGTGCATCCCTTGCGCTGCAGCGTCCGCTGTTCCTTTTCGGCAGGACCATCGCCCGATCAAACAACCATAACTCTTTGATCCGAATTCTGTTTTTGATGATCTAAGACTCTATGGAAAGCTTACTCAGAGGGCTACAAAACTCACATAGTTACTTGATCCAAATAACAATGTATCAAAGCAGTATTCCACTCCAAGAGCAGTCCTAGTGTCCCGAGAAACACCGAAACAACTTCTCTTTTGCAAATGTGCCAACACCACCAAGTCAACATCTCCATGTGCATGTGTGTTAGCATTTTCACAAACATTTTCAAAGGATTTTCACTTGAGCTCACCACACCACTCAATCCTAACGCACCGTAAAGTTAGATCGCACAAGTGGCACTAGATGACCGATATGCAAACAAGTTTGCCCCTCTTGATAGTACCGCCATCTACCCTAAACCCGGTCATAAACTTCTAACCACCAATGACCGGCGAAACAAAATTCCCTAGGTTATACCTTTGCCTTGCACATTTCCATTCCACTCCATCTCCTCCAAGTTCGATGCAACGCATGCATCAACACGATAAAAAATGATATGATCCACTCCATATCATCACATGACCCTCTTGGTCCATCGATCTTGACCTCACTTTCTCTTCTTCACCACTGCGACGTCCGTTGGCTCAAGTCTTTCTCAAGCTTCACCGCCGTGGTCCATGACTTCAAAGCCTCGACTAGCCCTTCACACTTGCAAGCGGTCCATCAAGCCAAGCCTCATCTTGATCTTCACCATCTTACTCACATGACACCATGTAATATCTCATATGCAAGTAGCTACTTCATTGCATCATCACTTGTGAACTAATCTCCTATGTATTATCTCAATCACACATTATTAGTTCACCTAATGTTGTCACCAATTACCAAAACCACAAGAGACCTTTCAATCCCCCCCCTTTTGGTAATTGATGGCAACACTACAAAGATATGGAATTTAAGATCAATTCCAAGCTAGCACTTCATACAAGTATAAATTGCTAACTTGGTATGGATTTTATGTCACTTATCCAACATTTAAGCTCTATGTCAAGATTTGGATAAGCACCATAAACCCCAGCTTGGTAGTGATAATCCCCCTACATGTGTGCCCAATTGATTTGAATTCAAGGTTTGCACACATGCATATATATATGAAAATTTTGGGAGGGTTAACACTACAAAGTGATGATAAGGTGTATAGGATAAACCTTTGAAGTGTGATATCAATCGGAGTTGCAAATTTAAAGTTCATCTTTAGCATCCTCCATGTAACTAGATATACATCAAAACTCAAGATACCATATGAGATCAACATTACAAGCAATGGCTCTTGATTCATATGAACAACCTATGCATGCTAGTTATCATATCATTAATCAAGTTCTATAACTAGCATACACCTCACAAGCATTGCATATAAAATTTAAAAATTTATGCAAATGCAAGCAAACACATGAATATGCACATATCAAATGCAATCAACCAAGTTCATGAGCTTGCTTCCCAACTTGTGTGCTTTCTCGTGTCCAAAAATTTTGATCCTTCTCAATTTTTCAATGTTGCTTCCTCTTGGTCCTCCATGTCCATGTTCCACTCTCTCCCCATAACCTATTTTATATCTTTGTTCCAATCTCTCCCCCTTTGTCATCAATTTCCATAAAAGATATGCCTCTTTTGGTACAAAGGGTGGTACTAGGGGTAGATGGATGAGTCTTGATTCTTTATTTTTGATGGACACACCATATGTTGGAATGACACCACTTGTAACTACCACATGTGGAAGCATGAAGATCATTTCAAAATGCCACATGTAGGTCACGTGTAGCATGCTTGACCTTGGTACCTTGAGGTGGGACACCTCCCTAAGTCAAAGCATATGTCAATCAAATTCAAACACTCAAGCTCTTGTATGTGAGGGTAGCTTTCTTGATTTGAATTGATCACTTATAGTTGAGGATCACTTAGTGAACAAGAATACCACGTGAAGAAATAATACCATGTGTAGGAATATGATATATCTTGCAATGTAGATGCCACTTGAAAGATTTGTCAATTGTAACTAATTCTTGAACTAGATTGTTTCCATGAGCTTCTTTCTTGTTGACTTGAACTAAAATGATTTGCCTTAGTTTTCCAAGTCCGGATTGATCCAATGACAAGCTTATTCACACCTTATATAAGGATTATCTTGCCAATGTTGTACTTGTCACTTGATAGCAATCTAAACTAGATCAAGTACTTAGGATCACTAGCTCATGAACAAATTCAATACAAACCACTAGATCAAATAGTCATTCAAGCAATAGTGGTAGCCATGAATTTAAATCCTTCATTTATCATGCATGATCCTAGAATCGTGCATGTTCTCTTTTCTCCATACCCTTTTTTCCCACTGGGTTTTTGGGATGGAGTTTTTAGTGAGACATGCATGTGTGGTTGCGGAGGACAATCCTCACAGCCAAGGTCTGAGTTCTATTGCGTCTCTTCTAGAGTGAGTATCTACTAGGTCATGTATTTCCAGCCATAACCTAGTAGATGGGGGGCTACTGTTGGGACTTGGCTTGCCATGAGAATTGGATTTCTCCTTTGGCCTATGCCCACTAGAAGAGGCCCAAGTGGAGTTAGTCAGGTGAGTTACAAATCCAGTCCCCATCGAGGGGTCACATGTAATTATACATTGCTTATAAATATAGAGGTGTCATGAGAAGGAGGGGGCTCCCCTCTGACACATACAAGCCCTAATTCCATCCACGTCCCGTCTCCTCTTTCTCCTCTTTCTCCTCTCCCTGTTAGGAACCGATGTTCCAACAATCCAGATCACTGCTGATATAATGCCATACATTGGAAATATTCTCTACAATCCTCTTCCCTCTCTCTGAAAGTTTCTAGAATCCACATTCACAACTGGTACATATCTGTCATAGTTAGAAGGTAGCTCATGCTGATGAGGTACAATTTCTGTCATACAGAATAGATTTCCCTGCAGTCTCAGCATGGGACGAAATGGAAGCTCATAGGCAAGCATTCTAGTGAAACAACACACCGTCAACAAGGCATCTGACCCATATGTATGAGCTTTAGAGGTTCTCTCAGCTCCTAAGCTTAGTGCTAATGCCTCAAAATTAGCTTTCCCTCTCTCTAATTTGTCACAATACAATCCATGTGGTGAAGTGTCTTCAAGTGATAAGTCTTGGGAAATAAGCTCTCAACCCGACTTTTTAGAAAATCTCTTCTACTTTCTAGCATTATGTGATCTTTTTCTATACCTCTCAAAGCAAGTAAGCATAATCTAAACCCCCCCGATAAGTTATCCATGTTACCACTTTGTTATTTAGAACAACACCACATTGATTTAGACCAACAATGAAGTCATCAATGAAGATTACATTACTAGCATGTTTTTTGAGTTGTAAATTTATCTTCCTTAGAAATGCCACACTTTCACTATTCTCGGGTCTGGATGTGAGATTAAAGTGAATGTTGAACTCAAAGACAAGGATCTCATGTGGGTAATCCAACTTTGTGATAGCAATGCCAACTTGGACAAGGTTACCTTCATCGACACTATGTCACATATGCGTGTAAGACTCGTCTCCAAAAGGGGAACTCGTCCATGGGGGACGTGGCAACTCTTGTGGACAAAATTCAGTATCCATCCCAATGATCCAATTCACTTCTTTCGTCTGCAAGAGATTATGAATATGATAAACAAGATATTGTCCTCCTTTTGATTTATTGGCAAATTTTCTCATCCTTGGCTACAATAGTATTGTGATTAGATTAGATACCTGCACTAACAGAAAAAATATTGAACCAATCAAGCAATGGCGAGTTCAATTAAGCAAAGGCTACATTGCAACTCCACTTCATATATCCCCAATCAAGGTTAGAGAACTTTTTTGAATTGGGCTCGTCTTCATTGAATCAATGTTCTTATATCCCCAATCAAGCAATGGTCAGTTCATCTATATCCCTTTCATGCATACTATAGAATAAAGCCCTTAGATAGAGTTGTAACAAAAAAGCTAGAAACAGAGTTCAGCATAATGAAGTTTGAAATAGTATATGTGGTCCAGCTTGATGAATAACCATTTGTACAGTAAACTCATGATCACGTATTCTTTGTATTTCAACCAGAAAACTTAATGCATTTCCACTTCCAAATGGACTTATCAACTGTTAAAAACACCAAAGAATCTAAGATGTGGGATGTTGGCGATCCCAAGCGATAATATATCGAGAAGAGATCGGCCCCAAAGACCCATGGCAGGTCCACAAGCTGAATGACGCTACCGTCGTGTGCAATGGTGAGATCAAGCAAATTGACACCAAATACTTGCTGCCCCAATGCGAAGTAGATGAAATTTGGGCTCATTGGGCAGACCACGCAGAGAGCAAAGGTACCTCCCATGGAAGCATGGTCTTCTAGAATCTCATCTTATAGGTTTTGATCCAATCGCATCCAAATGGTGTAAAGTCCCAAGTCCACATCATCGAGTACCGATGATCGCCAATCTCCACAAACCACCGAGGGACCGGACCTCGTCGGGCCGATCCATGACGCCGCCGACGACAACCATCGTATGCCCATCCTCCCCATGGAAGTGTTGCGCCAAAGCATGAGGTGTTCACGCCGACCTCCTTGAATTCGATGAGCAGGTCGTGGTTCGCAGCGATGAGAAGGAACGGGAGTTGTATGGGTGGCCAGGGTCGCGGTAGGCGCCAGGACCCGCGGAGACGACGGCGACCTGCAGCGGCAGAGGGAGCGGGAGGGTCGTGATGGGCCTAGACCGCGCAGCATTGAAGCACCCACGGCCTCGACGGAGTGTGGTACAGCTCGCTTCCCTCAGGCATAGGAGTGACACCGACGAAGAGGACGTGGTCGCCATGGGAGCTCGGTGTGCTTGGTCTTCCACAACCATGGGGTGGGCACGAGGCAGCGCGACTCATTGTTAATGGACTTATAACCTTTTTTTCTTGGTAGGTGTTGGCAGGTACTGAGTTTGGCTGTGGTAGCAACCATGACAGGAGATGCAACCGATCATTGGAACTACAGGCCGACCAGCCGTACTTTGCCTTCAAGAAGAGTAGCTCATGCACAAAATGTAACAGTGTCCAGTGTGTCAGACAACCCTTTTCAATACCATACATAGTTTCCTTTGATGTTGCTCTCACCCTCTCTAGGTTTTCTAGACCTTTCATGCTCTTCTGTAATATTTCTGGTCCAAGGGCATTAAGCATTTCCTCTAAATAATCATCATCATCTTCATCCCCAGCATGTGCTCCAGCATCATTATCAATATCACCTTTGTCCCTACCATCCCCTCGACACGTGCTCCGCCATCATTATCATCAACACCTATTTCCATACCATACCAACCATCACCACCTTGTAGTTCATTGTCGCTGGGGTTCCTTCCTCGCTCAAGCTCTTCTAAATATCTTTGGGACAAGTGCTTTAGGGTTTCGGATGTCATCTCCTAGACCATCAAAGTCGACGTCACCAGCAACATTTTCACAATGATGAATCCAGATTGTGTAGTCCTTAACAGATCCTCGTGTAATCAAATGTGATCTGATGTTCTCCACGTCTCTCTATGCTACCTCGTTCTTGCAATCATGGCATGAACATATTATTGAATCATGTGTCAATGTCTTCGCATGATTCTCGCCGGCTTCAATAAATTTATCCGGCTCTTCACGGAAACCTTCCTTCCACCTTAACGTGCCATACATCTAAGCCTCCCTATACTCCATCCTTCAGGACAACAATTAAAGAAAATATATCAAAGGACTAATTAATCGGATATATAAATGCATGTACATGGCAAACCTTAAATGGTTACAACTAAAAAAGTCATCAATATTGAAGTTGAAGCACAAAATGAGCACGCTAATAGAATACCATTTTAGAAAATTTTAGAAAAAAATCATAGCATTTCGACATCATATGAGAGAGAAAAACTTGTTAAAAGTTTGGGCTATGAATTTAAAAAAACACATGTTCATCAACCATGAACACATGAACCCTAGCTATTTTATTAGTCCACTAAAATCATGTAAGAGAGACTAAAAAATGAGTCTAATCCAACACTCTCACTAATCTACCCTAGTACCTCCAAGCCTAAGCTAAAGTTTGCTCCATACAAAGGTCAAGCACCATAAAAGGGAGAGAAAAACAAAATTTAAATTACTCCCTAACCAACCATTAAAACTTGAATTAAAGGGTAGGAATAGCATTTTCTTACCTTTTATAAGCTCCCCACCAAAGGATTTGAGTTCAAAACCTCCCCCCTTAGATTTTTGGAAGGAGCCTAAGGCCTCCCAACCTTTTTTTTCGAGATGGAGTGAGTGTCCCGAAGTGGAAGAAGGTGGCTGGCTCGGCCTTATGCTACAAACCACTATAGGGGCAGTTTTATCAGGAGCCGCCCCTGATGGTGGTCACAGCTGGGGCGGTTAACCTCCAGCCGTCCCTGATGGTGGTCACATTAGGGGGCGGCTGGATATTGAGCCACCCCGCTAATAGTAGGGGCGGCTCGTAACACCAACCGCCCCTACTGTGCCGTTAGTAAGGGTGACTGGTCTTTAGCAGGCCTTGGCGGCACCCTACTGTGCCGTTAGGGTGACTGGTCTTTAGCAGCCTTGGCGGCCACTTTAGGGGCGGTTGGGGTTACGAGCCGCCCCTACACAAATCACAGCCACCGTTCCTATGTTACGTGTTTGTAGTAGTGGCTGTTTAGGGAAGAAAATTTTAACTTGGTGCCAGATAAAAACGTTTGAATTTTTAAATGCTAATGATAAAGACTGATTTATTTTAGTGCCAAATAACAATTCTCTCTTAAACTCCTCCTGATTTCTCATCTCAGTTCCATTAAACTTACACTAAACAAGTTGAGAGAGAGTTAAGTGCGTAATTTGCAATTGTCTAGAATGAAAACTCGAAACAAGTTTAGGGGCAGCCGTACATAATTTGCATGTAGATAGAACTAGGGACAAATTTAGAGAGCTGGACAACAATGAGAATACAAGAATGCCTTGTAGTCCAATGGTAGGACGGTCCGGTGGGACGCTTACCACGGGGGTTCAAATCCTGGTGCTCGTGATCTTTTCTTGGGATTTTCCCAGGATTTACCGGCGTTGTGCATTAAGTGGTAGCGACGTTCCGTCGACGACGAGGCGCCTATGGTGACTTCGAGAATCTCCAGATCTGCCGGCCGCCCAGTCCTTCGGAGGTGCTTATAGGGGTAGGGTTTGCGTGACGTGTGTTCATAGGGGTGAGTGTGCGTGCATGTTGTGAGTGTCTGCGTTGTACTGTGTAATTCTCAAAAAAAAAAAAAAAAATAAGAATGAGAAGAAGGGACAAGTTTCATTTAAAATAGAGGACTAAAATAAGAACTTTGAAAAAGGGTTGAGAACACTAGTGAAGTTTAATGATTAATTAGATTAATATACCGTGACTGTTGTAAACCGTGACTCTCACTAGTAATTTTCTGACGGTTTAATTAATAGCCAGATAAATAAAAAAAAAAAGGTCTCAGCTGCTTTCAGCCGTATATATGTGCTCCGTGCACCACCTCACAGTTACAGGGGTCACTCGCGGTCGCAGCCCATCACAGGCCTCCTTCACCACTCCACGTACGTTTGGCCCGTAGAGAAGAGATTAATCACTAGCAGCGTTAGTTCCAAGTGCAGATCGAACGCGTCGTTGAATTCAATTCGATTGTTGTTGGGGCCGGGCACGACGACCATGGCGTCTCCCAACAGCGGCGGCGACGACCTCCTAGAGACCGGGCTGCTGGTGGCCGCCTCCAACAAGCAGGAGGAGGAGGCGGCGACGTCAACGTCATCGCGGGTGGTGCGGCGCGTGGCGGCGCAGCTGCAGGAGGTGTTTCTGGGCACGAAGCTGTTCCCGCTCTTCTCCGCCGTGCCGCTCGCCGTCGCCGCCGAGCACTTCCGCTTCGGCCGGGTACGTTCACCCTCGATCATCATTCCTCGTGAGCCCCTATAGATTCTTCTTCTTGTTATCAAAACTGAAAACAACAAATTTAGCGAGAAAGGAACTGTTACCGACCGGCGATTGATTTCTTTAATTAACTATCGGCGCGGCGGCCTTTGATTTCTGCTCTAATTGCAAAAATTAAATTAGTTGATTGATCAAAACGTCGTGCTAATTAAGGCAAGAGCAGATTACAACAGATTTCTTGGCATATTGTCTTGGTTGGTTCGTTATATTCTTGCTTTTTCTGGTGTCTGCTTGTATGCCTTAGCTCTGATGTGAGTTGAGTGCTTGGGTCCAACTCCTGAACCGTAAACCGTATGAGATGTTTGGTCTTTTATGTTAATCATGATGATGAAAGGCCTGGCCTGGCTGGGGTGCTAGACAAGAGCATGCAGATTGCGTGTGTGCCCGACGGCCATATTCCTCTCAACGTACAGATGCTACTAGCTAGAGCATAAGTCAGAATTATGGGTCCCCTGCAAAATTCCTGTTTCGTGGATAGAGGCCCTCCAAGTTAAGGGATCGAATGCCGTATGCCAAACTTTGTGCAACTAGGAGACGCAGACAGGAGGGAGTGGTTCATTTCAACATCAATTCAAATTAGCTGGCGATCGATCGACCACAGTGTATACCCTACCTTATTTAGATCAGCTAGGGTAACTACTAGTCGAGACTAAAAAAATTAACCCAAAGTTGTTAGAGTTAGCAAACATCTAGTTTGGTTTGGACCTATATGTTTACAAGGACCAGGGCTAATTTAATAACTACCCTTATTAGTTAAAACTATCCAAACACCTTTTGGAAAAAAAGATAGTTAAGCACCGTAAATGGGGTTTGGGTCTAGTATTTTTCTTGGGTACAATTAGTACTATATAAGACACCTTTTGTATTGATGAATAGTCTACTGAAGTAAGGTATTTTATGGACTACACATGCATTTGCATTTTTCCTGCTAATGGATGCTATATTATATCTACTACTTTCTCTTTTCTAAATTATAAGACGCTTTGACTCTTCTAAATACATAACTTTTTACTTTAGATTAGATCTAGGCACAATGTGTATATATCCAAGTATATAGCAAAAGTTACCTAGAGAAAATCCAAACCGCTTTATAATTTGAAACGGAAGGAGAATGTATCTTAAAACTATAGGTACATACTGAAACTGTATTTCATGATGAATCTCATTACGACTATTGTGTAATAGAAAAATTGGTATTTTTTTTCTATAAAACTTAGTCAAATCTAAGACAGTTGAAGTTAGTCAAATCTAAGTTGAAGTAGGAAAAAAAACTAGTACAAAGGCATTCTTTTGGAATGGAGGGATTACCGTTATGAAGATTGCACAACAAATAATTTTGATCCATTAAAGATTGTCCAGTTATAAACTTGTCAACACCACCAAAATGGTGGACTTCTCCTAGTAATTTTAGTTAGTAATAAAAACACTACCATTAGTCATGGCACATGAGAATGTCACTTGGAGACATTTAATAGGGAAAGTTTATGATGAATCTTGAATGCCAAAACACTAGGAGAAGCCCACTTAATTTACTAGGATAAATACAGAATTCTGGTTGTGCAAAGAAAATACTCCCTCCGTTCAAAATTATAATTCGTTTGACTTTTTTCAACCCCAAGTTTGACCACCCGTTTTATTCAAAAAATTTGTGCAAACATAGTCAAATTTAAGTCATTCTTAAGGACCTTTGTTTAATAAAGCATACCACAACAAAAACAGTGATATTTTGCACAAATTTTTCAATAAGACGCAGTGGTCAAACTTAGGATTGAAAAAGTCAAACGAACAATTTGGAACGGATTTAGTATATATCTTATATAGAAACATATGAACGTTTTAGGTATTTATTTTCCGTGAAACTAAACTTATGACACGCCAGCTAGAGATATTTCAAGCGGCTCATGTGGCCGTGGAGGACCAAGAAAGTGTTTGCCTAGCTGACCGATGAAGCCTTTTGGTACAACAAATTAAACGGGGCCGTGTAGGAAAGCGTTTGTTGTTGACTTCTTTTGTTTATATACAGCGGGAGTAACTGGGACACCTGTCAATCAATCGTGAGTTCGTGACAGCCACGAGCTTGACTTTGCGGAGAAAGATTTATTCGAGAGATGCCTGCGACGGGGACCGGGAAAACGTGATCCACGGGCACACAAAGGGCAGATGAGCCATTCACCGTTGGTGCCATCCCTGTCAGTTTATTTATCTCCAATACTGGGTCTCTGGAGAGTAGTACAAGAGTTGTAGATCCTTGCAGATCATTTGACAGCTCGGTGGATTTCCATGCTAACTATGTGTTTTTTTTTTCTTTTCTGAACACACTGATAGGAGATTTAGTATTTTAATTCTGATCTTTTAATTATAGTACAAAAGAGTTGATTTAGTTTGTAAGAAAAAAAAAAGACCTAAAAACGTTATATCTTAAAGAATAGCCAGCAAACACATCCCTAACACCAACAGTATAGCCGAAATGACCAGCCCAAAACAAAACAGCCTGCCACAAAAGTCATGATATTTCTGTCAACAAAGTCAAACATATTTTTTTTTAAGGAAAAGGCATTGATCTTAGCACATTACACCGATCCCTTTACGAACAGAACTCCAAAGAAAAGGAAAATTACAAAGAAGTCTAAAACTCCTGTTCATCTTCCTTGAAGCCTTTAGGGATTCGTTCGTCGCCGCCGCCGAATCCGCTTCCCAATCATCATCGGGCACCAGAGCCAAACTCCACGAGGTGGAGGCCGCGGAGGAGGGCTTACTTCTAGGCGAATCAACCGAGTACACTGCCTCCCAGGCTCATCGGCCAACTCCCGTACCCACGACACATCCTTTCCACCGCCGGTAACCCTAGCAAAGCTCAGATTTTCACCAAAGATCATCTTCCTCAAGATTAACAGGGTTAACAACATCATCATCTGAAGAAGAAGACGATGCGCCAGCCCTCGACTCCTGGATAGGTCTCCCCAGCCTCTCCGTTGACGTCGGAGTAGATCGCCATCAGAGAACGGAAGAATCTTGGAGAAATTATTCCGCTGCGCCGCCGCCGCCGCCGCTTCCGCATCGCCGGCGTCACCAGAAAAAGCAAACCGCAGAGGAGCCATGCTCCTCTAGCAAAACCTAACTCCACCGTCGAACATCGACGGCGAACAAACCCTAGATCTAGATGGACTCGACTAAAACTCTACGAAGACAGTAGATCTGTTGAAGAGACGGACCCCGCTTCTCGTCACCACCGGCAGCGAGGCCGGGGCGAGGGAACGGGGGCCTAAACGGTGGCGGCGGCGGCGGTCTCCTACGGAGTCGCGACTCTCTCGTACGTGGCATAAACCGGGGTCCGGGTTCTCTTCGTGACAGACAGGCCGGCTCAAAGTCAAACATCCTTGTGTAGTACGACAACACCAAAAGATGTTGTTTTGAGCTATTCGGTTGGTGGCAGTTTCTACGGCTAATAAGCCAACTGATACTGTTTTGTTATAAAAAAGAAAAATATTATACCATGACTGATTTGCCGAGCAGATAAGTTCAAGCAGACAGGGTGGCTGGCCTCACAAAAAATCAGCAAGAGTGCCAAGAGGCTATCAGTGAACTAGACACCGATGCAACATCAGGAGCATCGCCGTCGCTCGTCACCCGAAGAAACCTGCAAAGTGGAAGGGAGAGAGCACCTCAATAACGCACCGAATAGGGAGTGTGACATTGTGACGCCCACGGACACCACTATTACTGGCTTCAGTCACATCGGCCAAGCCTTAATTAAGCCCTTAGCCTTCCATCCACACTTGCTGCATCAAGGTGTGCTATTCCAAAAACTTTTCAGCTCTGACTTCTTACAAAGGACCAAAGCCTCAAAGTCCCTGCATACACCTATAGGTATATCGGTGTGCCATTTTATGCTGAAAAGGTTAATTAGGTATAACAATATTTCATCTAATTAATGTAAATCCTTTTAACTTGAACATATCCTTCTATAGAATTTTCCTGTCATTTTCATCCAAAATGTTGAGATACGAAAGATAACTGAACATCCGAAGAAATTGGAGGCACGCCAGTGACACCACACACAGGGATTTAAATATAAATGTGGTTGAGTAGCTTGCAAGTGCAGTCACAGGATTAGTCAAAGAACATGCTAGGCAAGCCACGACTCGATGCAAAAGACAATGTAAAAGGCCAGCTCATGGCATGCTTGCCCGCTAGTTTCCTTCCATCCTGCAACTTAACTTCTGAAACTTTCATGGAAGATTCGTTTATTCGCCAATAACATATATTTCAATTGCACTTACTACTGCGGATGGCATAGTTTCGTGCATGTTTTGGGTATGGCCTGGCTTGTCTGCATGGTTAATTAACCCTGCTAGGATTTTAGTAGTTTCTCTCCTACCTTGCTGATTTTATTCTATTTTCGTTAAATGTTTTCTTCAACTTGTTGAATGTTCTTGGCTTTGCGGCGACGGTAGTGACACATTGTGTTAGCAGGCATGGGTGTTCGTTTTCAGCTTGATAGGCCTTGCTCCCCTCGCAGAACGTGTGAGCTTCCTAAGCGAGTAATCACTCAACTCCTTTTGTTTTTCTGTATCTGTATTCGTTTTTTCATGAATTGACAGTTGACTGCTAGGTTTCTGATCTTTGGCCTGATGTCTGTTTCTACAGGCATATTGCCGATACAGCAGGACCAACAGGTAATTAACTACTGTATATTTATATGATGTCTCCCTTTATTATATGAAGGAAATTTGTGTGGATTAATAGACTATGAAAAACAAAAGGTTCAACTAAAATATTCTTGTACACATCGTATTATATGTTAAATAGAACATGAGAGAAACTACATTACGCTATTTAGTAGAAATTTACTTTTTCCCCCTGACAAAACAAAGTTGGGCTTCCTTTCGGTGTATTGACTGCATTGCTAATGACTGAAAAAAGGATAGAAGAAATGTGTGAGCTAGATTTTTATTACAGCATTTTCACTCCCTTGCATCACTCTGAACAATGAAAACACTTGGACAATAATAAATTAACATTTTTGCTGCTAAGTATTGACTGCTCAAAACTGAATGACTCTTAAAGTCGCATGCTCAATAGGATAGCAGCTGCCACAGGCCCACAGCATACCTTCATAGGTTTTTAAGAACGAGCCCCAATAACATCTGATGTCCTTACAGAGTCGTTCATCCTCAGTATTTTTGTTGTTTTGATGTTACCTGATGTCCCAGTATTCTTATGTTCAGGCATTTGCTTCTTCTCAATAGTCAATACTGCATTTTACCAAAAAAAAAAAAAAAAAAAAAAATTAACTTGGCACTTCTATTTGAATTGGAACAATTTTGATTGCAGCTGGCGGGCTTCTGAACGCAACTTGTGGGAACGTACCTGAACTAATTATTGCGCTGTTTGCCCTGCACAAAGAGAAGATGGAAATCCTGAAGTGGTCTCTTTTAGGTTCCATATTATCTAATTTGCTCCTAGTCCTTGGTTCATCACTCCTTTGTGGTGGCCTTGCTAATACAGGCAAGGAGCGTCCGCTGGACAGGGTACGGATACAATTAAACACTACCATTGTATTATCAGTAGAACTTCGAAATACAGTTTTAGAAAAATAACATATGCAAAAATCTTCTATGGTCATTAACAGAGGCAAGCAGATGTAAGCATAGGCCTCCTGATGCTGGGTGTGCTCTGCCACATCTTACCTCTATTGTCCAAGTACACAGCAAGCACTGGATATAGCACAGGCACAGTTCTGGAGTTATCAAGATTATGTGCAATCATAATGCTCATTGCCTACTTTGGAGGTCTCGTCTTTCAGCTGAAAACTCATCGTTTTGTGCAAGAGGTATAATTCTTTCTTTACTAATAAGGATGCTGGGAGTGGTGTCAAAGAATCCGGAGACCAGTGGTCAATTTTCTTTAAGATAACTACTATTGCTGTACTTAGCACTATGAACAACTTGATTTTATACAGTATAGGCAAAAATAAATTTGCAGTAAAGTTTTGGATTCTCAAATGAAATTTAGTTCATATGCACTATGTAGTCATAATTTTAACACAGATTCGACAGTCATTTACTATCAATGATCTCTCTGATTTTAGCATGGTTGGTCATGCTAACTCTTCCTGTTAGTATGAGATCATTTTCTAGTTATGTGGTAATTTGTTAAATTGCAAATAGGATAGGTACATAGGTCATAAACTTTCTGAAGTTTTGAATATGGTGACTATCGATGCATTTTTCTGCCATTTTAAAAGAAACTTTTGACTTAATTGAGCGGCAGAGCTCCAGCCTTTGTTTCAAAAAAAAAAAACACACACTATTGGCTCATCATCTCACAGTTCACTGATTTGTCCAAGAATTGAATTGCAGGAAAGTTCACAGAGCAGCAGCAGCAACAGTGATGATGAGGTTACAAACAATTCAGTTATAGGATCTGCCAGTACAGTGATCTGGTTGATTGGGATGACTGTAGTGATTGCTGTGCTTTCTAATTACGTTATTACTACAATTGAGGTATATACATCAACACTGTTAAGTTGTTTCAGGTTTACTTCTGCTTCACTATTTTTATTTCCAGGAAGCATCAGATGCACTTGGTATCCCAGTCAGGTTCATAAGTATTATCCTGATTCCTGTTGTTGGAAATGCGGCAGAGCATGCAGGAGCTATAATATTTGCTTTGAAGAACAAAATTGTAAGGATGTATCCTAACAGAATTTTGTTGTTTAAGTTTTCTGAGTTAAACAGCCCTACAATTATATTTCTTGTAGGATATCACCCTGGGAATTACTCTTGGCTCAGCTACTCAAATTTTGCTGCTTGTGGTGAGACTTAAGAAATTTTTCTTCTTGTTCAGTAGGTTAACCTTGGATAACCAATCAGATTAGGAATTCAAATCTTGTCAGGAAACAAAATGGTCCTTGACTAGTTAGCATAATCTAGCGAATTTACAGTTCCAGAGTTTTTTTATTCAACTTCCTTCAAAATTTATGTGTCAATGTTAAGGTCAAATATATCTATTCCCCAGAATATGGGAATCAAACTGGGCCACTTAGCCGATGATATGGCCCTTTATCCTAACTGGTACTCCCTTTGTTCCAAATCAAAGTCGCTTTGACTTTTTGAAGCTTGGCACCTCCTTATTTTCAAAGTTAGGAGAGTCTTCTCCTATAATCCAATTTTTTTTGTACATCTAATTTGCTATGTATCTAGACACCGACTTATAATTTGGAACGGAGGATGCCAAAATTTCGATTCAGCTGATAAGGAGTTTGCTTATCATGACAAGGTGCCTGTTATTCTAATTGTGTCCTGGGTGAATGGCATCCCTATGGATCTTGATTTGAACCTTGTTGAGACTGGATCATTGGTTATGACAGTATTTACGACTGCTTTTACACTTCAGGTAATGGCATGAAATGCTAAAACAGATTATGAGAAAATGCAGAGCTAATATTGATATTCTTTCAAATTCACATCTTTCTTTTGGGCAAGTGGTGTATGATGATCTTAGTATATCTTTGCAGGATGGCAAATGGCATTACTTGAAAGGCTTCAATTTGACACTATGTTACATTGTAGTAGCAGTGTGCTTTTTCACCATAAAGGCCGTACCAAGTAAGAAGCATGGTTGCGCACTGAGCATACACTTTGGAGATCTATTGATTCTGTTTTTTTTCCCAAAATCGCATTTGCCGTCACATTTGTGCAATTTCCATAAGCAATCTTATGTTTTTTAAACATATTTTTCATATCAAGTTCCTACTAATGATTGCTTGGTCATCTACTTATGGGTAACTCTGTTCAGCACCAAAGAAGATACAAGCCTGAGATGCTGGGTTTGGAATTAAACTGTGGCATCTCAATTCAAGGTTATGGATTGGCGTTCCTCGAGCCCCGATCAAGTTGTTTGTGAAGACACCGGTGATGCATATTTGACACTGACAGTTTGTCCTATGAAATATTGCTAATCTCTCTCCCCCTCCTTTTACTGCTGTAAAAATTAAGTGCGGGGATTCACAACATAGGATGTGATGTGATGATAGTATGTGCTAGTGTCTTGTGGAAAACATTTGTTACTCTCGATCAAATAATGGCACTATCAAACCATACTCAAAGAGAACTTGATATTGTAGATGTTTATATAAATTTTATGAAGGTTGAAGAAATTTGATTTCAGTCAAAATTAAAGTGAACTAGTTTAAAATGAAGGAATTGTGATTGTATATGTTACACACACCATCAGGTGGATTCAAGAACCAAACATGCGGCCCTACCAGGGCATGGACCGAGCTACGAGCTATTTTATGAGCATCAATGTTTGAGTCCCTATGCCCATGTATGAACTCGACACTACTAGAAGCTTCATTCTCTCGCATTAATCTCCCGAATAACATGTCCATAGATCCTGAGATCACCTTATTGGATACTCTTCACTAGTCCGGACAATCACTAGCTAATTTGATATTGTCAGCTAGCAAGTCTGAAGCAATAACCACCCCTTCTCTACATGCAATGGATTTCATCATCTACGGATCAATAGTTCCCGAACGACCAGCACCGAGGAGCCAATAAAATGACCGTCGATGCTATGGATATACATTCTTGGATAAAGTTGCATCAACATTGATTTTAATGATGACACCTGTGGGGGTGTGATCCATGCCAAGCTTCGTCGGCACACCTGAGCCTATAGCAGCTGCACTGACACCTCCTCCCAATATTCTGACACAAGCTTATCCACAAAATTATGCGTCGACAAAGGACTTGCCTTCGTGGTGCATACCAGATAGCCCACAACGTGATGGCCACTCTACCGATGTCCTCTTGTGGTAAATTTTCCGTCATGATCGATCGCTAGCTAAGACTTAGCGTCATTCTTCAAAATTTCACTCAACAGCTCTACAACCTCTTCCTTCTCCACCGCCCAAATGCATCTCCCCATAGTGCATATAGCATACAGGGTCTCCATAAATCCTCCATCCAGTAGAAGAAGCAGGCACTGCCTTGTGCCATCTTCTTGTGGTGGAGTACATCTGCGGTCGGTAGCGAGTTCTTCGTTAATCGCAAAAGAAAAATATGGATTTTTAGAGGGGACTCTCACCCGCCATAGCGACATCCATTCCTTTGCCGTCAGCTCGATGACCTGACCGACCTGCATTATTCCGTGTGCATGGTCGTAAACCGTCTTGCTCCCGTCGACCAACCAGCTTGTACTACACCGAGTGTACTGAGAAGATCGATGCCTCGTTTATCAAAGTGCCAAGCCTAGAAATCGTCCTACCTTCTTGTACAAAGTGGGATGTTATCAATCGTGATCGTGTCAAGAGCGGTGAAGAACTTCTCCAGCATCCACGACGCTTCAGTGGGCTCGGTTTAGCCAACCTGATAGGGTGTGGTAAGTTTTCTGATGGTGACCAATTTGTTGTCTCTAAATTGCCTTAAATTAAAGTTTTTAGTGGTACTTATATAAGGGAGTAATCTTAACAAAACAAAGGACAATTTAGCAAAGCGACAGTGGCAAGGAGATAGAAAGTGTTGCTTTTGTTCTTCTAACAACACTATACAACTTTTATTGTCATTTTGCTAGATTTGTGTGGCGAGCTGCTCATGTCTCCTTTAATTTAATACCTTCAACCAGCATTCCCAATTTGTTTATAGACCGGTTACAAGGGATAAATAGAAGAATCAAACCTATGATTCTTGATGGTGCAAGCACAATTTGTTGGGTGATATGGTTAACCCGAAATAATATGATTTTTGACAAGGCTGCAACACTCATATTTGCAGTTTATCTTCAGGGAGACATACTGGTCTCTATTACAAAAAGAGGAGGATCGGCTAATGATTATGATGGGATGCATGAATATTGAGACAACTAAAATGAAAGTGTTTGCTAGGCATGGTTGGAGATTTAGTAATAGAAATTTCTTTATAGATGTTGAGTTATGTTTTCGATCAGAACTTTGTGTTTGAGATTGCTTATAATTAGTTACCAGCGCCTGATTTGTAATAAGGAATAGAGGCTGATATATTAATATATTTCCTTTTCTAAAAGAACAAATTCTATTTCGGAGTTATCCTGACAAAAAAATTTACAATAGAAAAGGTAGGTAGAACTGACTTTTTCCTTGATAAAGAATAGAATGAACATAGTTTAACGAGGCTATGCCTTAGCGTGACGAAGGTTCAGCGGACGAAACGTCTCCTGCCACAGCTTAGGCATGGCGCGGCTCGGCGACGGGATCGCGTGCAATCAGGCCTTGGTGCAATCATTCCTGTGCAGGTGCAGATCATCACTCGTGCCGCCGACGAAACTCCGACGAAAGAAACGACATCCTGTCTTAGAAAAGGGGAAACCGCGCTCGCTCTCGTTATACTCCATTTCACACCGGCGCCGCCGTGCGCGTCTGCAAATGACCATAACGCGCGGCGCATCTGCGGCGGCGTCCGTCTCTCTCTTGTTTGGATTGCACCTTAAGCCTTGCATGATGGGGCTTCATAGGCATAGACATACCTGTGCACGCTAGCCTAGCCTTACCAGGCTTGCTTCGTAACTTCGACGCCCTTAATATAATACCAAGAGCCGCCAATCAACAACAACGGCGTGATTACAAAGGCTAGTGTGTGGCTGTGTACATATATATACAAGAGCAATCATCGCACCATCATCGCATCATCAAAACAAACACTATATCCATACCCATACATTACATATACACACCACCAAATTATTCAGGCAACAGCAGGTCCACTTTCTGAGCTACGTATCTGGTATCTCCAGCTTCTTCTCATACGGTTCTTAGAGGTATGGCTCCGGCTCGAGTTTTTACACTCTTGCTGCTGGCAGCTGCCGGTTGGGTGTTGGCCATGGCAGACGTCCCCACCACCACGTCGTCGTCTCCGGCACCAACCGGCTGGCTGAAGGCGCATGCCACCTTCTATGGAGGCGCTGATGCCTCGGACACCATGGGTAAGCTAGCCGTTCAAGAACCAAGCTACCCCTTTCGTTCTCAAATATGCCATGAACATGATCAACATCTATCTATCGTCTGTCATCGTCTGATGATCTAATAATATATGTGTATGGTGGCAGGCGGTGCGTGCGGGTACGGCAACCTCTACTCCCAAGGCTACGGCACGCGGACGGCGGCGCTGAGCACGCCGCTCTTCAACAATGGCGCCTCGTGTGGCCAGTGCTACAAGATCGCGTGCGACCGCAAGAGAGCCGACCCGAAGTTCTGCAAACCCGGCGTCACAGTGACCGTCACGGCCACCAACTTCTGCCCACCTAACATGGCGCTGCCCGACGGCGGCTGGTGCAATCAGCAGCGCCCACACTTCGACATGGCGCAGCCGGCGTGGGAGAAGATCGGCGTCTTCAGCGGTGGCATCATCCCCGTTATGTACAAGAGGTATATTTTTTAGGCCATTTCCATCCTCTTCCTAGCTAGCCTCGATCTATCATTACAAAAAAAAAAAAAATATTGGGATGCCATACAATATCCTAATTAATACTACAACTAATTTCTTGCTTGTAGAGTTCCCTGCGTGAAGCGAGGTGGGGTGCGCTTCACCATCAATGGGCATGACTACTTCAATCTCGTGCTTGTGACCAACGTTGCGGCTGCTGGCTCCATCAAGTCCATGGATGTCAAGACCTCCAATTCCAGTAATTGGATCCCAATGGCGCGAAACTGGGGAGCCAACTGGCAATCTCTTGCATATCTTACCGGGCAAATGCTCTCGTTTAGAATCACCGACACGGACGGGCAAACGATTGAATTCACAAACGTGGTGCCACAAGGATGGAGGTTTGGCCAAACATTTGCATCCAAGTTGCAGTTTAAGTGATGATGAGAGCTCCATCATCCAGACTAATTATTTCCATTAATCACTGGAGGAGTTTGATATAATAAAGATGTATAGCTGGTCAAAATGTGAATAATGGAGTCGTGTATATGTAGATACCGCGTATTCGTCAGCCACTGCTAGATATGGCTTTTGTACCTCTCATTCTTTCTATGTACAGTCATATGTTAAAATTTATTTTTATGATGTATATAAATATGTTTTCAGTTTATATCTTCAGTAATGCTATTGTACAAATGTAAACGTACAATGGTTGCATGAGTTATTGCTAAGTAATAACATTGTTAGATATTCCGCCGAGCAACAATTATGATTGCCAATGAACCGAGATCTCGACCAAATCGAGCCTGTGATTGACACCCTCACGAAGATGTTCATATAAGTTCAATGTAATCCAATAACAGGCAGAGAACTCCCCAAATGATAATATATATGTCTCCAATAATAATTAGGTTGTTGTGTTTCTAATGAAATTTTAGGTTTAGAATGATGCTTGCCAACGAATATATCCCCGGTGCCATCTCAAGATTGATAGAGTCACCATAAACGTTTTACCGTTGAGAGGCATGCCTCTACCACTAAAAGAGATGCACCCGGTAGATCTTGGGATTAACAAAATCCAAACCGGCAGCTTACTCCACGATAAATCTCACCGTCTACACTCTGTAATTGCTCATAGGGTACTTAATTTGCCTCGAGTTTCCTTGGTCCTGCATCAACAATCGTTCTCTTGTTAGAGTAATAGGATTAGTACCACATCAATTACCCATGTATAGGGTGTTAGTCCTATATACTCTATATAATCAGCCCATGAGGCTTAATACAATACAACCAATATTCCATCAATTCACTCATACTCTCTCACGGTATCATTCGCCTAGGTTTAGATCCTAAAACTAGCCGCCACCGCTTCTGCACTGTGCACCCCCGGGGAGAGGTCGATCTCGAAAGCGGCGCCCCGTTTAGGCACCCAATCCTATTGCTCTGGTTGCCATCATCATTGTCGTGCGGCAGAGCAGGATCTCCCCGATGTCCTCATCAGGTCGCTGCCACCGCCTGATCTTCGTCTCGTGTGGAGGCCGATGGATCCCGCTCGTCCCGTGCTGTCATGGTGGCAGTCAGGCCCAACCACATGCCTCGACCCTGCGCTGCCATGGAGGTCGTAAGGTCTGGCATGCATGTCGTAGTTGTTGAGCAGATCTCCCCATCTCCACCACATCAATCCCCGTTAGCGCCCCGCCGCCGCCATATGACGTCACGCTGGGTACACCCGATCCCTGCTGCTATATCTTTTGGTTTGCCCGGTCGCGTCGGGATTGAGTCTCCCACTGCCCATCAACCTCGCACGAACGATTCCAGCATCAGCATCAACTTCATCGACACCATCACTGAGTACTAAGCGCACCTTCTCCGAGGAATAGGGTTGCTACTGTGTCACCTCATCGGGCGCAGCACCGCCGCCCGTGTGTACGTCCACTTCGCCGTTGCATCTATGTCTCTGCCCCCTGTGCATTGACGGCTATGCTGCATCTCTCGTCGTCGCTGAGTCGTGCTCACCGATGCATCCGCTTCCGTTTTCACAGCGTCTATGTCATGCTGATTGGGTCTTTGTCATCGAGCTGCCGCTACCCTCCTCGTCGTCGAGCCTAGCTCGCCGGCCCTCGCATCATCGTTGAGCCATGCTCGTTGTTGCATCTGCTCTTGCGCTGCTTCTAATTTGTCCAACACAACCATGTCGTGTCACTATGGTTGGGGACTTCAACCTTGTATGCTCGGCATTGGCTACAGCGGCGCATGCTTTTCGTCTTCGGCGATGCGTTGTTGGATCTAGCAAATCCAGCCCCTCTCGGCGCTTAGGCGGTTTGACTACATCGACTTCAGCATTAACCCTACCTTTCCCACCCCTGTGCGCCTCGACACACGTCGTCACCTTTCTTCTATGTCCACGACGGCCTTGATAATGTTGACTTTGACATCGTCCCCTTCCATGATGACTGCCTCGAAGCTTCTCCGTCCCCACCATGGCGTCCCTCGTGCTCCTGCATCTCCATCGACAAGGCAACCCGACCACAACTACATCGACCGCAGCCATCTTCAGCATGGCTTCGTCAACCACGGCTACTACGCCCTCACGCTCGGCTACCTCGACACACAAAAGGGCTATCGCCTTGCATGAGGACTCATCGGTTTCTTCTCCAACCACTACATGCATCGACTGTATCAGCTTCTTCTCTAGTCTCACTGTCTATAGCGCTCTCGCTGTGACTACGGGGGATGTTAGAGTAATAGGACTAGTACCACATCGTCTACCCATCTGATGTGTTAGTCCTATGTACTCTGTATAATTAGCCCATGAGGCCCAATGCAATACAACCAATATTCCACCAATTCTATTCTCTTACACTTTTGAAAGCTACCATGTTATGATAAGTCTTGAATTTATTTAGTTGTTAAGGATCTACAGGCAAAGATTGTTTTCTTTCACGATCATGTTTGAGTACGTGTTTCGCTACAACGAAGAGAATTATAAAACATAGTTGCAAGAGAATTCCATAGCACATATTACAAACCACAAAACTAGTGGTTAAAAACCTCTAGATTGACTCAAAGCAACAAGACAGAAGAAGAGGCGATAGGAAAACCACCCTCCTCCTCGAAACCCTAACCGGCTAGACCTGTGAAACAAAGATTACATCAAAGCAATTGGTTGGCACAGAGGAAGGCACATTGGCAAAGCATCCCCTGAGAAGAGACAAGATGATACATCAACATAAATGGCGGCAAAACATGACTACCATTAGGACAACCGAAGCGGCGAAGCATGGAGAGGCCATCACGCTCTGGCTACCAGATCCTCCATCGAGCTGGTGGTGATATCGATTTTCACTACCGGATCAAACGGACACTACGGTCATGTACCTTCAAACAGGAAATGAAACTTGTTTCCTTTGCCGTTTTGTATGTGTGTGGTGTAGTGGGTAGAAAGCCATCACCGCCTAATAAATTAGTAAACCCAACAGTGAAAACAATATTCAACGCCGGTTTTCTACCCCACCACGCCCTAGGAAGAGACAAGAAGCTAAAATGTGGATAATATTCCGTAGTAGGGAATCTTGCACTTATTTACAAAATCAATAAAGGATTTAAACATAAGAAAACTAGAAAAGGGAAATAAAAACTTTGTTTTTAGGAGTTATCTTGACAAAAAAAAAAGTTAATTTGACGGAGAGTAAAATTGATGTTTTTCCTCGACACAGCATGAATGTAGTTTGACTGACTATCCCTCAGTGTGAAAGGTTTGGTAGACAACGCCCGCCACAATTTAGGCATGGCTCCGGTGTGGCCCGATGTACGAACGGCATCGTGTTATTAGCGGACAGTGATAATTAGAATGGGACTCCCGGTTCTTGTCGTCTCTCACCGGCAATGTTTTGTCACTTCCAGTGCGGAGTCGAGTCAGTAGTGAAAGGGGCCACACACACAGTAGCCGGGGTGAACAAGATTCTGATCATTTTCCTAATTCTAGGTCTACTATGATTGGTCAGTGCTTAGTGAACCGGGTCCCAATATCCTAGACTTATGATCCAGCATTGAACCATAACCATTTTGTTTTGATGAAATTGAACCATAACCATTGCTGGCACATTTTTTTTTTTAAAAAAAGAATGCATCAAACCATATTACTTGCACATACCCGACCGACCATGCTAATACGACAATTATTTACTGTTCTGATGTTTTTTTTTGAGAATACGCATATAGCGCATATTTCATTTACTGTTCCGGTGTAGATCTGCTATGGTGAAAGCTTTTATAGAATCATAAAGGGAATAAAATTGATTTTTCCTGTACATAGTATGAATATAGTTTGAGGCTATCCTCCGTTAGCGTGCCAAAGGTTCTCGGCGCACAAAACGCGTGTGCCACAGCTTAGGCATGGCCACCGGTGCGTCACGGCGCGGCGCAAGGACGGCATCGTCCAAAGAGCTAGCGCGCGAGGCATTCCTTCATTTCGTTCGGGTGCATGGTCCAGGTGCAGATCATCATTCGTGCCTCTCACGGAACAAAACGATATCATTTCTTAGACAAAGGGAAACCCGCGCGCGTCTGTGGCGCCGGTGGATTAGTGTACAGCTTAAGCCATGCATGCATGCTCGATTGGGCTGCATAGGCATAGATATGTGCACGCTAACTACTGGATTATATACCATGCTTGCTTCGTTCGTCACATAAATAAGTTTAGCCATGCCAATCAACAGTGTGTGTATATATACTCGACCAATCTTCGCACCATCATCATCATCACAAGTTCACAACAAAATCCATCAACAATACCCATACTACATACATATATACACCAACAAATTATCAGGCAACTGTTATGACCGGGCAAGTGTACAAGCGCCGTGAACCACGAAGTGGCTGAGGGATGCGTCGGGAACGAGATCGACAGGAAGCAGGCGAGTGGAGCTCGGCAAGTTGGTTAGCAGATCCTAGAATCTATGATTATTATCTAGTCATTTTAATTATTCAGTCGTCATTTGTAATTCCAGGATTATAGCTAGAAGTTTGTTAGGATCTGGGTATAAGTACCCGAGAACTCTTTATGTGAAAGTTTAGCCAGAGATTGAGTTTAATCTCTCTCGCTCCTGGCCTTGTTACTGTTCATCGTAACCTTGTTGTCGTCCCGTGTTCTTCCCAGCGCCGAGCACGGCGCCGCCACCAGTTCACCGGGGCATCAAACCCCGGCCACCCACCAGTCACGATTACCCACTCCGCAACCTAGGCAGCCACATCAGCAACGCACAGCTTGCTCCAGATTGTTTTCTTCTTGTACACTTCTTACTTCTTAGAGGGAGGGAGGTATGGCGGCTCCAGCGCTAGAGCTCGAGCTTTCACACTCCTGCTGCTCGTAGCTGCCGGTTGGGTGTCGGCCATGTCCGCTAATGACACCACCACGTCGTCCTCGTCTCCGGCAACAACCGGGTGGCTAAAGGCGCATGCTACGTTCTATGGAGGTGCTGATGCCTCCGACACCATGGGCGTCTTCCAATAATTTCCTACTTCTTCCTAGCTAAACAGACTCAATCTATCATCAAAAATGATTATTGGTATATGCAATGTCTTAATACTAGAGTTACTTTGTTTGCTTGTAGAGTTCCTTGCGTGAAGCTAGGTGGCGTCAGGTTCACGATCAACGGGCATGACTACTTCAATCTTGTGCTTGTGACCAACGTTGCGGCTGCTGGCTCCATCAAGTCTATGGATGTCAAGACCTCCAATTCCAGTAACTGGATCCCAATGGCGTGAAACTGGGGCGCCAACTGGCACTCTCTTGCCTACCTCACAGGGCAAATGCTCTCGTTTAGAGTCACCGACACGGACGGACAAACTATGGAATTCACAGACGTGGTGCCACAAGGGTGGAAGTTTGGCCAAACATTTGCATCCAAGTTGCAGTTCAAGTGACGATGAGTTGCATCTAGGATTATTTCCGGTGACACTCATTAGTCACAGAAGTTTGATTTGAAGATGCTGGTCACAATGCATGAATAATGGAGGTTCTTGCGTTGTACGCTATGTACATGTGTATTACTTGTATATAGAGACGGGTATACATGGCTTCTATCTCTCATTCTTTTTATTTATATATTGTATAATAATAGTAATGTCCTCAATTTAAAATCTTCAACAAGTCAGATTTGATGCAAAGAGGGCTCAAGTAGGGGCCCTGTTGGAGTTCTCTTACGAACAATTGAAGGTCGCCGTAGACCATAGTTACATACTTAAACTACACCATAAACGGTCACATAAGTAGTCAATGCATGACAAATTTCATGCAAATCACAAATTCTAAATAATTGATGTTCAACGAGCCACTTCTGAACAGTCCTGCTGCATGCAACTGACTCCATTTGTACCATTCATTCTCTAGTTATTATAGTAAAATTGAAGCAATGCGCAGCATGAAATCTTTGACAAATGAACGGAAACTGCTGGAAGCATTTTACACGATCACGCACTTGTATAATATTTTTGGGATTCAGATCAAGATTGAACCAGACTGCCAAAAAATGAATCCCTCCCAGGCTACCACTCTAGCTAACAGGCCTCACAAGACTCTCGGAGACACGCATGAACCAATGGGGTAAGCAAATTCTTCCACGGCAAAACTAGACAACTCTTAACATAGGTCAACTCCACTTCGACTGCTATGTTACATTTCTAAAGAAGCTGAGACTGCCATAGAAGCAATCGCGTTCAGGTGAGATGTGTCCACAAACAGATTTTGCTTTCCACCCAGGAGAACTGTACAATCTGTCAGAACCTACTCTTGTACTTGCATAAACAAGGACTCTAGAACTCGAAATTACAAAACAATGAAGTCATCTCAGCTTCGGGTGGATCTGATCCTGTTCAGCTGGTTTGGCTCAGTTTCCAGAATCGATAATACTTGAGGCATCGTCGTGCCCACAGAGACAACAATTTCTGCAATAAGATGATGTTTAATATCAAAGCAATTCAAAGCATACTTATCTGAATATCTAAATATGACGGGAAAAAGGAAAAGAACTGAGATGGGCATACCAATGCCTTCGCGAACAGACATGTTTGGCCTAATCACGTCACTTGAGCTGACCAGAAATATGTCACCAATATAGAGATGGTTGGTCGGAACATAAACACAGTACATCTGTTCTTCACTCGAATAACCCTGAGTAATAAATACATCAGCAATAGTTTTTACACAAGCTTAAAGTCCAGATGAATGCAATTAACCATGTAAACTTTTTATCTCAGCTGTGCATAAAAGGGAAATATCCATATCCTTATACAATATTACATCCACATTAAACCAGCTAATACATATGCACAATTTCAGGAACCAAACGCATGAACTAAATCTACATGTTTGGCTCAGTGATTCTTTTTACTTGGGACACTGAATGTTTTCAAATCACAAAGCATATGACAATTGCACAAACTCCTGTTACTTCTAAGATATGTCCCTAGGAAAAATCTGTAGTTCCACATTAGGAAAACACATGAAGTACAATTAATGAGTCAAGAAAAAAAATTTAGAAAGTCAAAGCTTGTAGTTGTATCCAATAGCTGACACCAACACCCAAAAGTTCGCAAACAAATATTAATTTCAGGTTTTTCTTAGTCTGTGTTAATTATAATAGTCACTGGTTCAGCAGATTCATGATTTGCTATTGTTAATTTGTTTAACAAGGATAACCTAAAATGAAAAAAAAAAAAAACTGCAGGGAGCAGTAACTTCTATATGGACGAAAATGGCTGCAACACATTTTTCAGAAGCATTATTTTTAAACAATATATGAACAACATCATCAGAACAGTGAGAAAAGCCTGAGTAAAAGCATAGGTTAATCGACTAGATCAAATAGTAAAAGCATAGGCTCCCCTGCCATTTCGGTCAAACAAAAATAGTTAAAGCATACGAACCTGAAGTAGAACTTCAGAAGTGATAAATCCAAATGCATATTCACCAATTCTTGGGTGCCTAATGATGACCACTTCCTTGAATGCATGCTTGTTTTGATCTGCATGAAACTGTGATTTGCTTAGACACATTTGAATTATGATTTTTAGAATCATAAAATGGCAATGATTCTAACCAGGTGAAATGGCAGCACTGATTTGCTTAGATGCATCGTAAATATGGCGAACAAATGGCATTCGTTTTATGAACCACTCTCCGAGACCAAGGATAGATGCCCCCACCCAAGATGACATGAATACACCAACCACAAAAATGAAAGATATTGATGTTACAAAACCAAGCCCTGCAAGAAAAAAAAAAAAAAAAAAAAAAGCATTAAATTTAAGAATATAGTGAAAATTCGAAGATGATTCTAGAGATTTCCATATAAAGCTAGTCAACGTAGAAAGAACATCAAAGAAGAGAGGATTCCATGAACAAGTTAAAAGAGAATTACTTTGCTTAGTATACAATGCAACTGGGATATGAATTTGAGAAAATATACTTGGCCGCATTTGATCAATGATGAGGCATTGAAACAGGGCACTAATAGTAAACCAAGATGACGGAGCTTAGGAACCAAGTTGAAGGAAAAACTTGAATCCATCACTAGATTAAAAACAGCCAATGTCTTGCATGCACTTGCACAAAACTAAACAAATCTATGGGCAGCAGGACAAGGTAGGCTCATGGCCATGGAAAGATATAATCATTAACGATTTCATGAACTGACATTGCAAAATAAACAACTAAATAGACCATTCTGTGTTTCAAACTCCAGTTGTTACATTTTAAGGATACATGGAAATGGCTAGGTTTCAAGGTTGCCCAGCGTGTCAATGATAATACAGCAGTTTGGATCCTCTGGCAAAGCTTGCATCGCCTTGCCCAGTGAGAATTTCAGCAAGATATGTGGCAAGCACACCTTGTAGGCTGCAGTGCAAGCTTCTACCTTGCTGCTGTGAGGGAGCCAATTCCGCACTCCTATCTTGGCAAAGTTTGCCTCACCTAAACTGCCAAGGAAAGGCAAAGCTTCGCCTGGCAACCAAACACCCCAATAGGTGCACATCACTCTTACACTATCAACTAAGATTTTGCAGTACGTTTAATGACCATTAAGATATAAAATAGACTGATGTAAATAATAATCTACCCATGTTCGGCTAGGCAGCGCCTACTCAGCGATTCCGAGCGACTAGTCGCTGGGCGAAGCCCGTCGACGCGACTAGGGGCATAGGCGGCGCTGGGGCGCGTAGGCGGCGCGAGATGAGCAGCCACCGAGGGGGGCGGCCAATTTCGGGCGCGCCAAATCGGAGCGCGCGGGAGGAATTCCCCCAGCGGCAAACAAGACCCAGGTGTGGGAGGAATAGGGGGCGCGGCGCCATTTGCTCGTCCCAGCGTCAGATTTCGTCGTCCCGCCGCCGGTCCTCCTCGCCAATTGAGGTCCTCCCTGCCGGACGACCTCCTCCCTGCCGGTCCTGCTCCTCCCGCCCGGTTCTGCTCCTCCCCTGCTCTTCTGCTCCTCCCGCTGGTCCTGCTCGTCATCCACTCGCCGCCGTCCTGCTCGTCCTCTACAGCTCTACTGGAACCCCTCCCCACCGGCCACCCCAAGTAACCAAGGTGGGCTCCCTTTCCTCCCATGCTCCTCTCCCCTCCCATGTCGGCAGTTCGTCGTCCTCCCCTGCTCATCTCCCCTGTTTAGATGGCTGTATGACTGAATGTCTGAATCTGTGCACTGAATGTCTGAATATGTCTGTCCAGCATGGCTATATGACTGAATCTGTGATCATCTCCCATTAGTTAACTGAATGTATGACTGAATATATGGTGTATGACTGAATCTGTATGACTGAATATAGGATGTACGACTGAATCTGCCCTCTTTTTATACTCTTATCGTGACTCATATAGTCATATATAGTAGTTATATATATAGTTATATACATAATATATGTATTATGGCTATATTGCCAAAACGCCTAGGACCGAGTACTCCGACTAGGCGCTAGGCAATGGGTCAGCGCCTAGATTCGCCTAGCGCCTAGCTGAACTTGGTAATCTACACTGAAGCAATACTTTGCAAATAGTGAGCTACATAAATAAACATGATTAGTTCTCAATAAAAATTACATCTCACCATATGTACAAGTCAGAGTTCTGGTAAGTATTCTAGAAAGTTAGTAAACTGCAGCAACCATAACTATGCATTTCATACATACCAAATATTTTGATTCCCAAGTGAGCATATATTGGGGAGAAAAACCCATCCACAAAGCGAAAGAACCACCATGTCACATAGAATGTAACTGCAATTGGGAACAGGATGACACTGCAAGAGAATCAAGGAAACTACATCAGTAGAGTGAAAAAGGAATAACCTGAAAAGAATGTACCTTACGATAATCTTAAGTTTTCTTTTACTTAAGCACACAAAGGTACAATAGTTTGCAATATGCCTAACTATAGTGAAGAGAATAGAACGTTGGTTCATCTCAAATTTCATTCTATGCTGATCCTTCCCTGACACAAAATAGAAATCAGACTTTATGCTGCCATGCTGACCCCATATGGATGAACAGAAGCTAAAAAAATAATAAAAAAAAAGAAGAAGAAGTCAACTCAGTACAATGTATTATTGTAGCCCATGTTCACCCAGGTTTAATGCTAAATCAATTTTATAGTACCGCTTTTTAACATTGCAATATAGTACACATTTTGCTTATGTTGACAAAGAATATGTCAGGCCAAAACAAATAAAGTAAACAGAAAACTCAAAAATCGCTTCTTTCCTAAATATTCATTTGCATAGCCAACTTATTATGAAATGTATTCACGTTAAGCTTATGCTTTGTGACCACATCATGACACCAATAATAACAAGATAGATAAACTAAATAAAAAGTAGAGTGGAATTGAAATGATATTGTGAGAGATATGGAGAAAAGAAAAGATATAGTGAGACAATTCTAAATTCATCTTTTAAAAAAACTTATCCATAACTTTTTTGATCTAAATGCACAAGATTATAGTTCATTCTGTGTTTCACTGATATATTCTAGTGCTACATTCTGTATATTATCAATTTATTCATGACATTTATGGCCAGCATGAACATACTTGTACTAAGAACCACTCTAGTGGTATCAACTCTCATTTTACCGTTTTCCAACGTCAAACACATCGGAAGCACTCAAAGATGATATCATATTCACATTGCTCCATTTGTAACCAGCATAAGGATATTCTGACAATCTTACTCAGCAAAATTATCAGAAAACATAGCTAGAAGTTCTGCTAGGACAGTATACAATATGAAGCCAACAGAGAAGATAAACAGTTACAGCTAATTTTTTCAGGTCTGATGGAATATACAGGATTCAAATAACCAGTGTCCACATATAAAAACAATTGTGAAACCATGACAGAACCAATCAAATTTTTTACTAGACTGTAAGCTTTTGCTTAAAATTAACAATGTGAAAGAGGAAATTTTGAGCTTTGGTACTTTGAAGCAAAAGCTTACAATTTAGTTAATGGCTAATTCCCTTGCAATTTCAGGTGCAGTCTATACTCAGTTTATAGTTCATCACAAGAATTTCAATAGCATTTAACTGATAGCACAAAACTGCACTGTCACTATACAATGTACAGAATTAACAGCATCCATGTTCAATCTTAGGATATAAAACCAACAGCAGAAACAAAAACCGTGCTGGATTTTTCATGTTTCAATGGTATTTTATCCGTACAAACGAAATACCAAACCTAAAAAATCTTTTCACAGTACATAGCTACAACGGCAAAAGATTCACTGGATTCAGCATCCCACAAATAAAATCCCTACAAAATGTGAGTCCCATCACGATACTACGAATCGAGGATTAGAGATTCAGAATCCAAGGAGTATACATACCATCCGGTCATGAACTTCTTGGACGCCCAGCTATGCACAACCTTATGGAATGCCTGAAACAAGAAGCACAAAGAAAGCAGCTACATTTCATATATCCCACAGCAATTCGCCCATTGGACATTTCTCGGGCAGACCAAATCTGACTCGAGAAGCCACCGCCGTACGAGACGAGGCGGAAGTGGGGAGACGGAGGAGAGGGAAGGGCAGGGGTGGAGACCTCGCGGCCGGTCTGCGCGGCGGCGGCGGCGGCGGAGGCAGAGGAAGGCTTGCTCTCGTCGTCGTCGGAATCGGCGACGGTGCGGGCGGACGGGGACGCATGGGCGGCGACGGCGGCGGTCGGCACCAGCAGGTCCCGATCCCGGTCGCGGCTGGGCATGGGGATTAGCACCGACGGCTTCGCGTCACCCATTGCCATCCGGAGGCGGAGATCCCCCTCCCTCTCGACTCGAGGCTCTCAGCTGGAGCGCGGCCGGCTCCAGCTGCCTCCTGTCCAGCTGCTCTCCTCTGGTTTCTTGTTGGGGACTTGGACGTTTGTGGTTTTGGGGCTTGGGAGGCCGACGCCAACCGGAACCAGAACCAACGCGCAGCGGCGGAGCCGTCGATTCTCGATGGCTCGGATATCGGATATGTATATTTATATACATGTTTTTATTACAAATTAATTAATTAGAGTGTATTCCTATAGGTTATTTTGACTTTTCCGAGCAAAATAACATTTGTATCATTCATCTAAATATACCGTATATTTGGACATCAGTTCTATAAATTATAAAAGTATAAGATGTTCTTTAATATTGCTTCACATATAGGAGTATATCTAAAAAACAAAATATTTTATAATTATTTATTTATTTTAGAAGAATTGAAACAAAGGAACAGAGTTCTAAAAAATATCCAAAAAAATAAAATGATTTGTAGCTTGCAATGAAGGAAGTACTAACCTTCCACTAAAAAAACTAATCAGTACTAATTATTTACTTAGAAACCGAGAGTAACCAGGAAGTACCCCAACCACTGTAAAATAGCTCATATAGTTTATGTGTAAGAGTTTCTCCTAGAGTTTCGAGAGTAATTATCCATTTGGAAAGAAGAATTTTCACAAAAGTTGCCTAGTAGTTTTATAGGAATCAAGCTTGGTGTCCTGGTCCCCACGCCACTCTTTTCCCCACGCTACAGTAAGGAGCAGAGGCGACGGGCGATCTCCGTGCCCCCGGCTTCGATTTCGCCGCTTTCCCTCCTCTTCGGTGTCGTCATCGGTGCCGGAGAGGGAGGGGAAGCCGAATCGGCCGGTGGGCTGCTTAGTTTAGCTAGTTGTTCGGGTTAGGTTGCAGCGACGCCAACGAAATGTGCGCTGCTTCTTTTGTTGCTCTGGGAAGTCGGCGGTGTTGGAGGTGGTAGAGCTGGCAGCTGCGCCGGTGACTCCGGATTCTTCCTCTCCACAGGCGGCCCATGGAGAATAAGGTGTCTCCGCTGTTTCATCTCCGGTGGCCTTGGGAGCTCCTGCTCCGTCGACGGCGGGCCATCGGGTTCTGCTATTGATGAGCGTGCTCCCATGTGTTCCGGCGATGACAACGGCTTCGTCTACCTCTTTCGTTTGCTCCGGCGGCTGCGCGTCTTCTTCTCCGACGACGGCGTGTCCTCTTCTACGGTGGCAATCGAAGGTGGTTTTCTTTGTCCCGTGCGGCGTTTGCAGGTGGAGGCTTCGCCGACGTTGTGGAATAAAGTTCTCCCGGCCTCCCTTCACCTTGTCGTCATGCTCTGTTGTGGCGGCGGCGGGCCGGCGAGTTTCTTCTCTGTGCAGATCTAGTGGCCTTCCGATGTGGAGGAGTGGATCTGCTGTGGAGGAGCTGGTGTAGTTTCCGGAGTTTTTTGGTTTTCTTTGGTACCCTCTCTCGCGTGGTGACACAATGGGGAGCGACGATCCCGTCGCATACCAGTTTTCTGGTGATCTCTTAATGGACGCGGTGTCAGGGTTGTGTAGTTGTAGTCTGAAAGTGTATGTAGGGGTGCGTGTGTGTGCAGATCTTGAGCGGATCTACAGGTATCAATAAAGTTCGAGAGGGTTCAAAAAAAAAAAAAGCTTAGTGGCCTGGCAACGATCAAGCTTCCTCAGGCGAACGACCGCCAGACACAGGGACGGAGGTTGTACCGCCGGCGATGGGGGCGAGCGCAACGACCGAACGGGCGATGCAACGCCGTCGAGCGGGGCAGAGCTTGGAGAAGGTGATGTTGAGCCTCGAATGTCCATCTCCTTCTGTAGCCAGGTGATCCTACAAACTTCGCGATGGCCGAGGTGGAGAGCAGGCCGGTGGCGTCGCGACGACTCATCTCGGACACGGCTTGGTGCTGCCGAGCGGTGCAAGGCACGGGGGCAGAGGGGAGTTATTTATGTTATGAAACATGTTGCCAGCGGTTAGGACCTTCCCCTCTCCGTCTCTCATGATCACGCAGTAGATGAAATTAAGTAGAACAAGTAGTCACAAGATAGGGAGATCATTCTTTATTCATCTGAATATCGGTAATTACAACATAGATCTCCCACGTATATATAGTCCTGCTAAGGCCTAAGAGTTTCGGTAAGAGCCCACATACAAACGGACTAGGATTAGGATTCCTCCTTCTCCTTTCCTTCCGGGACCGAGTCCGTGTGTTTTACAACAATTTAAACTATAGCGGTGACGGCCTTTCGACTTCGGTTTGCAAAGAAAGAAGCTGCGGCGACCTTTGATTTTTGTTGTTGCAAGGAACTGAGCAGTCTCATAACAAAAGTGCTTGGTTAATTACTTCCACTTTGTCTTGGTTAGGACCCACGGAGATCGAGAGGCCAGACGATGAGGCACATAGCATGAGTTGTGGGTCCCGTGATGATGTGGCGTAAGGAGATCGCAAAGAACTCCGTAGTGGGGTTTGCCTACATAGGTGTAGTAGATACGGTATATTTGGACATTGGTTCTAAATTATAAAATTATAAGATGTTTTTAATATTGCTTTACATATGTATCTTAAAATCAAAATATTTTATAATTATTTATTTATTTTTAGAAGAATTGAAACAAAAGAACAGAGTTCTAAAAAATATCCAAAAAATAAAATGATTTATAGCTTGCAATGAAGGAAGTACTAACCTTCCACTCAAAAAACTAATTAGTACTAATTATTTACTTAGGAACCGAGAATAACCAGGAAGTACCCCAACCACGGTAAAAGAACAGAGAATAACCGAGAATAGTTTATGTGTAAGAGTTTCTCCTAGAGTTTCGAGAGTAATTATCCATTTGGAACAAAGAATTTTCACCAAAGTTGCGTAGTAGTTTTATAGGAATCAGTTAATTTTTGTAGGAATTGGAAAATTTTCGCAATCCATATGTTCTTGAACCTCTTATATTTTAGCAAGATTGAAAACATTCACTCTCTAACAATTATTTAAGGTATCTCCCGAGTTTTCAAAACATATATTTCTTGATTTTTTTTGGTAAGATTGAAACAAAAACGCTCTCCAACAACTCATTATCTTTACTCCTAATTTTTTGCACATGGAAAAGTCAATCCAATCACGTGGAAATATACACACTTGTATCAATCGGTCAATCTGTTAGTGGAAGGGCGTGAAGAACAATAAAATGTAAACACAAAACTTCAAATGTAAATGTATAAGAGAGAGAAAGTATAGAAGTGGCGGGTGATTTGTAAATCGTATAGGATTATGTTGATGCTGAATTAGGTCAACACACCAATAAGGTGCTAGATCGCTCGATGTAGGACCTAGCTAAATTTTTGGTCGGCCCTGCCTAGGGTATGTTCACACACGAACCTGATGCCTCCACTAATAAACACGATACTCAAGACATGTTACTAGAGAAGCCTTCTCAGGAGCGCCATACGCAAGATCTGCCTACGGGATCTCCTGAAACTTAAAACCCCACACGTTGAGAGGGAGGGGGGGATCAGGGCGTATGACACTTATAGGTTGCCCCAACTGCCTAACCGCTCTAGGGCTTCGTCATCATCTATCCACCATCCTTATTGCAACAACAACGAAGAACGAACATAAGAAGATAGGAAAGGAGGGTAAAGAGCAATAGTAGATTGGTTTTGTAGATTATCTATATTTAGCACCTCAATCGGGCATGCCTAAGGAGGGGTGATCTTATTCCATATGGCTCCAAAAAGCTTGCAAAACACATCAAACATGATTTAGATCCGAACGGAGCCTAACAAAAGTGGCCTGACCAGCTCATACAGGTCATGAAAGAAAACCTTCCAAAAATCATAATTAATTCACCCAGACTCCAAACAAGAAGATGGGTGTTAGAGGGGTTTGAGGTGGTGACAGTGCAAAAGGCAAGGTCCCATATGTGGTGGCTATGTAGAGCCCGACGGGATGTGGTAGGGATAGAGCTGTGGGAGGGGAGAGGTAGTGGAGAGCACTAGGATAGTGTTGGGGGTTGGAGAGCAAAGTCCCACCTGTGTGGCGCCATAGAGTTGGGGTGTGACGGAGCAGGAGCCAAGTCCTATTGCATATGATTGACTAACGGCCTGGAGCTTGACTAAAACATATGTATTTAAAAAAGTTAAAACGATTTATAATTTGGAATAGAGGAAGTACCCTCGTGTAGGATCAAAACGGAAGAGAGTACATAGGAGGGGATGGAAAGCTTTCGTTGAACAGAGGAAAGATTTAGGAAATTATCTTTGTTTATACATTGGAATTTGGATGCGTTTTCTCTGAACACACACCTGTATTTAATGAGCTACAGCCGCTATTACAAGGGGCTTGCAAAAGTTACTTTCTCCTGCGAGCCCATTCATCATCCATTGCACGACGGCATGCACGCCCTTAGACTACACGAGGTAAGAACCACGTCGCCGCCGAGCATGGTCCCGGCTCGGTTACAGCATGCTCAAACAATACCTCCCGGTCTTCCATGGAGTAGACACCCCAGGCTTTGCCGGCGTCCCTGTTGCACATGGAGCAGTACCATCTGTTGCCGACGAAGTAGATGCAGTTGCTCCGGCAGCCCGCTGTCTCCGAGGAGCGCACCGCGAACGACAACCCGCCGGGGCTCACGAAGATCGCCCGGTCGCCTGGCAGCTTCTCCACCTTCGCCCAGCGTCTGTCCTTCAAGTCCAGACGGTACACCTCGAAGCCAAGGATGGCGAGGAGCACGGCGGCGTCGTGATCGCAGAACGACGTTGTCCCGCCGCCGGCACCGACTCCGTCCGTGAACGCAATCACCGGCCGCACGAAGATGACCTCCCCGTCGCACTCGACCAGGTGGCCCTTCGTGGCGGGGTTGAGGAGCGCCGGTGAGGCCACGCCGCGGTCACCGTCGAACAGGCTCGCCACCGGGAGCTTCTCCATGCGACGAAGCGGCTGTGGCGCAGCGACGTCGACCACGGATACGTACCCGTCGTCGTCCAGTACGTAGAAGCATCCGCTACAGACGGCCGCCGATACGATGTTGACGACCCCGTGCGCGGCCGCCGCCGGCACCGTCCACCTCGACCACTCCTCGCCGCCGCCAGCCCGCCGCCAGAGTATGTGCTCATCGGTGCCGACGGAGATGAAGGAGTCACCGCCGCCGGCCGCCAGAACTAGACTCCGACGTGGCTCCTCCAGTTGCACGCTCTGCCGCGCGCCCGTGATCGGGTTGATGAGGACCAAGAACTTGCTCCACCAACTCGCGAAGGCCAGATGACCGCTGGGCATGGCGCCGATGCACGCCAGGCCATTCGTATCTGCCAGGAGCACGCGGTTCGGGATCACCGCCGGTACGGGCGGCGCTCCGCCGCCGCCGCCGTCGTCGTAGCCTATCGGGACGGAAACGACGCGGCCGCGACGATCTGACTTGTTGTCAGCCGGCAGGTACACGAACAGGTGGGGAACCGGCCGAGCGAGGCGCTCGGAGATGGCGGCCGCCCACGACTTGCAGACGGTGGCGAGGCGAGCCGACGCGAGCGGCGGGTTGATGCAGCAGAGGATCTTCTCGGTAAGGTGGAGAGGAAGCTCGACTGGTGCACGGGCCACGTCTCTTGCCTGCTTGCTTCTGCTGCTGGCGCCATTGGCGTCGTCCGTGCTTGAGCTTAACGTGGCGCCGACCTCGTCTTTCGCCGGCGTCATCGTGCGGGGCGAAGCTAGGATAAATGGCCATTGCTGTCGATACTCGATACCCACATGAGGAATTTATAGGGTGTAATAATATAATACCATATATATAATATATTATGACAAAATGAACTTTGACAACAACAGTTACCTACAGCACTAGTGCACTTTGCATATGTGGCTATGATCCTGCATCTTATGAAAGCGAATTGCACTGATACAGATTTTATTCTAGAGGTGGAACAGAGGTGCCTAGCCGCCTCTACGCCTCTAGAAATCTAGAGATCAAGCCGGTTGGAGTGCATACCTTTCATTACGGTCATGAGTTAGAATGTTGGAGTGCAAACCCTAGTCCTGCTCGATCAAAGGTCTTGCCTTTGCGAGAATATTCATACATTCATACTACCAGTTGCAATTAATGGGAGAAGAAAGCTATCTATCTAACATTTATAGGAAACAAGGATCGGAATGATACGTATCTATTTATTGTTACCCTTTGTATAAAATTTTAAAGCTATTACGATGATCATGACATCTGTAGTATTGGCAATAATATGAAAATTTCCTATTGAGTCTATATCGAATCAAAATACTAGCTTGATATAATTTTCTCATACATACATCTTTTATTTTCATAATATCCATGTATTGGTATAGTAACTACGGATTCTGCTGATTTCCGTGGGGAAATCATTTCCGTCGACTTTTGTCATGAACCAGAATTGGGCCGGCCAGTGGCTAATTGGGGTAAATGACGCCCGGCCGCCCGGGGGGAGGAGAGGCGCCATACGAGGGGGGCCGGCCCCTGCCGCCGCCGCTTTCCCTCTCCCGTCGACTCGAATTTGCTTCGCTTTCAAGTTAGGATTATCTTAGGTAATTTTTAGTGTGCAAGGGGCTATCTCATCTATAAGGGAGACCCTTATTAGAAAATAATAAAATAGGAATTGCTTGTAAAAGGTATTCCGGTCGTATAAGAAACCTTATAGAGATTGCTTAGATTACACGTCCCACTAGTCGGGCTATATAAGCAAGAGGCATGTAATCTCTAGGGGATAAGCAAGCAAATAAAACATATCTATCGTTTTTCAGCTCTTGGCCTCCACCTCCCCCCGCTCGCCGCGGCAAGCGCCGCCGCCCCGACCCGCCGCGCGCCGCACCGCCAGCGGCGGCGCGCCGCCGCCTCGCACCCTCCCGGCGGCTCCTCCCCTCCTCCCCACACGCTCGTGCTGCCACTCGTCGCCGCCCGGCGAGCGCGGCCCGTACACCATCTCGGGAGCTTCAGCGATCGAATGAGCGGGTGTCAATTCGGCCCAATCAGCGGGAATCGGCGGTAGTATCCGGAGACGGGGACGATTCCCACCACCCATGGCTTCCGAGATGAAGGAATTCACAGCGGGCAAGGCGCTCCTCGACGACGTGCTGCGCCGGATCAGCCCGGCGCCGGCGACGACATGGAGGCTCGTCTTCGTCGCGTAGATGCGTCGCATCACCACGAGGACCCGCGAGCACGGCGACCAAGCCGGAGGGACAGCCCGGCGGCCGCCGCCGTTGGCCTGAGGCCGGCCCTGCCGCAGCCCGGCGCCGCCCCCTCCCCGCCCGCGGATCTCGGCGTCGGCTCCGACCCCGCCATCCTCCAGCTCGAGGAGGAAGATGGCGCTTGTCACGCCCCACTTTTAATGGGTCGTTAACCTCGTATTTGCGCCGGGATCACGCACAAATACGGTCATTAGTGTTAGATAATGGTATGCGGATATAATAGAAATCCGAGCTTTAATAATATAGGATTAGAAAGTCTTACGATGGCGAATATTTTTATCGAGTTAGCCAACCGAAAGCGGTGGATTAACTATGATTTGTTGCCTCATACTCCCACGGGCAACTTGAGCACGGATGGAAACCCTTGGCAACTACGTCTTCATCCTAAGCAAACGCCTCTTGAACTCCTACGAACGCTGATCGTTTACCTTGACAACGATCTTACCTTTGGATGTGCCGATATCTGTAAAAACAGAGGGGTGAGTACAAAGGTACTCAGCAAGTCCAAACCAGGGTGGTTTGGTATATTTTAGGGTTTGGGCCCTAGCAGAGTCTCTAAAACTGCTCTCACTAGTTCCCGGGGTTATCTCATCTTACCATCACCTTCACATATCACAAAAGGTTAGTTATAGCTAATCATAGATGTTCTTTCCTAGCATTCGCCCATTCCAAGGACGTGGCTATTCGAATAGATTTAATTAACTCTGCAGAGGTTGTACAAATTTCCCCACACGATAGGCACAGTCTTTCCCATCCGGTTTTGGTTCCAACAGGCCTAACGAGATCCGTACCCGCTTGAGTGCTACTCTAGGTATATTGGTATAATCTTCACCACGACTTCTCAGGGGTTGGAAGGACAACACGCCACCACAAGGATGACGCATCACCCTAGACAATATGGTGATACCAAATCACCCGCTGGCTTTTACGAGGTAATACCTAATTACCCAACCTATCTTTGTCAACACCACTCTCAATCTCAAATCATCAATATGTGCCTCTAGCACGCCGCCACCGCGCCCAAACACTTCCGTGGAAGACCACTCGGCATCCACGCCAAGCAGGACCACGGGGCCACTCTCCCCATATACGCTCCTAATCGATCGTTTGCTGCTCAGGCCACCTTGGATCCCAATTATACCTCAACCCAGCGGGGTGTGAATCAAGCGAATCCCATAAACGGCGTGTGGTCACGTATGAAATATCGCACTAGGTAGAAGGTCTATGAACCGGTCCTTAGGGAGGCGAGTATCTCTCCGCGGGATTCATCCCGATTGTGATTAGTCCACCTCCATGTAGACAATCACCACTCACCTTTTTGTTGGAGGGTTCACATTCTTACTTAAGTTTCATCGATCTTACTTATCCATATTATTTCATCAGTCATTATTATTAAGGTCATGATTAGGGGGGGGGGTAAGGACTTGCCTGGGATGTTCTTCTTGATCGGCCTTTGGCGTCGAACGTCTCTAACGTACTCCGGGAGAAACCTCTAATCCGATCGTCGAAACTACCTCGCGTCGGACGATTGAACCTAGCTTGAACTATAGCACACAAAACAAGCATAGAGCATCATGGTGGTAATAGGTTAGTTGCATAGATCTAGAATTTAGATAAATTATGGAAGTCGTTTCGCGGCGAAACGGAATTAAAATGCATGAGTTATGGAATTTACAATATTAATCCCTAATTTATTAATTAGGGTAATATTATAATATAATTTTATCATGTAAATAATTTGAAACTAATTACATGATAAAATTCCATAAATTGAATAATGAATTTACATATTTTCGGGAATTTTTTACGATATGGGAAATAGGTTTTCTAACTCTCTGTGTACACTATACGTGTGTACCTAGCAATTACCAGCGTGTGTACCCGGACATCGTTCTCCATGTCTTGCAGCGTGGCACGTGGGTACCGGGGGCGCCAGCGTGGCCTCCACGTGGCGCCACGTGGGGCGTGGGCCATGGCCACGTAAGGCGAGAGGAGGCGTAGCGGCGTGGGCGTTCCGTTTCACACGGGCCGCATATAGCGAGAGAGAGGGAAAGCGGCGTGGCGGCGGCGTCCAACGGTGGCGGCCGGCGGGAGTTGGCGTCTTCCGTTGGCCGGCCGCCCGGCGGCGGCCTCGCCGGACTTCGCGGAGTCGGCCGGCGTTGGCCCATGGCTCGCCCGTCTTTGGGTGCTTAGGGTTCCCGTCCTTGCCCCGACCCGATAGCGGTGGAGCGGCGTCGGAGGGTCCGTCTCCGCAGCGGCGGCGGCGTAGGCGGCTTTCGGCAGCGGCGCCCGGCAGGGGCATCGAGGGGAGAAGCAAGGGCGCTTTATTTGCGGAATCGAATAGAGGAGCTTCCAATTGACTAACCCGCCTCCCTAATTTGGCCCTGGCGCATCGGGAAGGGAGGTGGTCGGAGGGACTCCACGGCGGCGGACTTGGTTGGGGAAGCTTCGGTTTTCGAGCTAGGAGGGGAGGGAGTGAGCTGAGGAGAGCCTCGCGCGTTCCGAGGCACGGCGGGAGGCTGATGGTGGGAGGGGCGAGTTCGATTGAGCTGGCGCGGGCCTATTTATAGGGCGCCGGCGAGGTGCTCCGGCGAGATATTCCATCGCCGCTCCCGATCTTTTCCGGCATCCTCTCGTGTGGCGTAGCGACTCCGAAGCGATTCGCCCGCAGGGGCGTTGTACACGCCTCGGTCTCCGGCGAGGTTGCCATTGTCGGGTCTCCTTGCATTGGGCGGATTTTGCCGGCCATGGCGACGGCAAGCTTGCGGGCACGGCGTTCGGCGCCGCTGTTGGCGTTGGACGCTCGCTGCCGTACCGTGGCCTCTTACGGGCGGCTCGTCGGGATGGCGGTAGCTTCCCCGTGGCGTCGTCTTCGTCTCCGATCCCGGCGGCCGTGCTCCGGATGCCGGTGGCCGTCGGCCGGTCTACGGCCGTGCCCATGGGCGGGAGCGCGGGCGCTGCCGCGGCGGCTCAGCGGTCATTTGCGGCGGTGGTCTCTCCTCTCGTCGTCGCTTCGAGGGTGGCTTGATGGCCTCGGATTGCCGCGGTCTTCGTTACCGGCTCCGGCCCGGTGTGTCCGTGGTCTTTGGCGGCGCGCGCGTGCATCGGCGCCCGGCTGGCGGCTGCTCGTGGGACCGGAGCGGGTGGCCTCATACGGGTGCCTCGGGAGGATGGGCGTGCGCGTGCGTCGCGTCTCCTCCCTGGCCGAGGCTTCGATGCGGCGTGGATGCGGGCGGGGCCCGGCGGCGTCCGGGGCGCTCGGGGAGGAAGACGGCGGCTTCCGTCGCTCTGCTAAACCTTTGGATGGGGGTGGAGCGGGGACGGGCTCGGCCTCCGGGCTCATCGGTGGGCTCGGCTGCCCGTCTCGATCTTTGGGCCAGCCCATGCGTCGAGGGAAAAGAGAGGGAAGGAGAGAGGCCGGTTGGGCGGAGGAGTTCTTCTTTGGGCCAAGTTTGGTAAAGGAGCCCTGAGCTTTCTTTCATTTTCTCTCTTCTTCCTCTATTTTCCTTTCTCTTCACATTTCCATGTATCTTTGGATGTATTTCTCTCCCATCATTTTTATTCAAGTAATTATATATTGTTAGGGTCCTTGAGTGAGCACTAACAATTATATACACTTGTTTTGGGAGCAATACATATTAGTACACATGTTTGGTATTTCCCCCATTTTATTCTCCTTCTCATTCCTATGTATACTCCCACTTACATGTAGGTATATGCCTTCCACTTGTATTTATTATATGTTATTTAGGATTTATCATTATAGGTACTCACATATATACTTGTTGGGAGGACATACACATAGATACATGCATTAGTATACTTGCCCCAATATTTCCCTTTTATTTCCTAGGGCCTACCGATGGGTTTGGTGCATACATTTATTCCAGGAATTTATCTAGAGGTGCTTGGAATATATGTCTCCCCACTCATGTAGTCTAGGGTTCATAGATTTATTCCCAGAAAATGCAAATCATGTTCATGCATAGATATATACTTCCATAATTAAAGTCTAGATCAAGAATACGTACCTTGGCCACCATAAGCTCAACAAACAAGAGGGGGGGTCTAATCTCTATATGGTGGGATTTAGATGCAAGGTTTTCAAAACGAGGGGGTTTGGTTTTCTTGGAAAGTAGGTTAGGTTTTAGTTTATTTTAAAAAAGTTCAAATTTTAGTGAATTTTAAAATGATGCAAAAACACGGGTGTTACTAACGCTGTACATGACGCTTAGGCCGTCATCGGCGTCATCCTCGACGACACGCGGCACCGGCTGCCCTCTCCTCTCCACCGACACTGCGGCCGCAGCGAGGACTCTGGCGAGATGGCGTCACCCGCGGCGCCCCCTGCCCCTTCCCGGCGCCACCCGCGGCGCCCCCGTGCTGACCGCGCCACCGGCGGCGCCAAAGATCGTGCCGCCACCCGCGGCGGCACACCTCCCCGCTACGTCACGGCGCCGCAAGTCCGGGGAGTTCGAGAACCGATGACCCCGACCTCTCGGATTTCGTGCCGGAGCTCTTCTTCGAGCTCAACTTGGACATCGACCGGGACTACTCACGTGAGTTACTGCCGCCTTCCACCTTACCGGTCTTCTTTGCGATGCGGTACATCGACTGTCAAGAAGAAGTCCCCGCTTTCGAGTGGGACAAGTTCACCGGCGCCCGCGACATCACCGGCCCGCCCCGACACCTCGGCGTCATGGGGGCATACGCGCCGCCCTCCCGGGGGGCAAGGCGGGCGACTACATCGGCGCCGAGGTCTATGCTTCACGCATGGATTTTTTGAGGGACAACGCCACAGCGTCAGCCTCTTCGTCGAAGGCTTGCGCACCTCGGCTGCGGGACGGCACTCAGTGGTTCGAGCCCCGTTCGATGGAGGAGGCCATCGACCTCACCCGCCCGCTAGCGGCGGCGAGGCGGACGACGCCGGCGAGGGCGGCAACGGCGGCCGGCAAGGCCGGTCACCCGCGGCTACGCCCGGCAACATCGACGACGACATCATGGCCGCCCCGGTTGACCGTGATACCGGGCCAGCAGCGTCCTTTGTTGCTATGGGCGATATCGACGACGGCGTCGAGCGACATGATCGCGCGGGCTGCACCGGGCCACGGCGACCAACAAGGAGCTTTCGGGATCATCTCCAACGCCATCGAGCTGCGGGCTATAGCGCCCGAGTGGAGCCTCCAGCGTGGCATCGTGAGGTACTTCTACCGCTACTACATCCCCGCCGCCTTGAGCTTCTCCGGGACTTCTGCCGGGGGAGAACGTCTGCCGCATGGCGTAGCGATGGGCTTCCACCTCCCCAATTGTCCTCGGGAGGATCGGGCGTTCCGGCAAGCGTCCTTCTTCTCCGGCCACGCCCGACGAGCGGATCGAGGGTGCCACCGTCCTCCTCTTCGACAACAACGGCGGCGTCTTCTTCCGCATTGGGGAACGCGTCGGTGCAGCATGGGCCAGGAGATCCAGGTAGGGCCGCCAGCGAGCATGCCCGGCGACCTTCTCTCTGGCTGCCTCCTCGACTTCACCTCCTCGCCGCCCATGTCGATCCATCACGTCACTTGTAGGCAGCTCCATGCTAAGGTAGCGGTGCCGGCGACCTACACCTACATGTCTCCTCCGCCCGACCCGCCGGATGATCGAGTGTCAGGGACCCTCGGCGCCTCCGTCATGCGTCGTGCATGGGCGAACGCGTCCCTTCGTGCAGCCCGGCCCGAGCTTCAAGTTCAGCATCTACGGCGACCTCCACCTCGACTTCTCCTTGACAAGGGCGCCCGGTAATGCGCAACGGCGACAACGACAAGTGCGGTCCTCTCTTGTTCGCCGGGCCTGGAGTGGTCACCTCCCGATCGGTCTACGCCCTTCGCCACTACGTGGTGGGTTGGGCGGCACGTGGACGCGCCGCCTCGTCGAGCGGTGGGGGAGATGTCATGAACGCAGTGGGCCGGCCGAGTGGCTAAGTGGGCCAAACGCGACGGCCGCCGGGGGAGGAGCGGGGGGCGGGGGGGCGGGGGCCCTGCCGCCGCCGCTTTCCCTCTCCGTCACGACTCGAATTTGCTTCGCTTTCAAGTTAGGATTATGTTAGGTAATTTTTGGTGTGCAAGGGGGCTATCTCATCTATAAGGGAGACCCTTATTAGGAAATAATAAAATAGAAATTGCTTGTAAAAGGTATTCGGTCGTATAAGGAAACCTTATAGAGATTGCTTAGATTACAAGTCCCACTAGTCGGGATATATAAGCAAGAGGCATGTAATCTCTAGGGGATAAGCAAGCAAATAAAACATATCTATCGTTTTCGGCTCTTGGCCTCCACCTCCCCCGCTCCAGCGCCGCAGCCGCCGCCGCCCGCCCGCCGACTGCGCCGCGCCCCTCCCGACGGCTCCTCCCCTCCTCCTCGCTTTCGTGCTTTGCCGCTCGTCGCCGCCCGGCGATCTGCAACCCGTACACCATCTCGGGAGCTTCAGCGGTCGACGAGCGGGTGTCAATTCCGGCCCAATCTGGCCGAATCGGCGGCCGCTCACGGAAAGGATCAAAGAAAATACGCGCGGAAAATACCTTTCCGTGCGATATAGCTCACGGAAAGCGCCCCCTCACGGGAAAGGGAACGCCGTGAGCCCCCGCCCGCTCCATCTCCTCCGTCCCCCTTTCCCATGCTCTTTTCCGTGAGCTAAACGGAGGCCTATGGCAACGGGACCCCTTTTCCCGTGAGCCGGGGATCCCACTCACGGGAAAGCGCGAGAATCCGGTAGTGAGTTAAATATTGAGTTCCATGACTTTCTAAAATTTTGGAATTCTGAATTAAAGCAGCGGCATTACGAGGTAAATCTAGTAATATTGGATCTAAAGTGGCCTGTTAATAAACCTGCTAATTAGTTATTAGCTGGAGGACTGCTAACTAGTTTTATTAGCAGGTTTGACATTCTAATAAGTGTTAAAAGTTCATATGCACCTATAACTAACTATCCAACCATAGATGGATCCAAACAACCCTACTTTAGGTAGCTCATGTTTAGTGCTAATGTATCTAAACAACCCTTATTGACATGTTTAATTAGTAGGACCATATGTTTGAACAAGATTATAGTATTAAGACAACTTTTGTTCCCAAGTAAAAATTTTCTTAACAACTTGATGATAAAATCTCTAATTTTTAAGAGAGTGATCATGGGTCAAATGGCCATAATATTATTCTTATTATTTAGTTTTTTGAAAATTACACAGTGTAAAAGAAAACAAAAAGAAACTTTAGATTGGAGTGGAAAAAAAAAATAGAATAAGGCTGAGGAGATGCTCAAAAACTTAAACTAATTGGAAACTAGAACACTGCCGAACGGGCAAAAAAAGAAAGAAAGAAAGAAAGAAAAAAAAAAGAAGAGGGGTCACAGGAAAGAGAATGGAACAGAAAAACTAATGGTCCAAAACTAACGGGAAATCATGAAAGGAAAAAGAAAAAGAAAAAAGAAAAAACAATGGAGACAAGAAAAGGGGAAAAAACGAAGAGAGGACCAAAAAGAAATGCATCATAGTTTAATATTAGGGCAAGCAAAAAATGTGTTCGTACGATATCTAAAATGTCTTGTAATGAGGCTCTGTTTTTAGAAAATAAAATATATTAATATGCTATGTTTTCAGAAAAGAATATATATTAATATCTAGTTTCTACATCGATGAATGCTTATAGTTGTTTGCTATTACAAGTCAAAAGGGAACCAGTCACAATATCTCATATCATCGTTAAATTGACTTGTATACGAGGAGAGTGGAGCTGTTTTTCTGGATCTGGAGTTGGTTGGAGACCTGCCAAACACGCCCTTAGATTATAGATACAATTGTCCCTATACATAGCACACCACACATATGTTATTTCTATTTTGTTTCTAAATAATATATGGAACTTAAATGTTGTATGTATGTATTTTTCTCTAATAAAAATATGTCATCCGTAATACAACATACTCATTTTTTTTTACAACAACATACATATTTGAATCATCCTGAACGACTGTAAGATGTTATCTATAAGATTCCAATGCATAAAGAAGATAACGAAAGACAGTGAAATATTTTGGGGACCAATCTTCCAATTACAAAAGTTCGGTGATGAACCTTATCTTCTCCTGGAGCCCAAGGGCTGTGGCTGCGTCCATTTTTCTTCCGTTCCCTCCAAACTCCACTCCCTATTAACCTGATTGGTTGCTTATATTTCCTTGGCCAGGCTCTGCGTATGCCAGAATCTTTCTATGCTTTCTTTGTTTGGTCACTACCTGATTGCTTTATGTAGAATCTTAGTGCTTTCTCTGTTTGGTTGCCAGATTTTGCTTTTGGAAGTCTGGCCGCGCTCATCCGAAAACATTGTTTGGTCCTGGTTGGTGGGAAGACTTGGTGCGCGTGGTGGTAGACGCTGGTCTGTGACGAAGTGAGGATCTACCTTGTGGTTTCAGCAAGCAGAGGATGCATATATGTATTTATTTATATGAAAAAAAAGAAAAACATACCAGAGAAGACACAACTTTTGGATAGTTGTCGAGTCATTCATTGAGTGGGATATTTTTTCTGTAGTGGATGACAGTGATATAGCCGGCGCCTCGCTGTCGACGGGACGTTGCCTACACTTAATGCATAGCGCCGGATAATCCTGAAATAAATTCAGGATAAAGTGTTGCACCTAAGAGTTGAATCCTGGGTGGGAGCCCCCAGCCAATGGCCTTTGTCATTGCGTCGTGAGCCCCCTGACAATTTCTTACTCTCTTTAAAAAATCCACCACAGTAAATAAGGCCTAGACGAACGACCCAACCAGCTCACTAACACCTCAAGCATATAAAACCAACACTCCAGTTTCTCTACCCTAACCCTAACATTGCACTCCCTCAGCCCAACGCACCCACCATGCCGCAACCACCGCGTGCACAATTCACCGACGCCGCCCCCACCTTTCTCTCTTCCCCGACACCACCCCCTCCTTTCCTTCCCATCGCGGCGGCGCGGCCCTAACATGCCTCTCGGTCACGGTGGCGCAAGGGCATGCGGTCGCGGTGGCACAAGGGCGAACGCTAGCGGTGTCCCTCGGGTAGTGGACCCGGCGTAGACCGGCCAAGGACTTGGGTGGCTCCTCCATTGGGGGTGTCGGCGGAGCGGCGGCACGATCCGTGGGGCGGCGGGCGGCGGCCGAATCCGGTGGCTTGGGGCGTTCGCGGCGGATCCCGACGGCGAGATCTCGCGCGGGAGTGGCGGAGAAGCGCGGCCCGGCGATGGGGAGGCCGGTCGGTGGCGGGGTGGGGCAGATCCAGCCTACGCCATTGGATCCGCCCATGGCGGCAATGGTAGGCTGGCCGACGGCGGCGGCGGCTACAGCGACACTCGAAACCGGGAGGCAATGGCCCGATCCGGGCCTGTTAGGGTTCGTATTGGATTTTTCTTTTTTATATATTTTTTTCGGATTAATAGTGGCAGTTTTGGAAACCTCCCGGTTAATCACGGATTAACGGTGACCTTAGCTCGGTGGCGGTTCCAAAAAGCGCCAATAAAATTTAAAAAAACCGCCACCGAAAATCAAACCTGTACTAGTGTAGGTATAGATAGGAAAAAGGATTACATCCAACCCTCATAAAGGGCACTCCTTAAAAAAAGTAAAATTACAGCTAAGTCCTCGGGCGGCATCTCGTGGCCTTCGCCGTCATCGACCAAGCAACATGGCCGTGTTCGCGAGGCGTCTCCGGTGGTCGTGATGATGGGCTGACCTTGCAATGCCCGTCCAGGCCCAAGAAGACCAACACTTGTGTAAATGGGCCGAGTAATCTGTCCTTGCCCAACAAGCCTCTTTGTCTCCGTGCCCGCCTCCTCCGCGCTTGCGCGGCGGCCGCCGCCAGGAATCGGAGGTCACGGGGCGACACGTGTAATGTAACCTTCCAAATTATAGGGCCCACATGTACTAATTATCGGTACAACGACCTTTAATAGCCTCATATGTGCACCCATAACCTGAAAAGTACTATTAACTATTCCAACGGGATCCGTTACAAGGTCATTGCAAATATTACAACAGTTTTCATACATAATCGAGTAAAACAAGCGGAAGACTTATATTACAATAATTTTACAACCAATTATCTAAAACAAGTTTTACAATATATAAGAAGGAGTAGCGAAAAGTTTATTACATATCTTACACTAACGAGACCACGCCCACGGGTCTCACTTCTCACTCATCGTCACTATCCTCTTGATGGATCGTCATACAACAAGGTCCGGTGCGAGACATGACTACTGGTCCGCAACATGGGTTAACAAAACCCCGAAAGTGCGGGAGTACTCAATAAGACTTACCCGACTAAAAAAATAGGAGAAGACTCGGGAATGTTGGTGTAATAGGATTCAAGGTAAGGCTTTTAGCAAGAATCAAGGACTCTTTTTTGTAGAAAAGCTTACTAGTAGTGAATCCTTACTTTCAATATTTTAATCCCAATTAAGTTTCTCACCTACTCTAGGTGATCTTACACTAGAGCACACACTTCTTAGATATTCCATCACATATTCCATCTCTTCATTGTTTCATAATTAATCTACGATATAAGTCGGAAACCGAAGTCTCCATATCCAGAAGCACGGCGATTTCGAAACCGATTAACCCAATTTGGGGAGTTCTTTCCACACGACATATGTAGCACCTAAGCTTGCATATATCAACCCTTTCTTGGATACTCAAAACGGAACCGCGTCCCACGCCACCCGAGAGCACAGTACACCTCACACCCTGGGAATCTAACCCACGGGCATCCGGGACTTTAACCCACGAGTGTACACGCTACTCCCGCCATCTCTCCATTCCCAGGCGCGGTTGTACATTTCTGATTTGACACCCCGAGATCGGGCTTACCGGAGTATGTGGTCGATTACTAGTTTCGACCGTCACGGGGTGACGCCCGAACGAGGCGTGCCATTGGTCAAAAGACCTCGGGCGCAGATTGCGTTCCATAGTCTCGGTTACACTGGGCCTACACGCTTCGGTCCTTAATCGACAAGCCGGGAAATACTACACTGAGACTCCATTCTCAATGCAAATTACCCGACCGGTCTCAAATTCAAAACCATATCCTAGTATGGTCTCATCATATAACATCCTTGTTCATAAAATGCCCATTCGGGCTATCATAAGAGACTTGTCACATTTTGACTCAAAAGTCTAACTAATTTAGCATGGCTAAGCATTTCTAAGCATTTTACCAAAACGGGCTATCAAGGTAGATATCGAAATAACCAAGGATTGGTAATGCATCAATTAGGTTATCACACAACTCCTATCACCTAATGCAGTGTATAAAGCAAAGGTGATATAAAGCTTTATAAAAACACAAGGAATTTTTAAATGAACCGGGGCTTGCCTTGGTTGACGAAATAACCCGACTCTGACGATGGATCACAATAATCAGAACTCGGATCAACAAGAAAACCCTCTTCGGAAGCTTGATCGACGATCTCTCGATCACCTTCGTTCACTATACGAAAGAATAATATATGCTTTACATGATGCCGTGTATATAAACATGATGCGCGATAGTGCATGAAACGATAAACACATGAAAGTGGTATGGTTTAGGGTTCACAAAACAATCCAAAATTCACCCATAACCCTAGATGATAAGACATTAAACAAATTTTTAACACATGAAATAATAGAGCATAAAATAATAAATATTTTTACTTTCTTTAAACACGCTCAAAATTTTTGTATAGGTAGATCATGTCATAAAAAACAGTGTCAAAATAATTTTCATGATTTTTGGATAAATAGAATAATTATTAAAAATCAACGAAGATGCATTTTTCAATTAAAATTTGTATTTTTAAATCATGCACAAACTATTTAAAATTCAAGTTTCATAATTTTCCCAGATAGTAAATATGATGGGAAGGCTACACAAAAATTTTCATGATTTTAGAACCCATATTTGAATTTATATGAAATTTGGAAAATCAAACACTATTCAAATAAATGAAATTGAATAAAACATTTCATAAATGAAAAAGGGTTTCGGGTTGAATCGGCCCGATCGCGGCACGGCCTGGCACTGTTCATGGCTGTTATCGTGCATAATGGACCGCTCTGCTTTGAGCGGCTGGATTTAAGGCCCGTTGGAACGATGTCGGGCCGGCGATGAGCGATAACTTTTGGCCCGGGATGTGCTCGCCGGCGACGACGCCAGCGGTGCTCACCGCGTCGGCGGCGCTGACGGCGTTCGGCGTCGACCATGAACGAAATGGAAAACGAATTTCATGGGCGTGGCGGGGAGCTCACCGGGGACTTGGAACGCGTGACTTGGTTGCGTCAAAAGGCAAGGCGGAGGTGTCGCCACCGACGGCGGCGGACGCGGCGGCGGTGCGGGCGGGGTGTTCCGGCGTCTTTGGGGTCACGGCAAAGACGAAAAGGGCGAGTTAACCGTGACCAAGAGGTCGAGGCAAAGCGAAAACACGACACGGCCCAACTCGAGGCTCACCGGAGAGAGATGGAGACGGCGGCGGTGTTGCGGCGGCGTCCCTAAACCACGAGGAAGATGGGGGTTGCGGGCGCTCCGGCGACAGGCGGGTTGCGACCGGGTTCGAGAGGCGAGCAAGAAGGCTGCGGAGCTGCTGGGGTAGCTAGTTTAGTGAGAGGGGGGCTCGGCGGCGGCGTGCGGCGGCGGCGGGCGGAAGAGGTTTTCCGGCGGCGGTTTCGAAAAAGAAGAAAACGGCGGCGGTGGCGGCCTATTTATAAGAGAGGGAGGTCGGACAGGTGGACGGCGGCGTCGTCAAGCTCCTCGGCCGGTCGGTTTCGCGAGAGGACGGCGGTGGACAGCGGCGCGGCGGCTTGGCGGCGGTGGCGGCCCGGCCATAGGGCCGACATCTTGTAGCATCCAAACCCTAACTCGGTTTTTGTCAAATTACTCTCAACATTTGAACTGAACTCAAAAATTGCTAAAAACAAAGTTTTCTTAAAATTTCAAGATCTACAAATTTCATAATTGGAACATTTTCAAATTCGGCCTCGAAATTGGACTTTTTGAAATGGGGTCAAAAAGTAAGAAATTTGAATTCAAAATTACTTTTAAAATTATATAGAAACTTGAAAAACTTTGTACATATCTTTTGTTGATCTCAACAAGATCTACAAACTAGCTTTTGGAAGTTTTGTCAAATTTTGCTTAGATTTTGAAATAAAAGAAAAAAGGGGTAAATAGGGTTTTGTCGAATTCAAAATCTCTTTAAATTTTTGAACTAAACTTTAAAAACTCAAAATACCCAAAATGTTCAACTTTAAAAACTCTACCATTTCACTTTTGTGACCACCCTCAAATTCTTGATAAATTTTGAATAAAAGAAAAGGGGACAAACTAGGGTTTCAAATCGGGGTTTCCGACAAGGGGTGTAACTTCCGGATTACGATTCCTCTCGCGTCTTTTCGACCGACGACGAAACCAAACATAAAATAAACTCATTTTAGTTCAATGCAAGACATGGTGGGCTAAACATGCATGCTTTGCAATGATCATGATGACATGTCACGTTTTAGTAATAGTAACACCGAGGGAGTGTTTGACCCTTCCCCTTTAAAGAAATCTCGTCCCGAGATTTGAAGCCTAGGGTTTAGTAATGGCAAAAGGAAATGTGTCAAGCAAACACATCTCAAACTATTTTATAAAACAAGAAGAGGTCTTACATTTACACGGGTTATGAAAGTGAGAATTTGGGAAAATTTTCCGTTAGAAAGTCTTCCGATTCGGGTAGCTTCTTCTTCCGAGTGTTGACTCCATTGGATCTTGTACCATCGATAGTTCTGCGGGTGACTCGAGCTTTTCGATCTAGGATCCGAATAGGAGGATTTGAGTAGGTCGATCTGGTTCTAATTTAACTTCTTCGAAATCAACCACACGATCCGGTACTCGTAGGCATTTCTTCAACCGAGATACATGGAAGACATCATGCACTTGGCGATAATCTTTTCGGCAATCCGAAGTCGATAGGCAAGCGGTCCACGTTTTTCCAAGATTTGAAATGGACCGATGTATCGAGGTGCCAGTTTACCTTTAATTCCAAAGCGATTTACTCCTTTCATGGGCGACACTTTCAAATATACATAATTCCCCACTTCAAATTCCAAAAATTTACGCCTTTTGTCTGCATAACTCTTTTGTCGAGATTGTGCCGCTTTTAATTTATCTTGCACAAATCTCACTTTTTCTTCGGCTTCATTTACCAGATCTACTCCAGGTAGAACCATCTTTCTCCAGGTTCTGACCAATGTATTGGGGTTCTACATCCGCGACCATACTGAGCTTTAAACGGTGCCATTTGAATACTTTTTCGATAACTATTATTATAGGCAAAGTGCGCTAATGGTAAACAAATCATCCCACTTTTTACGAATAATTGAGGATATATGCTCTCAACATGTCTTCTAGAATCGATTAACTCTTTCCGTTTGTCCCTGCTTTGTCTAGGGATGATAACCTGAACTATGATTTAGTTTGGTACCAAGTGACTTTTGCATTTGTTTCCAAAATTTGGACATAAAAAAAGAACCTCTATCTGTTACAATGTGCCTTGGTGCTCCATGTAAAGCGAAAATTCGATGGACATATAGCTTGGCATAATCTATTGCTTTATACTTATCCTTTACTGGTATAAAATGGGCTATCTTGGTAAGTCGATCAACTATAACCCAGATAGAGTTGAACCTTTTTGCTGTTTGGGGGTAAACCGACAATAAAGTCCATACTGATATCTTCCCACTTCCAAGAGGGGACGGGCAAAGGATGTAATTGCCCCTGCAGCTTTCATGTGCACGGCTTTTACTCGTGACGACAAGTGTCACATTCAGCTACATATCTAGCAATCTCGATCTTCATTTTTGTTCACGAGAATCTTTGTTTCAAATCGATACATCTTGGTACTTAGGGATGAATAGAATATCTGGTCGAGATGGGCCTCATCCAGGATTTGTTGACGTAACTTCGGGATTCTTTGGTACCACCGGGCGATCTTTGAACCATAACACATACGCCTCATCAATTCGAAACAAGTGGGTTTTCCACTTCTAACTTTTTCTTTGATATGTGCTATGCCTTTGCTTATTCTCTCGAGCATCAATAGTCGATTCTTTGATGGATTTGATTCAATGGTAGCATTGGTTACTATTCCATGTTCCACAATCCCTATATTCATTTTCTCCGACTCGACATAGAGTTTTATCCCTCATATTTCTTTGTAAGACAATTACACTGAGGATTTCGACTGAGTGCATCGGCAACAACATTTGCCTTTCCAGGATGATAATGCACTTCTATGTCGTAGTCTTTGATTAACTCTAGCCATCTTCTCTGACGCATATTCAAGTCTGATTGGGTAAAGATATACTTCAGACTTTTATGATCCGTATAAATATGACAAGTATTACCCAACGGATAATGGCGCTTGATTTTTTAGAGCATGGACCACTTTCGCCGCTAACTCTAGATCATGGGTTGGATAATGCTCTTCATGTCGTTTTTAGTTGACGTGATGCATAAGCAATAACTCTACCTTCTTGCATCAACACACAACCAATACCAATACCAGATGCGTCACAATAGGCGTCAAATGGTTTTTCTATATCCTGGTTGTGCCAACACCGTGCAATGGTTAATGCTTTCTTTAATGTCCGAAAAGCCACGCTCACACTCGGTGACCAAGCAAACTTGGTCCGATTCTTTAGCAACTCGCGTGATAGGCTTTGCTACTCGGAGAAGTCGGGGAATGAATCGACGGTAATATCCCGCCATTCCAAGGAAACTACGGACCTCATGAGCGATCGTTGGTGGTTTCGGTTGAGGATATCCTTAACTTTGCTTGGGTCAAGCGGCAATTCCATCGATGATAGCACATGACCCAAGAATTGTATTTCTTTCGACCAAAAGGCACACTTACTAAATTTAGCATATAGGTGATGGTCTCTCAATCGTTTTAAAACTATTCTGAGATGCTCTGCATGCTCTTCTTCATTCTTGGAATAGATAAGGATATCATCAATAAATGCCACCACGAACTTATCCAATTCTGACATAAACACTGTATTCATCAAGTACATGAAATGAGCCGGGGCATTTGTTAAACCAAAGGACATAACCAAATATTCGTAAAGACCGTATCACGGTGGTAAATGCGGTCTTCGGAATATCTTCGGGTTTAACCCACGATTTGATGATACCCCGATCTCGGATCAATCTTTGGAAAAGACTTTAGCTCCGGCTAACCGATCAAAGAGTAAATCAATCCGGGGCAGAGGGTACTTGCTTCAGGATCATTTCTTGCTGCAAGCTGGTGACGAGGGATGCCTTTTGGTCCTGTCTTCTTTCTAGGAGTCATTTTAGTACGGACCATCCTGTAGAATGGTTATGATCAGATTACCAAGATTCGGGTAGGAGGATCTAAAGGTTAGCAAGAATAGGGTTGATACTACTTAACCCAAACCACATTAAAGGGGAAGGTAAACATTAACAAGTGATTTAAACATGATGCATGAATCGAACCTACGTAACAATCAATAAAGACTTTTGCATTAAAAGATTTTATAAGTAGGGCAATATATAATGCTACTCCACTTATATCCCTTTGAAATAGGATAAGAAAGTTTTTCAATAGAATAAGATAAGAGGATAAGCAATTTGGACCAAAGTAAGAATAAAATTAATTTGACCCAAATCCTTTTGAAGTTTTGTAAAGTAATGCTACTGGTAACACTAGTAGTAACGGAGGCTCGATGCCGGTTAAATGAGAACCTTCCAAATAATAGGGCTCACATGTACTAATTATCGGTACAACGACCTTTAATAGCCTCATATGTGCACCCATAACCTGAAAAGTACTATTAACTATTCCAACCAGGATCCGTTACAAGGTCATTGCAGTATTACAACAGTTTTCATACATAATCAGAGTAAAACAGCGGAAGACTTATATTACAATAATTTTACAACCATTTATCTAAAACAAGTTTTACAATATATAAGAAGGAGTAGCAGAAAGTTTATTACATATCTTACACTAACAGACCCTGCCCACGGGTCTCACTTCTCACTCATCGTCACTATCCTCTTGATGGATCGTCATACAACAAGGTCAGTGCTGAGACATGTGACTACTGGTCCGCAACATGAGTTAACAAACCACGAGTGCGGGAGTACTCAACAAGACTTACCCGACTAAAAAAAATAGGAGAAGACTCAGGAATATTGGTGTAATAGGATTCAAGGTAAGGCTTTTAGCAAGAATCAAGGACTCTTTTTGCAGAAAAGCTTACTAGTAGTGAATCCTTACTTTCAATATTTTAATCCCAATTAAGTTTCTCACCTACTCTAGGTGATCTTACACTAGAGCACACACTTCTTAGATATTCCATCACATATTCCATCTCTTCATTGTTTCATAATTAATCTACGATATAAGTCGGGAAACCGAGTCTCCATATCCGAGAAGCACGGCGATTTCGAAACCGATTAACCCAGCTGGGGAGTTCTTTCCACACGACATATGTAGCACCTAAGCTTGCATATATCAACCCTTTCTTGGATACTCAAAACGGAACCGCGTCCCACGCCACCCGAGAACACAGTACACCTCACACCACGGGAATCTAACCCACGGGCATCCGAGGACTTTAACCCACGAGTGTACACGCTACTCCCGCCATCTCTCCATTCCGGTCGCGCGGTTATGCGTTTACGATTTGACACCCCGAGATCGGGCTTACCGGAGTATGTGGTCGATTACTAGTTTCGTCGTCACGGGGTGGCGCCCGAGACGGGCGTGCCATTGGTCAAAAAGACCTCGGGTAGCGCGGTGCGTTCCATAGTCTCGGTTACACAGGCCTACACGCCGGTCCTTAATCGACAAGCCGGAAATACTACAGCGAGACTCCATTCTCAATGCAAATTACCCGACCGGTCTCAAATTCAAAACCATATCCTAGTATGGTCTCATCATATAACATCCTTGTTCATAAAATGCCCATTCGGGCTATCATAAGAGACTTGTCACATTTTGACTCAAAAGTCTAACTAATTTAGCATGGCTAAGCATTTCTAAGCATTTTACCAAAACGGGCTATCAAGGTAGATATTGAAATAACCAAGGATTGGTAATGCATCAATTAGGTTATCACACAACTCCTATCACCTAATGCGGTGTATAAAGCAAAGGTGATATAAAGCTTTATAAAAACACAAGGAATTTTTAAATGAACGGGGGCTTGCCTTGGTTGTGAAATAACCCGACTCGACGATGGATCACAATAATCGAACTCGGATCAACAAGAAAACCCTCTTCGGAAGCTTGATCGACGATCTCTCGATCACCTTCGTTTCACTATCTGAAAGAATAATATATGCTTTACATGATGCCGTGTATATAAACATGATGCGCGATAGTGCATGAAACGATAAACACATGAAAGTGGTATGGTTTAGGGTTCACAAAACAATCCAAAATTCACCCATAACCCTAGATGATAAGACATTAAACAAATTTTTAACACATGAAATAATAGAGCATAAAATAATAAATATTTTTACTTTCTTTAAACACGCTCAAAATTTTTGTATAGGTAGATCATGTCATAAAACAGTGTCAAAATAATTTTCATGATTTTTGGATAAATAGAATAATTATTAAAAATCAACGAAGATGCATTTTTCAATTAAAATTTGTATTTTTAAATCATGCACAAACTATTTAAAATTCAAGTTTCATAATTTTCCCAGATAGTAAATATGATGGGAAGGCTACACAAAAATTTTCATGATTTTAGAACCCATATTTGAATTTATATGAAATTTGGAAAATCAAACACTATTCAAATAAATGAAATTGAATAAAACATTTCATAAATGAAAAAGGGTTTCGGGTTGAATCGGCAAGATGCGTACGGCCCTGGCCTTCGTTCATGGCTTTGTTGCGTGCATAATGGACCGGCCTGCTTTGAGCGGTGACGAACCCGCCCGTTGGACGCGATTGTCGGGTAGCCCGTGAACGATAACTTTGGCCCGGCGGGATGTGCTCGCCCGGCGGCGGCGGCAGCGGTGCTCACCGCGTCGGCGGCGTCTTAGCGACGGCGTTCCGGCGTCGACCATGAACGAAATGGAAAACGAATTTCATGGGCGTGGCGGGGAGCTCCGCCGGGGACTTGGAACGTGACTTGGTTGCGTCAAAGGCAAGGCGGAGGTGTCTTTTGCCACCGACGGCAGCGGACGGCGGCGGTGCGGGCGGGTGTTCCGTCTTTGGGGGTCACGGCAAAGACGAAAGGGCGAAGTTAACCGTGACCAAGAGGTCGAGGCAAAGCGAAAAACACGACACGGCCCAACTCGAGGCTCACCGGAGAGAGATGGAGACGGCGGCGGTGCTCGCGGCGGCGTCCTACCGGCCCACGAGGAAGATGGGGTTGCGCGGGCGGCTCCGGCGACGAGGCGGGTTGCGACCGGGTTCCGAGAGGCGAGCAAGAAGGCTGCGGAGCTGCTGGGGTAGCTAGTTTAGTGAGAGGGGGCTCGACGGCGGCGTGCGGCGGCGACGGGCGGGAAGAGGTTTTTTCGGCGGGCGGTTTTTCGAAAAAGAAGAAAACGGCGACGGTGGCGGCCTATTTATAAGAGAGGGAGGTCGGACGGTGGACGGCGACGTCGCGAAGCTCCTCGGCGGTCGGTTTCGCGAGAGGGCGGTGGTGGACGCGGCGACGCGGCGGCGGCGGTGGCGGCCGACCATAGGGCCGACATCGTAGCATCCAAACCCTAACTCGGTTTTTGTCAAATTACTCTCAACATTTGAACTGAACTCAAAAATTGCTAAAAACAAAGTTTTCTTAAAATTTCAAGATCTACAAATTTCATAATTGGAACATTTTCAAATTCGGCCTCGAAATTGGACTTTTTGAAATGGGGTCAAAAGTAAGAAATTTGAATTCAAAATTACTTTTAAAATTATATAGAAACTTGAAAAACTTTGTACATATCTTTTGTTGATCTCAACAAGATCTACAAACTAGCTTTTGGAAGTTTTGTCAAATTTTGCTTAGATTTTGAAATAAAGAAAAAGGGGTAAATAGGGTTTTGTCGAATTCAAAATCTCTTTAAATTTTTGAACTAAACTTTAAAAACTCAAAATACCCAAAATGTTCAACTTTAAAAACTCTACCATTTCACTTTTGTGACCACCCTCAAATTCTTGATAAATTTTGAATAAAGAAAAAGGGGACAAACTAGGGTTTCAAATCGGGGTTTCCGACAAGGGGTGTAACTTAGGATTACGATTCCTCTCGCGTCTTTTTCGGCCGACGACGAAACCAAACATAAAATAAACTCATTTTAGTTCAATGCAAGACATGGTGGGCTAAACATGCATGCTTTGCAATGATCATGATGACATGTCACGTTTTAGTAATAGTAACACTAGGGGTGTTACACACGCGACCAAAGATACCGACATAAAAAGCCCCTAAGAAAAACCCCGGACGAATTGGGTGAATAGCCCAGCCTTTGCGGCCTCCTGTCCCTCCCTCCTTCATTCACTGTTCCGTCATGCGTCGTGCGTGTGAGCGGGCGGGAGTTGGGCGGCGGGGTGTGATGATTTAGATTTGCGAAAAGTCCAAAATACCCTTAATCAAATTAAATCAACAAAAACTGCTATTTTGAGAAGGTATTGAGAGGCGTTGAGAGGTAGTGGAAAGTACTTCCAACCACAGTAAAAGGGCTCATACTTCTATCCTCAACTTTGATAGGCAGACTATGTTTTTCCCTACCTTTATAAAAAAAAACATGTTCCTCTTTTCCCAAAATTGAGTTACCAAGCATATCGAGCTGATTATTTACAGGTTTGATCTGTCTTCATGTCGTCTTCATTGTAGACAATTTTTTACCTACCTTCAGTGCACAAAAAAGATCGTCATTAGATTAGCCCCGTCCTTTACCTTGAGTAGCTGCTGTAGTTCCCTTCCATGCTTAAACTCTACTTATCGTTTGGGTGTTACACACATAAGTTTATATTTCCTTCATCCTTAAATCCCAATTTAAACATTTCCAAGTTTGCAACAAACACGTCTAAACAGATTGCATTTCCATACCACATGACCAATAATCCAATGATCAAATAGTCATCCCTTTTGATTATCCTGGTGACGTTTTGCAAATTTGCAACTGTACCAGCCTTCAGTTTAGGTAGATAATTTTCTTTGCCCTCTGAGGCCTCCTTAGAAATCCTAAGAAATACCGTTGGTACACTGGAAAAAAATATCCACCGGAACCTCTCTGTTTCAATAGGAACCCAAGGCAAATCATTACTTTTTTGCTGGTGTGCTGGTCCACATGTAGGTGGCGTTCCTCTAATAGCTTTTTTTTTCTCTGAAGTTAACTTGTTTTCACATTGTTGAAACCAATCATATGATTCCTATTCCTTTGATGAATTTCTATGCCCATTCATACACCTACTCATGCAACTCCTACTCATGCAACTTTCCTATAGTTGTTAATCCTATGTTTTGCAATTGCAATCCTACAAAATTCCTATACCTTTCCTATTCCTATGTTTTTTTCATTCTTGACATTACATATGCAGCTGCACTATTTGTGAATGCTTCATCAGTACCAATATATTGTGGTCCTGACAAATTTGTAATACTCTCTTGATGCAGGATTTGCATTGGACATGTGCCAGCTGCCAACTATCATACTCTTCAACGCTTCAGTGAACACAAACGTGAGCCTGCTCTCTCACAACAGTATCCCTTTTGCTATACTATCACTATCCTGCTAAAACAGCCATGTACTATGCCAGGAATCCATTACTCAAGTGACAGCCCCATCTATAACTAATGTTACAACTCTTTTTTTTTTTCTTCTTCATGTAAGTTCCGGCTTCCTAGCCCACGCGAGACATGGGGTTACCTTTTTTTTTTTTTTTTATTTTCCGTTCTGATGATTTTTTTTTCTTCAAATTTGCAAGGGTTTGGCCCGTTGAGGGCCCACGATTTCCCAGTTGTTCGGGCAGATCAGGCCGTCACGGTGGGCCATGCCACCCACTAAACTGCATGTAGTTCAGTTGGAACCCGTTTGGCAGCTCACCTAGCTGTTGCTCTCCCGCCGGCCGGCCGGCCGTCCGCCGCAGCGTGCCAGAGCCAGTTGATCATGCTCACGGTGACCCTTCTGGACACGCAACTCTCCCGCTGCCGCTCCGTGCGCCACCTCCTTCAAATCCACGCGCAGTTCCTCGCGTCGGGCCTCCTCGCTGACGCCTACGCCGCCAGTCGCCTCCTCCTCTTCACCACCTCCGCGACCGCGGCGCGCCTCCTGCCGCAACCGCTCCACCACTCCCTCCAACTCTTCCGGCTCGTGCGCAGCCCCAATGCCTTCACCTGCAACACTCTCCTCAGGGCGGCTCTGCACCAGGGCCTTCCCCCACCTCTGCTTCCCGCTCTATGCCTCCATGCCCGCGGCGCCCGACACCTACACGCACCCGCTCCTCGCTGCCGCCTGCGCCGCCAGAGGGGACGTGAGGGAAGGCAGGCAGGTCCATTCCCACGCTGTCAAGCATGGGTTCAGTGACAACCTGTACCTCAGGAACGCGCTGATGCATATGTACTCTGTGTGTGGCTGCGTCGTGGGCGCGCGCAGGGTGTTCGACGCGGGACCCGTGTGGGACGCCGTTTCCTGGAACACGATCCTCGCCACGTATGTGCGGGACGGGGATGTCGAGCAGGCTGTCAGGGTGTTTGCAAGGATGCCGGAGAGGAGCGCTGCGGCGGTGAGCTCGATGGTGGCGTTGTTCGCGAGGAGAGGGATGGTAGAGGAGGCCAGGGGGTTGTTTGACAGAGCGGAGCAGAGGGATGCGTTCACGTGGACAGCTATGATCTCTTGCTTCGAGCGGAATGATCTATTCGTGGAAGCGTTGGCTGTGTTTTCAGATATGCGTGAAGAGGGGTGGCCTGTGGACGAGGCAGTGATGGTCAGTGTGGTTGCTGCTTGCGCTAAGTCAGAGGTGATTCAGAACGGAGAGGTGTGCCATGGGCTGGTTGTCAGAGCTGGCCTTGGTAGGCGGGTGAATGTCCAGAATGCGCTGATCCACATGTATTCAAGTTGTCTGGATGTTGTTGCAGCACGGAGATTGTTTGATAGCGGTGAGAGTTTGGACCACTTCTCCTGGAACTCGATGATTTCCGGCTATCTGAAGAATGGCCGCATCGAAGATGCAAAAGCGTTATTCGGCGTGATGCCTGACAAGGACAATGTTTCCTGGAGTGCAATGATAGCTGGTTGTGTGCAAAATAACCAGTCATCTGAGGCGCTCGCTGTTTTTGACAACATGAGAGCCCGTGAAATCAAACCGGATGAAGTTACGCTTGTTAGTGTCATATCTGCATGTACTAATTTGTCTGCTTTGGAGCAAGGGAAGTTAGTGCATGAGTACATTAGGAAATACCAATATAATATCACTGTCGTACTTGGGACTAGCCTCATTGACATGTACATGAAATGTGGATGCATGGAGGTTGCACTAGAAGTCTTCGACATGGTGGAAGAAAAAGGAACACCTTGCTGGAATGCTGCCATTGTGGGACTGGCCATGAATGGCCTTGTTACAAGATCCCTTGACATGTTCTATGAGATGGAAACCTCTGGCATTGCTGTCCCCAATGAGATAACTTTCACTGGAGTTCTGAGTGCTTGCAGACATGGTGGCTTAGTTGAGGAGGGCCGTCAATTCTTCAAGTTAATGCAGAACAAGTACCAGATTATACCAAACATCAGACACTATGGATGTATGGTTGATCTCCTTGGACGTGCTGGGTATGTCAGAGAGGCTGAGGACCTGATTCAGAGCATGCCCATGTCACCTGATGTTCCAGCATGGGGTGCATTGCTTGGTGCCTGTTGGAAGCATGGCGATAGTGAGGTCGGGGAAAGGGTTGGCAAGAAGCTTGTCAAGCTGGATCCTCATCATGATGGGTTCCAAACTATGTTATCTAACATATATGCTTCAGAAGGGATGTGGCAGTGTGTAAAGGACCTAAGGGGTTCCATGAAGCAACATGTAGAAAAAGTTGCAGGCTGTAGTGTGGTTGAATCATCACATTCTTCATGAGATTCTAGCATGTGATGGTATCAGAAAGCAGAATGCAGAGTGTGGTTTAAGCTGAAGTATTACATGGTCAGAATCCAATGCTTTTATCTGCCGCTCTAGGTCTCGCCGCCACTCTCCGTCCTGCCGCCCGTCGAACCGAGCTTGGTATATCTTCTTCTAGCCACCTTCCCTGTTGTGCTTTGCTCTAAAGACCTCTTGTTGCTTTTTCTCCTGCTGTTGCGGTCTGCTCATGTGTTGTGTTCGATTTGAGTAAACCTCAAAATCCTATTCATTTCATTTCTTCCTGCAGTGCCTTTTTATGTTGCTATATAAGTTTCTGTCATGTTGCCTAGGTTTTTGCAATTTTGGGGTTATCCTTGTTGTTGATGATGATTCTGCAATCCCCTAGCTTCTTATTTTTATGATGGCGTACCCAATTTCCTCTAGCTATTTAGATTATCTCTTTGTGCCAAGTTACTTAAGAATGAAACTTAATTCAGTTATCTTGTTGTGGCAAGGCACTCAAATGCTATTGACATTACTTTTTGCTATATTTTGATTACTGATGCAAGAAATGGTGATGAATGTTCATATATCACATATATTTTTAGTCAGTGAACATGCGTTACCTAAATTTTTACTTACCACCTATTGCAATTGATCTGTGTAGTTTAGCTAAATACCTAGTTACATGTTGTAGTGTTTATATTTTTCTGTTATTCCTTGGTTTATTCCTTTGATTGCTGCAGTTATTGGGTTTCGCATCAAGTAGTAGCAGCAACTTTGCTCAGGCTTCTTGTTCAGTCTCATCAGCTAGCCATTACATGCAACACATCAAAGTCATAAAAACAAAATAATAATGGAGAGAACTTATATCTAGTAAGAGAGTACTGAATTAGCTCAGCATGACATTTGGCACCAGAACTTTCACTACTACTTCCAGTAAGTGACTTACCAAGTTGCATAAAAGTTAACTAATAAAGGCTTCTCCGACTTCTTCTCCAGCAACTCATCAAATGAGGAAAAAGTTTGCCTCTTAGCTTTGACCTACCCATCCAAAAATTAAATACAGGTAAAATATCTGAAGAAATGGCAGAAATCCACAAGGTTTTTTTTTGTCTGTGTGTGTGGGTGGTGGAGGGGGATGTAAAAAAGCTATGCAACACTGATGAAAAAGGATACATGTAAGGAAACAATTATAGGACTATAAGCACACATAAAAAATGCAAATATTACAAGTGGCACTTGCTCACCTCCAGAGCTACTCAACCCGATGAGAGTAGCAGCTACAATTCTAGAAATCTGGAAATTAATCTTATATGAGTATTAAAAGGAAGAAAAGCACCACACAGCTATTATATAGCATAAAAAAATCCACCTACACAAGGCTAACAACCTACAAATAAAATTGGATGTCTCAGTAGTTGTAAACTCTGAAAAGTACTATGAGGAGCCTTCGCCAGTGGGCCTAAGCAACGATCTCGCTGCATTTGCACATACTAGGCTGATTAGCTTCCCACTGCCAACCTGGGCTGCCCGCTGCTGTCGAATCCAACATAAAAATTTGATGACTAGCTGATATGAATGAGTATGACACTTGCGTGTACATACCGCAGGCATATACTAGCAGATTATTAGCACTTACTGACCTGGGGAGATGAGTTATTAGCACTTGCATGTTGAAGCGCTACTTTCCATGCATATTATATTATCTGGATTTTCAAGCATATTATATTATTTTGATTTTGGGTGTATAGTTCTCGATTCGTAATGTTTTTAAATCAGTGCTATGATGCTAACTTGCTTCTTTTAAAGCATGGCTTTTTTGGGATGGTCCGTACAGTTTGCTTCCTGTGCATTTGAGCAATGACTCTGTATAGTCCAAGACGTCCACACACTTACATCGTAGTCATTGCTCACCTCTTCATTAGCATGTGTCTGTACCAGCCTGAAATGGTCATTGAGTTTAGCTTGAAAGAGATTTAAGATTTCAGAACTAGTTAGAGTAGATATCACATACAATCTCAGTGCACAGAGGCACTCATTAGATAAAAATTTAATACAAGTAGTCTGGACTCTGGAACTCCGACCTACCTTTTCCTACACAGTGCACATTTTGTACATAACTTGCTACACATTTGTTCTTTTCATGAATTTCTCACTTCGTTTTTGAACAGATATTATTCCCAATTTTGGAAGCATATGAAAGCGGGCCTGATGCTTCTGGGCATTTGTTTACATTTGTTATTAATGTGAAGGATAGTATGTTTCACGTTATTGATTCACTGAGGTTCAGGAAAGACCCCACTCTGCTATCAGTAGTTAGGAAGTTCAAAGTTTGTGTCATTCATTAATCTTTAGCACAAGCACACCTCAAAGCTTGAGGGATGCATTGTGCCTGCAATTTTCAACTATCATGTTGATTATCTTGAAGGCTACCGACAGTTTGGGGTGTAAGTACTACCTGGTTGCATGCTGTTTGACTAGTCCATCAAATAAAATTGATTGGAAGACCCTTTTGATGGAAGAATAACGTGGAAACCAAGGTGACTAAATATTGATCAATGGTTCATATGTGCCTTGTTTTTAGTTCTGTAATTGTTTTTTTCAGCAGTCATTTACATTGTACCTGTTTTTCATTTTTAGAACCAGGCCACAAAATGAAACTTCTACTGCCTTGATCTTTCTAGGGATCGTTTTCCATGGTCCCATTGTGATTGAGAAGAAGCTAAAGTACCAGGTGCCTGAGAATCTACTGGAGTAGCTACCTTCTTCATCAATCTGTCATATTTTCAACATCTAATTATGGATATGTTTTAGTTTTTTTTTGTTATACCTTCGTGCATGTGAAGGTTCTCTGTTAGTAGTGACTCCTGTTAGTATTTTTGTATTTTAATAGCACCTAACTATTCATTACTTTGGGTCACGTTCGTGGTTTGTGGCTTTGTCAGACAAAGAACGAGTGTTAAATTGGCCTTGTTGACCTCGTGGTCAGCCTTGTCGTTCAGATCTCCCACCGTTGTGTGTACAGCCTTGGGCGATCTAACACATCCAGTTAGTGACCTGAATCAGTGTCAACATAGTGGAATATGAGCTACATTGGGTTTCCAAAGAAGAGAGACAAGAGCTGGGGAAGGAGCTGGAGAAGAGTTTGTAGTAAGAGCAAGGTTTTGGGATTCCAATAGCCAATTTTGGACAGGAATTCACTTGTGTTGACTAGTTCAGAATGTTCGTGCTTAACTAATATATTTGGCTGAATGCAGGCCATATTTTGATCGAGAGAAGGTACAAGCAGGAAAATAATGGATTATAGTATGATAAGTTCAGTTTTATATCAAAAGAAAGAACTTGTGGAGTCATTTAAACTCTAGAGTAGAATAAAAGAAAGTAAGTTAAAGTTAGAATTTATGACCAGTATGGTATTGTTTCGAAGCTCACAAAATAGTTGAATTTCGCTGAAATTCAATCGATTTCGACTACAGAAGACGACTTTGCTGTTGTAATACAGATTGGTTGAATGGATCATGAGACACCGAGACTGCTTGCTTATCCCCAAACGTTTCTGGAATCTTGGAGCTCACAATCTCTGTACTGTACATGGATGGCATAGTAATTGCCTATAGTTGCCATTTGTCAGGAAATGTGTAGTATAGTAGCTTGCAGTTTCTGTAGACAACAAGCACGGAGTATACATATTACAGTGGTGAAAACAAAACTGAAGATCAAGCACATAACAATAAGTAGTACATAACAATACGGCTCCAAAATTCGTCCTACAGCGGTGAACGCGCATCGATATCAGTCATATTATCCAGATTAGTTGGTAGGTTTGGCTTTAAAAAAAAATAGTTTCGGTTGCTTTGCCGCTCGGCTGATTGCGTTTTTGGCAGCATCATGATGAGCCGAACGAATCGTCACTTATGCAGCAGGTCGCTTTATCTGGTTCGTCGTCTGTCACGATCATGACGCTGGGGATTCCTTTCTCTTTGGCGAGAGAGCGAGAAGTCGAGAACAATAATATGCCCATTAAAAGACGAAGAAGAAATCAAAAGGAAAAACATTATATAACATTGAATCGGTCACAGACCACAAAAAGAATCTGAGGCGGGCAAAAGTAGCCAACTCTCTAAGTTGGCCATAGTCTAAAAATGTGTCAACGACCAACACTCGGCAAAGGGCTAATGACGGCGCCCAAGACGGTGGGCACACCTTTGCCAAGTGTATTTTGAATGACACTCGACAAAGGAGTCGTTTTACCCACTTGGCGAAGGGCTTGGTTTGCCAAGTGTCCATGTTTTGCCTAGTGATCTAGGGTTGACATTATGTAAAGTATGTCTTTGCCGAAAGTGTCGATCCTAAAAAACACTTGGCAAAAGGTCCGACATTCGGCAAGCTTGAGATTCGGTAGTGTAGATGACACAATTTGCCAAATTTAGCGACCTAGATGGCTCACTCTACCAAGTTCAAGGGTTAGTCTAGCATGATGCCGACATGGACTGTCATGTACGTAACGGGTTTAATCTAGACCCATTTGGACTGCGATGTATTACACCGCCAAGTTTAAGAAGCTAGATGTGCATTCTAGGAGTCAGGGGGACCTAACGATACCCTTTGACATGTTTACGGGCTATATTTTACTCTAAATGTAGGGATTGTTTTTTCTTCGACGACGGCGATAAATATGTCAATGATGGACTTCCCATGCCCATCGAAAGATGGAGAAGAGATCAAAAAGACAATGGACCCACGCCCATCAAAGGAGAAAAAAAAAAAGAGATCAAAGGAGAAAAAAGGCCCCGCCCATTATTGAGGTGGGTTCATTTATCCGGAATATAATAATAATATATCTAAATACATGACAAAATAAAAGAATCGAGAAAGTCAAATCGACTTATAATTTAAAACGGAGAAAGTATAATGGACGATAAGATAAAAAAAAAAGTAGAATTGCATTGCATGTGATAAACATCTGACATCACTCGAAATATCACAAACGAATGCACGACGACAGAGCTCGGCATCCACCTCAACAAGTTCCCACCCCTCTTTTATGCCGAAAGAAAAATTTGAGGCAACAATGCTGCAAACGCAGAATCACACATGCCGTGCCGTGTACTACTCTGTATATATGTATGTAAGGATACACATTCACAGATGAAAGAAAGCAGACAGGATCAGATACGCATCTCCGTAGTCACTGTCGTTGCACTGTGCTGTGATATGGTAGCTGATAGAAAGCGTTGCGGATTGTACATTGATTGGTAGGGTTGCTCGCTCGCACACGCGGCCGGCTGCGATTTCAGGCTTCAGTTTCAAGCAACTGATGATTTTCTCAATGGCGTCGGCGCCATGGGTGGCGGTCGCGATGACGCAGAGGGGGTCGGTCCTCGTCTCGTTTTCGAGAGGATCGCTCGTCGCTCCCTCTTCCCTTGGGCAGAAGAAACGACGAAAACAAAAAGACCCCAGCTTTATGGGGGGCACGACATCTTTCTCTTTAGCGATAGGAAAAAGAGCACAGGATAACATTACGCACGCGATCAGGGACAGCTCACACACACCTAGCAATCGTCCACATATCTATCACTGCATATACTGAACGCACTGGCCGACAAATCAAAAGTGTTCGTCAGGCAGCAGCTACACTATCCAAAAGATATTTTTCTCGGTGCGAGACTGAAATCAGGAATCAAAATCAAATCAGTCACGGAACTTCAGCTGCTGGCTGCTGCTTGTAGAGTATGGAAAATAGAGGCAAATGATTTGAGCATGGTGCGATGTATTTACACTGGGTGCTGCTGGACGTGCAGTTTTGAGCTAATTTGGACGTACGACGGACATTACAAACGATGCTAGCTACGAGTAGTCCAAAGTGCACGGTTTTATAGCTAGTTTGTGATGAAGGACGAGGGACGCCGGGCACAGGATTAATTAGGCCGCGGCGACTGCGACGGCGGCGGCCTTGAAGAGGAGGAAGGAGAGGCGCTCGAGGGAGAAGTAGATGAAGGTGCCGCTGGTGTGGGTGAAGAAGCACCCGAAGTTGGCGCCCACCACGCACTGCCACCCCACGCCGTACCGCTTGTCGAACTCCTGCAATGCACAACGCAACGCAAGCACCACCATGAAATCTTGAATCATTCATGATCCCATCCATATTCGCATCCATCAAATACGTGACACGAGAAGGGCGAGAGAGCGCGTGCCGTCTTGATGTGGCCGGCGATGCCGCGGCAGTCGGCGACGTCGAAGAGGTCGAGCGCGCGGGACGCCGCCGTGGTCGCCGCCGCCTGCATCCGCGCCGGCATGTCCGTGTCCTCCACCCGCGCCTTCCCCTCCAGCATTTCTTCTCTCTCCCTCTCGCTAGCACAAACTGCTGCTATGGAGAGCAGGAGGAATGGAGGATCCCGGCCGGCTGGCTGGCTTTGGTTTCTTGATTCCGTGAAGGCAGCCGGCTCAAGGAATATAAATGGAGGAGAGAGAGGTTCCCAAGAGAAGGACAGGAATCTGAGGAAGAGAGAGAGCGACGAGAGGGCGATGGCCGTCGGTGGTGGGGCCCGGTGCTATTATTGCTTCTCCTCCGATTCCGGAAGGCTCTTGCGTGTCCGCTCTATCTTATCTTGGCTCCTCCGGGACGGGGACGTCGGGGAGTGGGCGAGCGTCGGTCGTCGGCCGTCCGAGTCCAAAAAGCTCGGCAGCTTCGGGGGATCAGTGACTTTGCTCCGTAACTTTCTCTCCATCTCCACCCTCCAAATCAGATCCAAAGGCTCTCGTTCCTCTAAGCTTGGCGGGCACATCCGTTAGTCACGGCCAGCACAGAGTTCAAAGCTGCGACAGTCGACGCCCATGTTGTGGAGGGCGGAGATGCGCCCCAGACCCCCAGTACTGAGGACGGCACACTAGTGCAGGCTCTGGGTTTTTACTTTTTACCATCCAGAAACGTTCCAGTGGAGCATGTGAGGACGAGTGTTCCAGGCAGAAGGTGCCACCGATAAGGCGCAACCTATGCGGCTTTGGCGTTTCAAATCCAGTGAACTTCCACTGATACGAAACATTCGGCCAATGCATCATGCAAATCGTTCGTGCATCCAAACATTTTAGAATTTGCCAAGCTGGTTGATGGAACGGTCCATGAAATTATTGAATCTATTTAATTGAAATCAAGCAGAACCTTGACACACACCTATCACCCACCGCATGCAGAGAATTTATTTTAGTCAAACTCATCCTTTGCCGGTCCATAAACAGTAACCATCCTCTACTCTATCTAAAGTTAGACATTCTGTCACCCACAAGCCACAAACATATGGAAATATAGTAACCATAACCATGAACACGTTCTACAATTTCAAAGTATCAAAATTTACACCGTGACCAGTGGGCTTTTCACCTTGTCCAAAACGTTTTCTAAATGCGATACGGAGAGAGTAGATAAATAAATAGCCCCTATAGGGATTTACTTAAACTCAGAGAATCAATACTCCTTCTGTTTTGAAATAATATTTCGCAATCGATATTTGTTAAAAAAAACGTAGAGGGCAACACATTACTAGCTCAACTAGTTGCTATGAACCAGGCACTGTTCTGAAGAAGAAATTTCAAGATAACTAAATAAGTGGAAAAGAGCAAGGGTATGGCTAGGGAAAACATGAACCCTCTGTTTCTGCCTAATATTTGCGCAGAGAGGGAAATTATGACAATGCTCAGAACTCAAGAATTTACACATAGAGTTGGATAGACACACTTGCTATGAGGCTCCGCACAAGCATCATATATATATATGATTTCCTACTCAGATGAGCTTATCGGGAAGCCATTTGGCATTGCATAAAACGTCGCAAAAGAATTATATGTACTGTCAGGAAGACTTCTGCTGCTGCAAATAAGATGAAATTATGTAACTTCTTCTTTACTCACACTTAGCCACCAACCTTGCCAGCAGGTTTGTTCTGCTTCATCTTGGCGATGCTCAAAAGATCACCAAAGAGTGAATCCTCAGGTCTGCTCTGCTTATTCGCTGTAGTTCCATTTGGACCACCGTTTTGAACTGAAAGGCCATTCATCCTCTGGGCAAGCTCGTTTGCACTAGCATATGCATATGCAGCATTTGGAATATAGTAGCCCCCAGATTGCTGACCATATCCATAACCAGACATATGAACACCGTAAAGCTGTGGTTGGTTCATTCCATAATATCCACCAAAGGTTGGTTGGGAATACATTCCCATTCCTTGATTCGTTTGCATTGACGGATGTGTCGCCCTGTACTGCATATTCGGCATAGCATGTGGTTGTAGAGCACCAAGCTGAGCGCCAGGCACCGGTTGCAACTGCATTCTTCCTGGCTCTCCCCTTGGCATTGGTTGTGCTGACATGAATTTGCTCCCAGGCTGACTGAGTTGCACAGGTTGGGGCTGCATGCCTGATGATTGCAGTGCCATTCCACCAGGCTGATCATCGTCAAATGGGTTAGTGGATCGCTTAGTTTCCCATGGTGCTGGTGGAATGCCTCCATTTTGACCGCCTGTGCCTGTTAACAAGAAATTGTCAAAAGGTGGAGCGATCTCAAAATGGATTGGCTAAGCAAAGAAACTTTGGACAAAGTTGTCGAGCTAACTATTTGATAAAAGCATTAGCCCCACATGGGCACGGTGTTGAATGATTATAACAAGGTCTATAAATAACACTACTGTACCTACAACACATGAAAATAACAGAGAAGAAACAATAATGTTTCCTGCTTGTTGTGAAAAGTTTTGCACCTAACTTGGGACTTCATTGGAAAGCAGTGGTTCAATAAATATGTCCATTACTTATAGATAAAGTGATTGATCTTTCGTCGACTTCTGATAAATAGATCCAGGGCAACTTTACAGAACTAGCAAAAACTGGAAAGAAATCTAGTACCATAATTTAGTTCCTGCTTTTGGTGATTTGTTCCATAAGCTGGCTGCCCATTCCAAGAATCTGTAGAGTTCAAGTGGGACTGCTGATCATAAGGTACAATGGCATTGGATGTGACCCCATTTGGATAAGTAGCTGGATGCTGAGGCAACACAGGTCGCACTGGTGCAGGATATGTTTGTGATGTGGAGATAGTAGAATTTGAAGTCGATGATTGAAAAGAATTTGGAAGGTTGTGGTTGCTATTGTTGGCAGTATTTTGTTCAAACATATCAGCGAAGGCTAAGACATTATTGTCGGCAGCTGAATATTCAGTGACAGGAACAAGTGCTAGAGAGTTTGCAGGTTCGGGTTTGATATAATCATCTCCACTAAGGAGGTCGATACTAGAAGCTGGTGTTACAGGTGCTTTTGAACTAGTGGATGGGGGTGCGGGAAGTGCTAAAATCCCAAAGGGAGACTGGTTGCTGGCACTTGTACTTGCTGAAGACCTGAAATACGAAAAAAAAAGCAAAGTTTTAAGTGAGGGAAAACTGAACCTTGATTGTTTGCTATATGTAGGTTGCTAGAGATAAAAACAATCAAACAATTTTGCATCCAGTTCCAAGAATGGCTCAGTACGTAAACCTGTGGAAACTTTGTTTCCATCGAGATTTTGATTAATGCCCTTTTTTTTTTTTTCATGCAGGACATGTCTGTACCATTGTATTAAGCAGGAGAAAAAAAATGATCCAACAGAAAGGTATTCCCCACTGGGGGAAGAGCACAAGAAAAGAAAATTAAACATCAAGATATGCTCTTATGTGGAACAGGTGTCTTAGGTGCTAATCAGATATGTTCCAAAATCCAAATAGGATATATAAACTTGAAAAAAAAAAAAGATGTTTGTTCCAGATATCCAGATTTTTCCTGGTAAACAGTTTCATGTACCCTGGTTCTAACTTCTAAGGGCTTGTAAGAATCCACATACACATTAGTGTCTCATGTCTAGTAGAATCTTACGAAATGATTTAAACAGAATGCTTAATAAGATATTTCAACCTTTGAATTGGTTCTTCCATGGTATCTGGCTTTCTTGTTGAAGAACTCTCGATTTGGTACTGCAGAGACTTTGGTTTTCCACCGAACTGCTACACCTGCATCAATAGCATCGTGTTTTGCGAGAACACGCTGCATATCATCATTCAAAGAAAGACCCTGGCTGAGCAACTCTTCATTCCTGTTCAGATATAGCATCAATGCACAAGTCATTAAAAGAAGAAAATTTGACATTTGGCTACATGGTTTGCAATTGCAATACATGAAGTTGGCTCGTTACATTGAAAAAGAAAGGACAAATAATGCACAATATTAAATGTGGCGCTACAGAAATGTCAACATGAAACATGTAAAGCTGTCACTATATTCTCTTTCAGATACTGTTCATGGCATCATAAAACTAGAAAAAGAGTCATCAAGGGAACTTACGAGGTACTGTTGACAAGCTGCACTACTCTTTGCTTGTAAGAACGGCATTGATCCACAAGGTCAGCAATGACATCCTGTCTGAGCCCCTGAAATCTGGCACTGTAAGTAGATTGATTTGAAAACTTGCACTACAAGTACAATTTAGAAATACTGCACTGCAAGTAGATTGTTTTGAAACAAAATTTCGAGAAATCATGAAGATATCACCAGCAGTTCTTTTCTTATTACAAGGCATATTTAATTTTCTGATGGTGCAATAGCTACATGTGCATCAGCAAAGTACCTCTCTGTTACCCGGATCTAAAGCATCCAGCATCTCTGAAAGAACATCCATGATGCCACGTGCGTTCTGAATTTCTGTAAGGCTGGTGAAATAACCGCATTCATTTCCAAACTTGTATATTAGTCACAGGCTAAATAAGCTAACCAATGTCAATGGAAAGTTCAAAAACATCTAAAACATGAAATAAATAGAAAGCAATTACTACACCAAAGAACCTCATGAAGCGTCAAACCGAAAAAAAAAAACTAACTAACATGAAAAAAAGGAGGGCAACAAATTTGAGCATCAGAATGTAAACACTTCATAATATTCTCAGCATATTCACTAAACACTGCACATGAGTATAATTTAGGGTGTTAACTATAGCCACCTAATCGAGCTTAGTCATACAGGTACCGATAAACTGACTAATCATCAACCATGTGGCAAATCAGTAGTCAAGAAGTTGTTCTGCCTACTTTCGCTGCTACCCAGGATGTCTATTATATAGTAAAACTGCATAGTATATTAAGTAGTTAAGGTAAGTACTAGGCGGTTAAGTACTGCTACTCGACTATATCACTTGTGGACCAAAAACCAAAGGCCCAGTGCCCAGGTGTCCCCCAAGCCCAGTTGGCCAGCTCAAAATTCTTAACTCAGATGTTAATCGAGAATTTGTGATTAGTCACTGATTACGCAGACAATCAAATGTATGATCACACTAGTTGCAGCGGAGTGCCAAATCAAGGTCCATGGACCAATAAGCCTGATTAATCACAACTAATAATACAACCAACTTAATAACATTGCATGCTAAAGCAAAGACTCAACACTAACTTTTAGTGATGATCATCGATAATTTTAATGACACCATGATAAAGATGTATGTAACATCATATTTGCACAAGATAAATCAAAGAAAACTTGGCATCATATTTACTTTAGTTCAGTAGTTAAACATGTCAATTCTATTATACTTTTTAAAAAAAAAATGCATATACCTTAATGCAGGGAAATCTGAAACTGGCAATTCAAGTTCCTCCTGCTGTGAAATGCGTAAAGATGACGGATAGTTTTGTAGAGGCTGAGTCTGTGGAGGAGTAATGATTGGCACAGAACCATTTGATCTTTGAGGAAATACGACTCCAGCGCTAGCATATGTATGGGCAATAGAGAAATTGAATCAGTTCTAGAAATGATCAATATTCAACAAAGAGTGCTAATTTTGGAATTATAACCATATAACTGAATGCTTAACAATTGTGAAACATAAATGAGTGATGAAAAATGTCAGTATTTTCTGCAATTCTGTTTTTGGAGCTTGGAAGGCAATGGCCATTGGGAGAAAGTACTCCTAAAAATCGGAGATCAATACAATACTACAATATGCTTTATATGTATAGAATAATACCAAGAGCTCCTCATATGCTGCATAATATTGGGGATATCTTGCACGTGCACCGCCAAAAACTTCTTGCCAAGAATCTATCAGTGTGAGAATCTTCTCTTTCACATGATAATCATGCTAAAAAAATCAAAATAGAAGGCATTAAAGATTTGTTATTGACAATCAGTAACTTAAGGTTTAAACTGTACGCACATACCCTTTTTCTTTACTATCTTGACCATCTCATGAAGTATGTCTCTCTCAGCAACAAGCATATGCACAATGTCCCCACAATTTTTTATCATCGTCTCCAGCAACTGAAATAAGTGGAACAATGCCGTAATTCAGTACAGGGCTATTTAAATGTGGTCGACAATTCAGTACCAGACCGTTTCAAGGTCTCCTACTATATTATGTCCTAAGCAAAGCTTGCCAGGTTTTGATTATTATTCACCCCTGAATCCTAATAGTACCAGCATCAGCTAAACCCTCCTAACTGTTTCTTTAATTTTCCTGTTCTGAGCCAAATAGTACATGTAGATAAATGGAAACATTTTCAATGGCCATTGGGAGGACAGTGCAGCAGGGGATTGACCAGTGGAAATTCCAATTACTAATAGTTCGAATGAGACAACTTTTTAATTTATTTTGGCTAGAATAGAGTTTTCCCCCTTTAAAGACCCCAAATGACCTTAAACTTTTTTTCACCTTTTCTCCTTTATTATATATAAACAGTGCAGTAGGGGATCATTCGTCTCCTGTTTTAGCTAGTACAATTATGTTATTTTACAACTCAACTGTATGCAGGGGCAATTAGTCCTTCAAGGAGCATGTCATTTGTAAGTACAGATAACATGAAGAGTCCGTCCAGCACATTAACAAGGACCCTAATGAATCCATAAAGGTTCTACCAACAAACAGTCCATGAATTGAAGTCAGGTAGCAGCAAGGGATTTGAAATCACATTTACCGTGAGAGCAAGAAGCTGGACCTTTGGGTTCTTATGTGTGATGCGTTTCTTGAGGGACTTCACCACATCTTTTGCTTGCCTAAGAATATGACAATACAAAAATGTTTACTACAAGATGATCATGGCACGTCAATACTTCACAGGAATGCAGAACGACCAGAATTACAACAATGCAGTTCTAGTTTAATGAAAAACTGGGTCAATTATTTTTCTTCTAATAATATATGGAACAATGTTGTTGCCACCCTTTCTAGAACAAAGATTCATGGAAGCATGTTTTCTGTATATTCTGATATAATGAGAGAAAGTTCCAAGAAAAATTAGATATTCTCTTTATACTTCAAATGTAAAGTAATATTTGAATTAGCAGAGATTCCATCAATAAGTCGTGGCACCAAAGTGAAAAGAATAGTTCACAAGGTGAAAAGATGAAAGTAGACATTAAGTGACAGCAGAAAGAACCAATTTTGAAGAATTACATGCAGCATCAAGCAAGACCTGAGACCATAGTGGTAAGTATAGTTTTATAAGGATTCCTCCATCACCATTAAGGATCATAGAACCATAATATTTATGAAGCAACTCTGAAACTGAAAACTATAAGCAGAGCTTCTTCCCGCTATTTTCTTTAATTCTCAACTCTTACTAGCATAAAAGATACATGATCTTGAAATTGAATAAAACATATGCATACTACAGATTTATGGCAGTGGCAAAGAACCAAGCACTAAACGAAATTCATAAAAATTAATCCCAATACAAAAACCATGACCAAGTACAACGCAGGTTTTGGGAATTTCTCAAACAAATTAACCTGCTGCAAAAAAATTTAGAACTAAGAAAAAGATGTTTTAACAGTACTCAGAAAAGCTGACCCTCAAAACCAACAGTTTTGTATAGACAACGACATTTGGACACCCAAAGTTGCCATTTGGACCGAAAGCATGAGAAAGTACAATAACTGATGCCGGTTTCACACCTCAATTACGCAGTTTTTAAAAAGAGAAAACAAACAATTCCACAGATAAGTATTAACCCAGAAAAAAACTTGCAGGAACGGATTGATCGCAGAACACACTTGGACATCTGAATTGGAGGTCGTTTTCCCTTCACAGAACATAATGAACTGATGTGTGACGACAGATACTGCTAATCGGAAACCACAAATTTATCGGCCCTAGAGTTCACGGGTCATCCCAATGAAAATAATTCAATAATAAAGTAAGACTAAGCCCCCACTATTTGATAGGAATGGACCCTGCTTTCAATAAAATTTTACTAAACCCATCATTCAGCAATAAAACAGTAATACAGTACTGAAAACCCGCAGATGAATGAAAAGAAAAAGATGAAAAAGAATCTAAGAAACGAAGTTGTGCGTGCGTGCGTCCTCACCCGGGTTCGCGGTTGACGATGTCACAGATCTCCAAGTTCATCGCCCAGTCGGGGCCGATGAGCATATCGCTGGTTGCCCGTTCCACCATCACCGACGCCATCTCCGCTCCGTCGAAACACCACCACCACACAACGGCTCACTGAAGAAGCCGGAGCTCCGAGGTCAGGCGGCAAAGGAAACCGCCTGCTCGTCTCGTCTCCCCACAACAAAATCCCTCCTTTCTCCCTTGTTCTTGATCTTCTTGGCCTCCGGTGAACGGGAAAGAAAAAAAAAACAAGAAATGGTGGTTTTTGTGGTGGATTCGGTGGCGCAGGGAGCCAAGGTCGCCGTGTCGAGTCGCTCGAGGCGGCGCTCTTTCGGCGTGCACAATACAACTCGACGATTTTTCTGAATTTTTTTTTGTGTTGTGACGACGCTGCTTGTACTCTTGTGATCGTCTCTGTTAGGGTTGGTTTTCTTTTTTCCTCCGCCTCGTTTTCGTCCTCTTCGACTTTCCTTCGATTGCCGTCTTTTTCTTGTTTCTTCTTTTTTATAGTTTTCCTTTGAACTGCCACGGCGAGGTTCTTGCCATTATAATTCTGCTTATGTAATGTTTGGACGATTGGGATTCGGACATTTGGCCGAATTGTGTGCGGCATGACGAAGCCAGCATTGTTTTTTCCTTTTTTTATTATTATATACGTATTAGTATTAATTAGGCAACTATTAATTAATCTATATCTATATCTATACCTACTAATAAAGAGAGAAAATTTCAGTCCCACCTCCTTTTTTCACGGGCTTTTCACCGGCTTTTTCCACCACGCGTTGGTACGACTAAAAAGCCCATGAACGATATAGCACGAGGCGAGCCCAAAGCACCATGTCACAACAAGTCGTCATGATCGGTGCAGGAGATCGGAGTCTGTTAGTCCCACCTCGAAAAAGGAAAGTAGAGAGGCGGTGGAGGCGAGTACAAGATGGGGGTGGCTACGTGCGAGAACCATCTTTGCGCCTCGGCCATTGACGTAGCTTTTGAGGTTCGAGGCACGCCACCTATTTTTTATATGCCCGATGTTCTTTTCGCTCGTATAGAGTCCGTAGTAAAAGAGTCCATGAAGAGATATTTGCATGCCCCCGTGGAAAGCTTTCCCGAGACCGAACCAAGGTCGCATCCGAACCAAGGTCGTTGCATGCCTATACGTGCATAAGCGTCGGTGCAGTCCCTAAACTAAGCCCAGAACCAACCGAGGCCACAAATACGGATCCCATCGGTCTTCAAACAAATACGTATTTTTTGCCTTTTTGTTGGCTATAAAAACAATCGTTTACCAATGACTTCGGAGGTTTGGGAACGACATATCTCTCGTGCAAGTCTCATCTCTCTTTTTTTCCTTTCGTAGATGTAGAAGATTAAAAACGCAAAAAAAAAAAAAAGCAGATTCAACATTTACAAGTTTTCACCAACAAAAAAAAAAAAAAAAATCCGGATCCAACATTTATATCAGTTTTTTGATTGATTACTCCCTCCTATAATTTTTATAGCCACAACCTCTACTAATGGACAGAAGAAACCAAACTAGCAAAGGTAAATACTCACATGCGAGATAGATAAATAAAAAAAAAAGACAACACAATATATAGGCTTTGAACTTCTTATACCTTTGGTGATGACAAATAAATATTTCTACCATAAATTTATTAATGTATTAAAAATCAAAACTCATATTATTATAGTCTAAATGTAGTCGATTGTCCAAAAACAAATTGTGAAAGTATGAACCAAAGTGCCATCCTCGCAAAGTATGGAAAATTGAGAGTGACCTTGTGTCATAATCATCACACATAGTAGCTCTTGATATCAATATAACTAATTCCATGATAATTGAGTTACAAATCTTTACATGTCTAAAAAAGAATTTATGAAATTTAATATTGATTTTACCTATTTTCATTAATTTTATTTATGAGCACAATTTTTTTGTGCTTAGCAATGCAAGAAAAAATTTTATGATGCCCTTATTCTAATTGAGTGCATAACATTTTTTTTTCTCCCGTTGCAACGCACGGGCATGTTTGCTAGTACAGTACTTATATCCTAAGTTATCTTGCTAATAGTCAATAGTCATCTATGGAGGGTGAAAAGAAAATATTCAAGCATATGTATTGGATTAAATGAATGAAAAAACAAATTTGAGTTATTTTTTGTAGCCAAGCAAGAAACATTGGGGTGCCCCCTAGGTGGTGAAAATTTGGTACCATGGCTCATGAAATTCGACTAAGTATTTTTTAAAGAGAGTTGCTATATTTCGGGCGCCAAAAAAAAAGGTTGGATTTCAGGCGACACCGTTCATCTTCCTCCTCTCGCCGGCAGATTGTTCATCTTCCTCCTCTCGCCGCCCCTCGCTTCCGCGCTCCCCCGCCACTAGCCACCACCTCGCCGCGAGCGCTAGGATTCGCCGGACTCCGGCGAGCTAGGGCCAGAGCCCTAGCAAGCTCCGGCGAATCGTAGCGCCCGCGGCAGCCACCATCTTCCACCACGTAGATGACAGAGAGAAGACAGATCGACCAGTAGGAAGAACAACTCATAGAGTGGAGGGAGGGAGACGAGAAGAAGGAGATGCTTGCCGGTGCCGCCATTGCCGCTGCCGAAGGTCACCCTGCGTGCGCGAGGAAAAGTGTGTCGCGAGGGCATGCGTGCGGGAGACGTCGTCACGAACGGTCCCTCGAATTTCAGGCGATCGTGCAATAGGAAAAGTGCTTTTTTAATGTATTTTGGACATTTTGGGACCAAATGGCTGAAATTTAAAAGTGAGTTGGATTTTCCAAACACAAAGATAAGGTGAGATAATGAGTCAATAATAGAGAAACAATTATAATTACACGTGTTGTTGGCTGTAATTGCAACTTCTAGTATATTATTGAGTAGATTGCTTATGTGGATAGTTTACATGTTGAAATAAATCTTTAGTAGGTTTATCTAATAGGAGTATAGGATATATAGGATTCAAAATTGCAAGGGGCACGGTCTACCGTCTAGATTTGGGCTCGAATAGACCACGTTGACCTCAGATTTGTTTTAGCCACTTAGAAACGACCACAAATCCACTCCACTAACGAAACCAATGAATGCAATTATGCAACGCCTTTCCTCCTGCCGCACGATAGAAAAAGGTCAACAAATCTGGCCGGCAATTTCAAAGCAATGTGGCTGAAATTATTACGGGCCGGTCGGCCGGAGTCTGCCGTCTGCGACGGCGACGGGCGGAGGCGACGAGACGACGACGACAGGCACCGCAACCAAATCCACACACCTTGGTCTCTTTTAGTCTTTAGGCCCTGTTTAGTTGCTCCAACTCACACTCCAAAATTCACTATTCATCTATCACATCAAATCTTTTGACTCATGCAAGGAAAGCAATAAATGTAAGTAATAAAAAAACTAATCACATAATTTTGATGTACACGACGAGACGGTTCTTTTGAGTCTAGTTACGTCATGGTAGAATAATATTTACCACAAACAAACGAAACGTGCTACAGTGCCTTTTTGATTCGGAACAGTGCTTTTTCAACCAACTAAACACAGCCTTAAGCCCCTCGCTTCGCGGCTTATCGGCCCACCCAGTCGGCCAGATATTTTCTCTCACAAAGATCGCCACACCCAAGTGAGTAGCCGTAACAACAAGATTTTTCTCTCACAAAGACCAGCCAGCCGAACAGGCTCAGTCTTTTCTGCAGTGCGGCTTTAGCAGCGTGGCAGCAGACTAGGACGACGACGACTGGCCATGGTTATCAGATATCCGTTATCATAAAAAGATGGAGTCCACTCGAGACGGCTGACTAGGCAACTTGTAATGGCAGGCGCAACTGCTCTGATCGTCACGGGGTCGCCGGCGGCATCAGGCTTTCAATCACTGCTCAGTGCTCACTCCGGCCTTTCGCAGCCCCCGACGGTCGGTGAGGCCACAAATGGCTGTCGCCGCTCACGGCCTGTAGATGACGAAATGCACGGCAAGACACAGTTTAAGCATTAACCCGTGACATACGCGATCTTTTATATATAGAAACACTCAAAAGAACATTTCAAATCTGATATTCCCTTGTTCGAATTATAAGTCATTCCACAAATGTTGGAGAATCATAGTGTCGATGTCATGACCCAATTTGGAGGGGGCCCCATGGGCCATGCATGGTGCATGCAAGAGGCACCACGCCGCCAGGGTGCCTGCGCGACGCGCGCCGGCCGCCGACCGCCGCCGTCCGCGGTCCGTCGTCATCCTTCGCCGTCGTCCTAGATATTTCTTAGCATGCAAGTCTCCCTCGACTATAAATACTGAGGGCTTGTGTCGGTTGAATCTTAGCGTAAAAATTAAAAAGGGTAGCTCCTAAGCGACTTATCTCTTCAGCTCTCTCTCTCTCACTCACGCCGCCCCGCCGCCGCCCGACCACGCCGCCGCCCGTCGCCACGTCTCCTCACCAACCGCCGCCCCTAGCACGCCTCCCACGCGCCTCCACCCGCCGACCGCCGCCCAGCGCCGGCGCGATACCGCCGCCGCCCCCCGCCGTCGTCACCACCTCCCCTTCCTCACCACCGACGATCAAGCAATCGGGTGTCAATTCCGGCCCAATCTAGTCGGAATCGACAACCGGTATCCCGGAGACCGGGGCGATTCCCACCACCGACGGCTTCCGACCACCACCAACGCCAAGATCCGATGGGCGACCACAAGATCGCCGAGCCCGGATGGAGATTTCGCGAGTTTCGTGATCTCGCGAGGAAATTCGGAGCCACCTTCACCGCCCTCCCGGAAGATGGATGAACGGCCGCCTTGACGACGCATAACGACGACACGCCCGCGGCGCCGCCAACAACGCCGTCGCCGCCATGGCGCTCCCGACATCAACAACGCTCCCATCGACATCCACGACGACCGGTGGCCCACGACAAAGAAGAACACCGCAGCAGACGCGGCCTTGCCGTCCGACGTGCAGACGCGCCCACGCCGTCACCTCGCCCACCTCCGACGGCGTCCGCCATGGGCGCCGCCCGGCGGTGACGACGCTCCTACGGCGCCGCCCACGTCACCCCTACAAGATCATCGATGCTGCAACAACGAGCACGCCTACCCCAAGGATGCCCGAGCCGCTTTGCGACCCGATCGGATCGATCGGGAGGCTACCACAGAGGCGTCCACCATTTGCTCGACGAAAAGCCTACCCAACTAGGCCAACGCCTCGCGGCTACTACAATGGCACAGATAAGTTTCCAGTCACTACCAACACCCTCTTTGACATTGGGAACATCGGGAGTGCCAACATGGACGACAAGACGGCGTCACCGACGCCGACATCGACGTCATTTGGGATCAACATCCCGGGCGACACCGGCACCAAGGACTCCAACAAAGAACGACGCCCTCCCAAAGGGCGCCACCATCGGCGACGATGACGCTACCATAGGCGCCATGCTCGTCAACAACGTCCTCAAGAACGCCAACGCAGATGATGACCCTCCCATTGGCACCAACGACGTCACCCCCGACGTCCTCGTCATCACCATGCTGACCAATGACATGACCTTCGCCAACCAGGACGTCCTCAACAATGGTACCATCGAAGACATCGCCAACAACATCAACGACAACAACGCAACGCTACCATGGGCGCCATGAACGGTGACGACGTCCTCAAGGACGCCAACGCCGATGACGAACCCCCTGACGTCAACTACGTCTTCGCCATGCCTATCATCGACAACAACTACGAGGGCATGAACCACGACGACTCCCTCGCAGCCAACCTCGACACCGCACCCACGACGTCAACCCAACAGACGCCGCCACGGATGAGAACATCGGCGTCCCCGGCGCCACCGACGACACGGGTCGTTCGGCCGACATACGACAACAACAATCTGCTACACCTGCTGGACATCCTTCCGGCATCAACAATGGTGGAGAACACCATCAGGCAACCTCCAGATCCAGTAAAGGCGCCACCATCTGTACCACGTCAGCAGAACACCAGGTACACCGCTATACTTCTGACAAGAGCGGCACTCCTTCTCTGGTTCGTCTACATGCCAACCCAGACGACACGGGAGTACTGGGACACGTCCACACGGTGTCCTCTTCGCGGCCTCAAGCTACCCATCAATGGCGACACCAACGACTACTTCGCGCTACTTCAACGGAACGACATCTACGTCCAGTACGACTACGCCAACAAACCGTGGGCTGCAATGCACCAGGCGGCGCCCACCATAGGGAACACGGCGATCCACCTCGCCCAAGAGTTGGACGCTTCCATCTTCAGCAAGCCTCGACTTGCGAGCTTCACCGACGACGACAAGAGGTACATGCCACCAACATCAACCCTCTACCTCGTCGACCCCGTCACAATTCCGGAGGCTCTCGTTCCACCTCAACTTGCTACATCAATGGATCACGACCTACCCTACATAGCCGGAACCAACAAGCTCCAGGCAGGAGCACAAGTTGTGGTGATCGGCGTCCACTTTCCGCCGGCTTCGCCATTTGTGCAAAGCTTCATGACAAACAACTGGCTGTTGGAGGAGCCACCACATAGCTTCTTTTTATTGGTGCCGGTCTTCTTCCTCGACGACAACATTCACCACCTCTCTGGCATCGTCAACAATCTCATGGGACAGGAGAGCTACGGACTTCCACCCATCGGATTCAAAGTTACCAACCTCATCTTCGTCCAGCTCATTCCCCTTCTACACGTGGATGCAACAATCTTTGGACCATGCTTCTTCGATCAGCCCATCAACAACGACAGCCGTGCAGAACCACAGTAGCGAGGACGCGCTATTCGGAAAAGGGGGGAGAGATGTCATGACCCAATTTGGAGGGGGGGCCATGGGCCATGCATTGTGTAGATCTACTCATTTGGAGTCTAATACAATTGGATTTTCTATTTTATGATTTTTCTATGATTTATTATGATTTTTCAAAACTGCTTGAGGGGGTAATTTGACCCTTTTTGGAAAGTTTAGGGGGTGATATAGACCGTTTCATAGGTGGGGTGCTATGTAGTCCAACCCTAAAGGTGGGGGTGTGATTTAAACTTTTTCCATAAAATAACTTAGCAGACAATTTATACAACAGGTTATCTATGTAGGGATCGAGCAAACAATTTACACACTTAGATAGACAATCAGTTATATAAATTGCACGCTTCCGGTTTATACAGCAAGTTATTTTGCTCTTGCCTCTGTAACTTCAGACATAGAGGCAAGATCACATCTCCTATTTTATTTAATTAATTATGGAGGGTTTGGCCCCAAGATGGCAATGGGAATTCCCCGTCGGGTTCTCGCATCCCCATCCCCGTCCCGTGGGGTGAAAATTTCCCCATCCCCGCCCCCTCCCCCCGAAGGCTCACGGGGACATTTTCTTCCCATCCCGTTCCCCGCTGGGATTACATACCCGATGGGGAATCCCATCCCCGATACAGGATAAAAGAACTGCTCAAATCGACAATCCAAAAGTGTACAAAATGCTAAAAAAAAACTCATCTTGCAACATCAAACAAAGTTTACAAACCATAAATCCCTTTTACGGATTCCAACAATCCAACTCGTACCTCCCTAGGTGGCCAAAATCTAATGCAGATCTCACACACATGTGACAACATTGATTGTTTAGCTTTTGCCTTCCAGTGCAGAACAAGCAACGAGAGTCTGGACTAAGACAGAGAGAGAGCAGAGAAGGCCTGGTCAGGGGGTGTTTAGTTGGTGAAATATTTTGGGTCGGGCAACTGTAGCACTTTTTGTTTGTATTTGGTAATTATTGTCCCACTATGGACTAACTAGGCTTAAAAGATTTGTCTCGTACTTTTCACCAAGCGTACAATTAGCTTTTTTATTCACCTACATTTAATGCTCCATGCATGCCTTAATAGATTTGATGTGACGGGGAACTGTAGCATTTTTTGAGTTTCTGAGAACTAAACATGGCCAACGGACTTGGGAGCCGTGGCGAAAACGCCGCTGTGGGGAGTCGGGCGAGAAGGAGCTTGACTACGAGGGGAAGAGGTGTGCATGACGGCACGAGGAAGGGCGTGGCATGCGGGCGAGTGGGGAAGCAAGTCTCCGAAGCGAGGAAGATGTCGCCGCCGCTTTGCCGCCGCCGAGCGCATAGGGATAGGATTGTGGTGGCTGGGTGGGGAGAATTAGAGCTTTTTTACGTGTACCATTATATGAAAAAAGCTCACGACGCGTGTACCACTAAAAACTTTGGCCAAGACCGTATACCATCGGCCAAATGTAACTTGTCCCCCTGTACCACTCCGTCCATTTTGGACACTAACACCGTTAAACAGCCTAGAGAAAAGACTTTCTTGCCCCTTAGACCATAGTAGTTGATCAAAGGGTGTGGCTTTGGAAAAATCAGCTTCACTTACGAGGAGACCCCACATGTCATCCACACATAAGCTACACCTTCTTCCTCCTCTCGCCACTGCTGGGATTTGGCTTGCGTCGAGATTAGATGCAGCAAGGAAGGGGCCGGGGCTGGGACGCTCACCAGTCGGAGCTCCCGCATAGGGCTCCCGCTCGCCGGAGTTCTCGTTCTCTAGAACGGAGCTCGCTCTACGCCGGGGGCATGGGGAGCAGCGACAACATCTTCCACTTGGGGGCGGGGTTGATAGGGGAGGGGCTCAACGAGTGGATCCGGCTGCGTGCTGCACTGACTTGGAGGGGCGACGGAGCTCCAGCAGCCGCACCGGCCCGCCACGAGCAGCCATGGGAGGGGCGGTAGAGCTCCTGCAGCGATGGAGGGGATGGGATCTCGTCGGAGTTAGAGATAAGGAGGAGAAGAAGAAGAACAGCGGAATCGGGAGGAGGCTCGCCGGAGTTAGAAGGGTGCCCGCCGGAGTCAGGCAGGGGCTCGCCAGAGCTGGGCGCTCCTACGTGTGCGGCTGGGGGCGGCGCTCCTTCCTTCGCGGCTTGGGGCTGGGGCCGGGGCGCGGCGCTCCTCCTCTTCCTCTTCGCGGCCGGGGCGCGGCGCTCCTCCTTCGCGAGTCGCGGACAGACCGAGCGAAGGGTTCTGGCCGAGCGCTCGGATAAGGTATGCCTTTTTTTTTTACTCATTCCTAAGGGGTAACATAGACACTTCTATTGCTGGGTCCCACATGTCGGTCGTGGAAACGTTAGGAATCGAGCGAACACGAACGAGCAGTGGTATAGGGACAAAGTAACTTTGGGCCGATGGTATCTGAGTGTGGCTAAAGATTTTAGTGGTAATACGTGTCGGGAGCTTTTTTCATAATGGTACACGGGTAAAAGCCTCCGGAGAATTAGGGTTAGCTTGTATATATACTCCATGTCTAATTGGCTTTCTTACGTGGGCCTTGGTCCATGTCTACTACGGTGCTGCTGCTGGCTGCATGTCTACTTTTGCGGGGCGGGGTGGCGGGTATCGGGGTCGTGGACTGGGGAACCATCCCCGTCCCCGCCATCCCCGACGGGGATAAGTTTTCTACCAAATCAATTCCCGTGGGAACAAATTTTCCTCCATCCCCGTCCCCCTAATGGGAGAATTCCCCGCGGGGAATCGGGGATCGGGTCCCCGTTGCCATTTTGGGTTTGGCCTCTATGAAATGATGCTATAGAGGCTATTGTATGACATGTCTTTATACGTATAAGCGTGCCTGAGCCGTTCCGAGTGGCTCGATTTAATTTTCATGGGCGCGTCCAAGAATGTGCCAATACAAATATACAAAGTTTCATTTTAATGCGACTAACATTGCAGGTTCCCAGAGTTTTATTCATTGACATGCAAGAACCAACATTGTGTTTCAGACTTTTCAGTCCAAGTATGACTATTGCAGAGCCTTCAGGCTTATGAGTTGCAACATTGGGTTTGGGTGTGCCTTTTCAGCCCTCCCACCATGCTCAGCAGGTTCTCGCACGACGACCCGCCCGGGCAGGCATCGGAGTCTGCCTCCTCTTTCCACCTCGCCGCTCTCCTCCGCATCTCCTCGCTCCCCATCACCTCGCCGACGTGCGCGGCGACCTGCTCCCTCCTCACCTCCTCATCCAGCCGGACGCCGACACCCCACACGTCGCAGGCGTACTTACAGTTGGTGAACTGGTCAGCGAACCCCGGCCAGCACACCATCGGCACGCCGGAGGCCACGCTCTCGCACGCCGAGTTCCACCCGCCGTGCGTGAGGAAGCAGCCCACGGCCGCGTGCCGCAGCACCTGCTCCTGCGGGCACCACTGCGTCAGGCGGCACCGCCCTGCCGTCTCAGCCGTGAAGCCTGGGGGCAGCATGCTGAGGCCGAGGCCATCGCCACCGCCACGGATGAGGTTGTCCCTGATGGCCCAGAGGAACGGGTGGCCGGTCGCCGCGAGGCCCCACGCGAACTCAGCCAGCTGCTCCGGCGTCAGCACCGTGTGGCTGCCGAAGTTGACGTACACGACGGAGCCCTGTTCCTGCGTGTCCAGCCACGCGAGGCAGTCGGTGTCCTGCTTCCACAGGCTCAGGCCGCCGCCGGCGCCGTGGCGCCTGAGGAGACAGCTCAGCGGGCCGACGGTGTAGACGCGCGGATACTCGGCACGCAGAGCCGCGAGGACGTCGGCCTCCAGGCCTTGGAACGTGTTGAGGATGAGGGCGCCTGCGTTGGTGCAGATGTTGGCCTCCGACTCGTTGAACCAGAGACCGAAGTCGTCCGGGTCGGTGGTGCGGAGGAAGCTGGAGAAGTCGCCGAGTCGGATCGGCGGCATGCCGGGGATCCAGTCGATGACGGTTCGCTCGAGGTAGCCGTTGGTCAAAAGGCTCTCATCTTTGAGTGGCACGTACCCTCTTTCCCGGAGGTCCCGGAGCCTCATGTGCGTCATCAGCGAGGCAGCGCTGCCCGTCCAGAACGCCATGGTCGGGATGCTCAGCTCCCGGGCCACGCGCAGCGCGAAGCTCATCAGCATCGTGGTGAGCACGCACGTGACGGGCGGCAAGCCGGGCGTGCGGGCGAGCCGTGTGACGACGTCCCTGAAGGGCGCGGCGCAGCTCGTGCTGACGGCCACCTCCAGGCCGCGGCCGTAGTCCTGCTTGCCGCGGTCGGCGTCGGACAGACCGTCCGGGATGGTCTCGAAGTGGAAGCCGTCCTGGCCGCGCACGGCGCCGGGGCCCTCGGTGGCCTGCACGCGGCGGTGGTTGTGCTCGGTGTTGATGAAGGTGATGTAGACGCCGTGCTGGTGTAGCAGCTTGGCGATCTGCAGCGCCGGGTTCACGTTGCCGGCGCACGGGTACGGCACCACCACGACGTGCGGCCTCGCCATATGTGACTGACTATAGGATGAGGATCGATGTGCAGACGATAACTCAGATCGATATATTCTAGTCGTCTCTACTGAACTAGCTTTTGTCTCTACTGAACTGAAGTCGTCATGAGCAAGACAGAGCGAGATTGATTGCATCATATCGCACACTGCTTGTCGGTCATCCAACCCGTCTAATTCGTCACAGATCGATACATCCGCCAGTGTTGGTTTGGCGTTTGCACCGCCACGCCACGTATGACCCGTTTAGCATGACTCAGGCTCTGAATCCAGCAATAGCTTCTGCAGAGGACATCTTGTCTGGTTTAGCTTTTTATCAGCTTCTATTAACCAGAAACATAGGGCCCCTTTGGTGCAGCTCCGGACGGCTCCGGCTTCTGCGTGACTTCACTGTAGCTGCACTGTATCAAGCGATGTAGACGGAGCCGTTTTTCTCTCTCTGGTTTTCCTGGGTCGCCGACAACGCCGGAGCCATAGAAGCTCGTTTTTCGTGGCTCCCTCGGCCCGCTCCCGGCGCCCACAGTGACGCTTACAGTGCCGGAGCTGAAGCCATCGGGAGCCCTCCCAAAGAGGGCCATAAATTAAGCTCCAAGTTGCTGAGCTGGCTCTTAAAAAGCTAAAAACTTTCTTTTGAGAAAATGAAGTAAAATCTGATGAAAATTAATTCTAACTTCTCATGTGCAGACAACCTAAAAGTTATTACAAAAGTTCACAAGGAGAAGTCAAAAGACAGAAAGGCAGCTTTTCAGTGAAAAGACCACAAGTTACTAAAGCTCAAACAAATAAGTTCAATCCTCTCCAAATTAAAGTGAGAAATGTGTGGACCGTGAGTATATATTTTTCAAAAACTTAGTTCTATGAAAATATATATAAAAATAAACATCTCTGGGTCCTCTTAAGTAGAACTTTTGGAGCGACTTCAGTTTTATTTCCTTGGTTTCTTAATAGAACCTCCGTGGAACACTAACTCATGAAAGAACTTGTAGAGGAGAGAAATTAAGGGTGAAGCCACTTAAAACCTATTTTCTGAATTTCTCTAGCTTCTTAGGTGAAATCAATTTTAGTAAATCTCTACTAAACAAAGTCTTAAAAATTAAATAACCACATACATTTAAAAACAAGCATGCACTAAACCGAAAACTACGTAAAAAACTATGTATATCTAAGAAAGTAAAATTGTCTTATATTTTAAGGATGAAGAGAGTTGAAGTTCTCATGCACAATTTATGAGGGAGGCATAGGCTTCTCTAAAAGGACTATATTATAAAACACAAAAAGTTTTGGCAAAAAAGTGGAACTAAAGAGGGCCTTATACTCCCTCCGTATACTGAAAAAGAAAGTCGTTTAGGACAATTACACGGTCTCCAAAACATAACTCGACTTTTCTTTTCTATAAAAATATTTATTGAAAATTTATATATGTGTATTTTGATGAAACCAATTTTCAAAGACAGATTTATTGATATGAGTTTCATATTTCCAAACTCAACGATTTAAAAGTTATTCATGATTTATATTCCAAATGTTTGACTCAAACCTTATTGAAAATAACTTCTTTTTTCGAATAGGGAGGAAGTATGATAATATAATAAAATTTAAAATGTCAACTAAGTATCATTGGATTTTCCGTTAATTATATTTTCATAATATATCCATTGATATTACAAATCTTTGTAATTCTCTATAATTTTGGTCAAATTTGAGATGATTTGACTTTCCAAGATTCTTGAAATGACTTCTAATTTGGAATTGAGGGAGTATATCTCAAGACCAACAAAGGCCTTCCTCATGAAAAAAAAGAAGAACAACAAAGGCCGATAAAAACGATGGATAAAAAGACACAAAATAAACTCTAAAATTAACAGTACATTAAAGGCCAAAATGGTCATCGTCTTCTTTAACCCCATATAAAATAACTTAGCGGAGACAATTTATACAACAGGTTATCTACGTAGGGACCGAAGCGGACAATTTACACACTTAGATAGACAATCAGTTATATAAATTGCCTGCTTCCGTTTTATTTATATAGCAGGTTATTTTGCTCTTGCCTTTGTAACTTCAGACATAGAGGCAAGATCACATCTCTTATTTTATTTAATTATGGAGGGCTTGGCCTCTATGAAATGATGCTATTCATGGCAGTGGCACAACTTCCATTGTAGGTTCAGCAAGATTTATTGTTATCTATTGGTAGTCATCGCTAAACATTCAACATGGTAGAAATGAAGATGCCAAAAGGAAAGCACAGGAATTTACCAAATGGAAACCAAAGAAAATTGTATGTAAAATAACAGAGAATATGAAGGGAAAAAATGGACTGAACCATTGGATGGAAGCTAGCCCAAGAATTAGCTCAATTAGCAAGACACTCAATGCATTAGTGTGGTGTTTGAAGAGACAACTATCCTAATTGTATAAGTGGGCTCCTGAAACTGGGCTCCACAAACTACACTACAAGAATACTGATTTTTATGACAAAACGACCTCATGACGGGGCCTAAAATCGTCATATAATGTGTCATAATATGACGGAAAACACGTTGTCGTCACAAAATGCAAACACCATGACTATTTGTGACGCCTGAAAAATGGTCGTCACATTATACTACCCCGTTTTCGTCATATATTGTGGGCGTAGGGAACCCATGCGGCGAGGGGCTTTTTATGACGCCGGATTTGGGTGTTTTGTGACACGAATTAACTGTCACGTAAAATAAATAGCAAAAAAAAAAGGCAAAACAGCGCGGGAGTCTCGAACCGGGACGAGCGGGATGGAGGTTTCGCGCCTTGACCATTGCGTACGTGGGAACATTCGCCCGTCAGTGTAGTATAGAGTGTTAAAATTCGAGACTGGAGTCGGGTTGACCGTGGGCCCATCTGTCAGTCACTCTATCCTTATTCACCGCGTCACATTAACGCGTTTTCACCCCCACCGTCACACCGTCACATTCACTCCCCCTCCTTTCCTCTCGACTCAGATTCACCTTCTCTCCTCTCCTAGGGTTTCCGCCGCCGCGCCTTGCCGCCGCCGCCGGACCGCCATGGTCCGTCCCGGGAGAAAGCCGGGCGTGCGGGACCCCGCGACGGGGATGTGGGTGCCAGGCGGACCCGCCGCCACGGGTCCTCCGCCGACCATGGCCTCCACCTCGAGGAAGCCGTCGGCCTCCAAGCCGTCGGCCTCAAGAAGCCGTCGGCCTCAAGAAGGCGTCGGCGGTGCGGGCAACCAAGCGTGCCGGGGCCGTTGCCCATGCTATGGAGGCGGCGGGCACGCCTGGGAGGAAGATCCACGGGGCGGGGTAAAAACCCCCGCCGTCTTCGACCAAGAAGACAGCTGCGGCGTCGGCGAGCAAGGGCGGTGCTTCCATGAGCAGGGGCGGGGGCAAGGGCAACAGCGCGCGGGCGTCGGGGGGCAAGGCGGGGGCTTCCACGAGCAAGGGCAAGGCCAAGACCAGGGGCAAGGCCACGGCTTCCGCTGGCAAGGCCAAGGCGCCGGCGAGCATCGCAGACTCGTCGCCTCCGGCGATGGAGATCTGCAGGGAGTGCTTCGAGGGCTACACTGACCTGTGCCGCCGCGCGGCGCGCGGCGGCACTCCATGTGTCGTCAGCTCCCTGGGCCCGGTTCCCAGCTCCAGCTTGCCATCATGGAGCAGCGGCCCCTCCCGACGCCAGAGGAGGTAAGTGTTCAGTCCAACTTGATTTGTAGAATCTAGATTAGTTCATTTGTAGAATCAGAGTGCAGAGGTAGAGATTTGGCCAATGATGCATAATGATTTCAGTAGATGGCTACTGATTTGGTAGTTCGTTTGTAGAATCAGAGGTATGATTAGGTAGATAGCTAATGATTTGGCCAATGATGCATAATGATTTCAGTAGATGGCTACTGATTTGGTAGTTTCTAATTTTAGTAGACTGTTATTGGCCAATGATGGATAATGATTTCATTAGATGGCTAATAATTTGGTAGTTTCTAATTTGAGTAGACTGTTATTGGTCATGTGCATAATTTAGTGAATGCAATAATGAGATGGCTGCCTTTTATGTGAACACTAGTTCTTCTACCTATCTCTCTATTCATGTCAATAATCCAATATGCTTGTATCAACCCATTGTTCAAAGCAACAATTGGGTTAGGATGGTTGTTTGGTGCCCCACCAAGGTTTGGCATGTAAGGGTGTAAGGAATATATGCATGGAAGGGTGTAAGGAATATATGCAAGCAAGGGTGCAAGGATTATATGCATGCAACGGTTTAATGATTATATACATGCCAATGCCAACATGCCAAGGGTGTAAGGATTATGATGGCTAGGAATCAATCAACCCCTAACTCAAGCTGATGGTCGATCGGTGGAAGAATAGGCATATTCCATGCTGTCCATTCATTTTTGTTTCTCATCTTCAATTAAAAGGCAATCATTAGATATAAGAAAAGGCGGACACCAAATTAAGAGGCATGTGTTTGATCAGTATTCACATAATTGATTTGCTTCGATTTTGCAGCGCCCCGGTGGTACAAATTGGGAAAAGCATTCCTCATCCTGGATTTTACAGCACCGTTGGGGACCATCCAATCCAATGCAACAATAGATCTAATCTAAGTGATGGCATCGGATGGAATGGGGCTACGGTGTTGTTAGCCCAATGAGGACTCGGGTTTTTACAAAGAAGCAAATCATTATTTTCCCCATATGAAACTTATGTTCCTTTCTCAAATTCATTATTTTACAAACATGTAGTCATTAGATTATCCTATGATATATAGAAATGTGTTTTTGGTATAATATACGTCTCTTTATGTATTTATCATATGATATAGCATTGTGTTTGGTGAGTAACCTACTATATCCTATCAAACCGATCCTGCTTTCTCAAACTAATAACACTTTGCTTTTGTTTAGACTTTCCAGATCTCCAAGACCGCACTCATGAGAGCGCCATCACGCCTCGATCCACGAGCCATTGAACCGAGAGGCTCGCCGTTCGTCCTCGAAGGTGGCCGAGCTCACCGAACTGGTCCGAAGGACCCGACCCGTAAGAAGGTGGACGCCCAGCCGGCAAGGACCACGAGGGCGTCAAGTCCAAGGTTGGCCACCTCCGGCGAGGCCTTGGATGGCGCCACTGGGCAAGAAGTGATGGCGTCCCCTCGAGCCCCTCCCCGCAAGACCCTCGCATGACCCCCGCGCGACCTTTTGGTAGCCCTTGTTTAGTGGGCTTATTATTTTGTGAACAATGTGTATGTATTCTTGGCTGGCTGGATGGATGGATGCAGGATGATCTTTAGATTAGTTAGTAACTTAGTAAATGTATGTGGCTGCATGGATGGATGCAAAACACATATTTATTATTATATATGTAGGGATGGATGAAGAACAACTAATATTAGTGCTAGTGTAGGGATGGAGAACAACTAATATATATTAGTACGTATATATATATTCGGTCTTTAGCTCACTTTGGTATATTATTATTGCTGTTATGATTGATCTTCCCATTTTCTTTTGCATTTGGAGTTTCTAAGTTCATAGTCAATTGCTCATTTAATTTAGATTCCAAGGCAAAACACTATTGTGTTAATTTTAAATTTTTCGATTTGGATCCTCGTTGAACAGGAAGAAAACTCTCACAAAATTAAGGATGCATTGCTCATTTGACTAGGAAGAAAACGCAAAAAAAAAAAAAAAACGGCGACTAGTGGTTTTGAACTACGCTTTCCGAACGCTTGCTCGGATGCAAAAGTCACCTAAATACGGAATGTAGATCTCGATGAGTTATGAACTTTCCGTGTTCATGACTTTTCAAACGGAGGCCGTCTAGGGCCCCGAAAACTCGTCCCGAGCCGCAAAAATTTGAAAATTCGAAATTCGAGCCGCCAGAAGTTCGAAAACTGAAAATTTGACTCTAATACCGAACGTAGGTCTTGAAGAGACCTACAAAACACGTGTTCATGACTTTTCGATTTGGATCCATCTAGAGCTTCGAAAACTGGCCCGAAGGCCCCGATTTCAAATTGACCAACGTTTGACTTGGTCAAACCTCGGCCAAACGGAGCACTAAACGGCCTCGGATTTGAACACGAAGTTGATAGAAACTCGTCGGGATCTACATTCCATATATAGGTACTTTTTGCATTTGAGGAAGTCTTTGGTGAACCCTAGTCGCAAATCCATGTATCTCACGGAGAGAGTTTATGCAACTCTGTGGGCGACTAGTGGTTTTTGAACTACGCTTTCCGAATGCTTGCTCGGATGCAAAAGTCACCTAAATACGGAATGTAGATCTCGATGAGTTATGAACTTTCCGTGTTCATGACTTTTCAAACGGAGGCCGTCTAGGGCCTCGAAAACTCGCCCCGAGCCGCAAAAATTTGAAAATTCGAAATTCGAGCCGTAGGTTCAAAAGCGAAAATTTGACTCTAATACCGAATGTAGGTCTTGAAGAGACCTACAAAACACGTGTTCATGACTTTTCGATTTGGATCCATCTAGAGGTTCAAAAACTGGCCCGAAGGCCCCATTTCAAATTTTGATCTCTAGCTCTATCTACACCATTGGATGGATGAGATCAAGGGTTCAAATGAAAGTGAAACCCTCCCTCCCCGCCCTCTCCCTCTCCCTCTCTTTTTCGCAAAACGAGCGCGAACGGGCTCATGAGCGGCAGGCTAAAATTTCGTAACCTTATCCTATCATCCCACCTACCCCGGCCCCTCCTCCTCTCGATTCATTCACTGCTCCTCTCTTCCTCTCCCGGGGAGCCACGAGCGCCTCCGCCGCCCCACTCCCGGCGCCGTGAGCCCACTCCCCCGGCTTTGGCGCCGACCGCCATGGTCGTTCGAAGAGAAGGTCCACCGTCGCGGGACCCCCGTCCGTGGCGGGGTAGTAGGCCGCCGAGAACCCCCGCCTACCGGACCTCCTCCTCCTCCGGCCGTGGGAGCGCCCGGGTCACGCCGCTGGAGTTGCGCGCCAGACCCCGTTCGTCGTCCGCAAAGCATCGACCTCGCAAGCAACTCCGCCACCGCCGCCCGCGACCCGCGCCACCCGAGCCCTATCGATTTGAAGGCGACCCTGAACTCTGCAAGATCTTCCTGCGTGGCAACCACGGCTCGCCATCGTGCTCTAGCCGGGCCATTCGGGTATGAAATCTCCGTCAGGTATACGAGATTAGGCTGGTTATCTCGTAGATCTTTAGTATAGGTCCTAATTTCAGTACATTGTAGGTCTTAACTTGCTTTGTAGAATCAGAGGTTTCTTTACAGCAGCAAATCATTATTTTCCCCATATGAAACTGAAGTTGCTTTCTCAAAAACATTATTTTACAGCAGCTAGTCCCGTGGATACATAATTTTCCCCATATGAAACCGTTCGGTCACTTGGTGAGTAACTTACTAAATCCTTTCAATCCGATGCCGCGTTCTCAAACTAATAACATTCCATCTAATTGAGTAGACTGTTATTGCCAATGATGCATAATCTGAGGTGTCCGGGTTCCTTTATGTTGAATTCATGGTAGTCATAATGTCATGGCTCACGTCCATTCCCAAGCAACCGAATGGTCACTGCCATTCTGGATGGCTGGGAGTGGATGTAGCCATGGCTCCATGCCTACTATGAGCTTGAGAGTTGGTACTTTTATGCCGAGGCTTGTGAGGACTGGAAAGGTGAGGTACAAATGTGGTTTGTTCTCATTTAGTTCATCGAATCATCGAGAAAACTTACATGCCTCGCCAGATTGGACTTGTGAGGAACTGTGAGCTTTCTTGATGCCCGAGGCCGAAAAGCTTTCGATGATTTCATGCCCTAAATGATGTCGTGATTTGCAATTATGGCCAATGATGCACGAGCACCTTTGTTGCCGTCTTCACGTGGTCGATGTCGAATGTTCTAGCATCATCCGCAGTTATGCAACAATTGTGTTGTGTCAAACTCAAAGCCGACGGCAAACGGTGGATGATTCCGAACATACGGTACCGACATGTGTTGACTTATGGGTGTTATTCATATACTGAGGCCTCTACAATATTGAGTGAAATTACTAGACCTATGATGCGAACTTATTTGCCATTGAACCCGTGGTTAACGTCCACTCATGCAACACTAGAGCTGATCTAAGTGATGGCAGGGGATGGATGTGAGCACGAATGTTATGGCTATTCAAGCTGAGGCTAGCATACCTAATCCTATCAATATCTAATCCTACCTTTTTCCTAATCCTATCATCCGTAATCTTGTTGATCTACTCTATAAATTTTTTTCTTGTCTAATTGTCACTATTATTTGGTTAGTTATCTGATTATATTTTTTTTTTTTTGTTGGTGTAATCCATTGCGTATCGAGGTGATGGTGATGACATATGGAGTACATGGTGGCTACAAGTCAGCACATTCATTTGCAAGGTGAGTACATTCATAGATGATAGATATGTTGGCTGTAGCACTAGGAATCGAAACCAGATTCTTTTTGACATGATTAAAATATACTATTGATTTTCATTACTTTGGAAAATTGCTTTAGAGTTACATGAGTTCATGCCATCAAATGAAAAGTGTGATTCCATTAGTTACTATTTGCATAGTATATTTTCCCTGGTGACTTCATTATTTTGTTTTTTTGTTTGACAAAGCCGCGCTTGGCCGAACTTGCAATGGCTGGCTTGGCTTGAACTTGCAATGGGCTGCTTTGGTGGGTTGGAACCTGTATGGTGCGGGAACTTGGTGCTTGCAGGTTGGCTACAACTTGGCCCTAGATGTTGGAATTTATTTAGTTGGTTTGAGTCATTTTCTTTTAAGTTTTGTTGTATGTTTGTATGAAACATGTGTTGGAACAAGCACTTTTTGTATGGTCATTATGGTAATATAATTGGTTTTGTGGTTTATTATTATCCCTATTATTATTGTTTCAATTTGGTTGGGCCCCTAATATGGGCTGGACCCTAGATCTTGGGGGCCTCACAATATGTGACAGGTTTTAACCATGGTTAACTATCTATACATGACAGGTTCTTATTGTCACAAAAACTAGCATAACCGACCTCTTAACCATGGTTAAAACATTATATATGACACAAGATTGTATTACAAGACGCTAGCGTTGACCCGTGTCACAAAATGTAGTATTATATGACAGCAAGCGTCACTAAATGTGTTGATGTTTTGTGACGAGAACACCAAAAATCCTGGCCACGCGAGAGACATTTTGTGACGCTGATTATACGACGGGACGCCATGACGGGACGGATTCCGTCATAAGTGCACTTTTGTGACAGTTTTGGGCTATACATGACAAAATTCATCCTGTCTTGGAATGCGGATTTCTTGTAGTGCTAGATTGTAATACATCCTTTGTTTCAAATTATATTCTATTTGACTTTTTGACCCTAACATTTATCTTTCGTCTTATTCAAAAAAAATTATTCAAGCATAGTCAAATTTATATGAATTTGGAACGAAAGTTTCAGGAATGGGAACGCCGCTACGTTCCATGATCCATCCCGGCCGTCTCACTAGGCTTGTTGAGTGTACATACGACGGGTCTTTTTTTCGTCACGTCTTTAGCTTATTATTTTTTCACAAAACTCTCTGCCAATACTTAGAGACAACATTCTCGTCTCTTCGTGAAATGATGACTTGGGCTCATGCTCTAATGTTTAGAGATGACTTCATCTTACGTTGTGCAGGGAGGTCTTATGCTATCCTCGCACTCGCCATGGCGCTTAGGGTTTAATGGATTCGAGGATTGGGGGTTTTTAGGAGGAAATGAGGAGAAGAGTAAAAGAGAGCGAGGGAGCATACCTGCGTGACTCGTCGGCGTCGTGTCCTCACGTGTGCGCAAGGCGAAGAGAAGGCTGCCACTAGGCCGATGAATCTGGGCGAATCCGAAGCGACCACGGCCGGGCGGCCCGGCGGCGGCGCTCTCATCCTACGATTCCTACCTACTAGGAAAAGGAGAAGAGCACGCTCGATTCCGTCCGATTCGGGCGAAAGAAATAACGGTCTGTTCTCGCAGGCCCGGACCGACAGAGAGACAAGGACGGAGAGATGCACTGCCTAGGTTAGGTAGGCCAGCCCGGGGTTATATGGATGAAATCAAAAGAGGACATGTGAGATCAATGCCTACAGACTAGTAAAACCAAAATAGAATCAAAGCAATTTAAACATATGTAAAAGCTAATAATTATGAGTATTATGGGTCTGTTTGGTACTCCAGCTCATGAATGAGTCATACCTACTACACCTACCAGACCAAACAGAATAGAATCAAAGCAATTTAACAACCTGTTAAAAGCTAGTAATAATTATGAGTATACAGCTCGACAAAGGAAATGGAAAGGCATTCTGCGTGCACGCAATTTGGTGTCATCCAAATAAATGGGCACATTGACTATCTAGGGTTTTACTAAATTATTCAAAGGATTTTAGGTGCTCAGCAGGACAAAACCTGATTATTAAAGTCGCATGTTCATGGTAACAATGAAATAGAATCAAAGCAATTTAAACATCTATAAAAACTAGTAATAATTATGAGTACTTGAGGTACAGCTCAACCAAGGAAATAGAAAGCCATACTACGTGCTTGCAATTTGGTGTCATCCAAATAAATGGACACATTGATTGTCTATGGTTTCACGAAATTATTCAACCCGATTATTAATGTCGCTTGTTCATGGTGGCAATGAAATAATATGGAGAAACAAAATGACAACATGAGTCATGTTCGAACTAGCGAGGAAGTCTACATGTGGACTTTTACGTCGGTTACTCGGGATGATCGGCCAATTTGCCACCTTCGCTTTTGCTAGTTGTTGCAGATTTTTCGAGCCATGGTCCATATTAGCAAGGAAGTTGATCAATTGAACCTTGCGGTGACGAATTTTGTCTAGATCCTCCTTGCTCATACTTGCCAAATACTCCACCGAGGTTCCTATTTGCATTAGGAAGTGCATCACCACTGGAATACATTGCAGCTATGGGTGCAAATACACTTTGCTATTGCCCTTAGAAGATTTCCTCTTCCCCGCTATAAAAGGTGTCTACAAACATAGAGAGTTGGTTACATATCAATTATCATAGGAGTTTTTGTTTTTCCATGCACACAAACACACACAATAGGGGACAACCCCTTTGGTTTCCTCTAAGAAAAACTCATCATGTCATAGGAGAAGGTCAATAAAAACTATTGAATATGCAAGTAGTGATTGTTGAACATTTATTTTATTATTATGTGACAAGAAACATCAATCTAAATAACTTTTCTACCAATTTTCCATTGCACAAAGAGAAGAGCAAGCATCATAATAAGTCACAATGTTCTAGTCGTGTAAAATATACCCAATATATAACATTGTTGTTGCATTCATTGCAGTATTTGAAATGAAGTACAAGGCAACATTTCATCCCACACAATTTGTGATAGCAAACTAAACCACCACCACAAGGTTTTCTTTTCTGAAATAACAAACCGCTACAATGACCAATGCAGCTAAAGAAAATTTAGTAGAACACAAGTACACAACATGTGCATAAAACCAAACCATCATAATATCTATTTCACCAATTCAAACCATACAAATTCTATCCTTATATAAATCCCAAAATCTATCTACAATATCAAACAGATAAACACATACTCCAAGAGTTGTAAGGGCATTCACTTAAAAGCAGATGTCGGATGTCGCACAAAGTGGAAATTTTGTTCCCACATATGCGGGTAACGAATAAAATCTACTAATTCACGGGGAAAAGTATCGTGGTCAAGATGTTCGCATGCGACGGACAAAACTCTAGCCAACTCTTTGAATTAAACATATTTCTTCAACACTAGTGCCAACAACCAACATGAGCATGAATCATTTAACAGACGGCCCATTAAGAGTCCGCTCCATGAAACGACGTAAAACAAACAACGTGATTGTTGACACTACATCTAAAACATGACTCTAAATCAGCAACAAGACCACAACAAACTTGAATTCAATAACCAAAGCCCATCATCGATGACCTACATATTTTTATTATATATGATTCCTTTGTAAAAAAAACAGACCCACATTATATATACATGATTGGCTTTCAGATTTGGTTTGTCCCACCTATCGATGTGGTCCGGTCAAAAAGAACTAGATTATCAAATCTACACATATTTTACTTGAATCCGTTTAGATAGGATTTAAATGTTTTCGGTGCAAGCCATGGCACTCGGTTGCCATCTCCAAAATTATCTCACTCTTTACACTATATTACAATGACGGAATGAGTGTAAAATCTAATAAAAAAGACATCAGTAAATAGTGGATGGCAACCTTGTAGCGGATCACAAAGACATATATTTCAAACTTTTTCTATAAAATGCATATCACATACATTTCTTTTTTTTTTTTTTTTCTATGGAACACATATCATAGAGGCAAAAATGGAACATTGTTCGAGAAGAGAATCAAATTATTTTCATAAGACAAATATCACGGAGAAAAAAATAGTGCATATCATTGTGTGCTAGATCTAGTAAGTGGGATCAATTTGCACCGTACCTTCCTTCGAATCCTCAATTGCGACCACTTCCTGATCCTTGACTAGGACTAGATCTCTGCGTGTGCCGCAATCCTTTACCAATCCTTTACCACCTTGCCACCTTCTCTCTCTGGGTCCGCTTTCTCCCCTCTAGCTCTTGTCCCATCCCCGCCTCCTCCGGCCTCCAAAGATACCTTCCACCCGTGTTGGCGCCTATGCAATCTACACTACCTGTTGTGGGGAGGGGAGATGTATCTTTGGGCACGGATCACGGTGGCGGTGGTGAAGGAGAGGCCAGTGATACGATACTCTCTCTTTGATGGGCAACAAAGATGCGAGGGGAGTAGGGGAGAAGGAGAGGAAAGGGGCGGACTAATAGATCGAACAATAGAGGGATGGGCACGAGCCAGATCATGTGGCTAGGAAATCGCGAATTAAAGGCCAACGAAACAGTTGAATGTTGTTGTTTAGCAATTGTCAACAGGGTGAGCTCACCCAATTTAAAACAACCAACAATTTCCAAGCACGCAATAGTTTCCTTTTTTTAAAAAAATCCACATCTTTCTCTTTTTGGGAAGCACCCATTCAGCGCACCCCTCTCGGGCTCTCTCCTTTTTCTATGCATGATGTAACACAATCCAGAAAAAAAGTAAAAATATTTATTTCAAAATGTTATAGTTCTAAAGGGTGTATGCATTTTCAATTACGTCTACACACATGTACTCCCTCCCGTCCTAAAATGTTTGTCGCTTGCGCTTCTCGAGAAACAACTTTAACAAATTATATATTAAAAAATATTAATATTTGTCGTACATAACTAGTATCATTGGAAAGATCTTTGAACCTAGTTTTTTTAACAAATTTATTTGAAGATACAAATGTTGCACGTATTTTTGTATAAATCGAGTCAAATTTGTGGCACGAAAAACCGGAAACAACTAACATTTGGGACGAACGGAGTACGATGTTTTCTATGCGACGACATGAAGAAAACTATCGGTGTTTTGAACCGGGGTACGGCTAACCGACTAGTAATTGTGCTTTGCTGGCGCCCCGTGAACCGGATGATTGGTGCGAGATGACACAAGGTGTATCTTTGGTTCAGGCCAACGCCGGCCCTACGCCCCGGTCGAGTGAGTAGTTTGTGTATATCCGCACCGAGGTGCTCGTAGTAGGGAATACAAAGCGGGTGAGAGAGAGAGAGGCCGGAACCTCAATTCTCCGTGCGTGGTGATCGAGCCTGAGTGGCCAATATCGTGTGAAGTCAAGGCGTGTGTGCTTCGACTTGTCCTATTCTATGCCCGGGCACCCCCTTTTATAGTCACAAGGAGCAATCTGTCATTGCTATTCTAAACCTTGCTTCTCAACATGCCGCCATTGCCGACCACCGAGCAATCTGGCACCCATCCTTGACATAGCATACGGGCATACCTCGGAGATGCGGTGGCTACGACAACGAATAGGTGCTGCCGAATAAGTATCGCATCACCGCCGAGCCTGGCCATCGTGTCAGGCGGCCGGGCGCGGCACAGGCACCGCTCGTCCGCGAACGCAGGCCGACTCCATGGGATCGGATCGGGTAGAGCGCCGCCTCCTATCCGTCCATGTACGTACGCCGCAGCTCCAAAGACGGCGACCATCCGCCTCGGCAGCATCGCACTTGCGCCCCAACGGTCGGCGACCGCCGGTTGAGCGGCTAGTGCGGCGGGACGGGAGGTCCTAGAGCGCATCCGGCGGAGGCATCACGCCGGGATTGAGAACCGTGCGGTGCGTGGCGTGCGGCATCACACGACGCCGGCCGCTAATTGGGCCACATCATGTACATGGGGCGAGGCTTGCTTGTTTCCAAAGATCGGATATCGTAAACGGATCCCTGCCGCTGGATCACGAATGGAATGCATCCACAGAAGTACGTCCCAGGACGTAGTAGGTCAGTAAGTTAGAGGAGCCGGTTCGCACCGGCAGTTCCCCCATCGCGCTCCAAGACTGTTGCCAGCTACTTTTGTCAGTGCAAGCCAATGTATCTTCTGCAAGAGAACATGAAGCTCTACGAGGCTACACCATACAATGACGTGGAAGATACTCCCTCCATCCCAGAATATCTATCGCTGAAGCTACAGTTACATGTCCCCAAATAAACGTCGTCCCCCTATATCGCGTACTAGTAGGCCGTAGTTGTACCTGCTGCAGCAGTACGCGCTGTCACATGCTTTATCCACTCTTCTCTGCTAGAGGCCTCCATGCCACACATCCAACATTTTTTATTTTTCTACTGCACATGGTAAAGAGCAGGTCCCTGTCATATGTACCTGTTTCTTAGGGGCAACAGGGTCTTTTGCATGCTGCGTTGTTCTCCATGCCTCTATCCCAACGACAAGTAAATTGGGATAGAGGGAGTACGTGTGTATGTGGCATCTAGGGCAGCACACCATGTAGGAGTGTTGGGGAAGCCGGGCATGACCAACGCTGGTTGTAGCTCCGTGCTACCCCATCCTAGTTCATACATCCACCGATGCAAGGCAACAACCAGGGATGGGAAGTACCCAATGCTAGCAGTAGGGGTAGAGAATCTTTTGGCTGGGCACACGCGCGCCTCCACCACCTCTCAAAACTCTGAAAAAGCTGGGCCTGTTCTCGCCCCGTGTTCTTGCTCCATTTTCGCAACGCATGCTTGTCGTGCTACCTCGTGCTTTTCGACGAAGCCTTCGCAGCCTCTGCAGGAGACTACGGCATGCCGCGGCTACAACCAGGCATGATCTGGACCTCGTGTGAATACGTGGAAGATGGGGCAGTACGCCAGCTTGGCGCGTTTGGGGTGGCCTTAACGAGAGGCATAAAGCTCCTAGTTGCTGAGCTGGCTCTTAAAAAGCTGAAAACTTACTTTTGAGTAAATGAACTAAAAGCTGATGAAAATTCTAGCTTTCGATGTCCTCAGAACCTAAAAAATATTACAAAAGTTCATGAGCAGAAGTCAAAAAGACCGAAAGGCAGCTTTTGAGTGGAAAGGCCACAAGTTACTACAGGCTACAGCTCAAGCAAATAAGTCCAATCCTCTCCAAATTAAAGTAAGAAATGTGTGCACCGTACCTATGTGAGTATATACTAACATCTTGCAGCTATGACCAATGATATGGGCAGGTATCATCAGGTAGCGAAAAAGGCAAAATTGAAGAAAGGATACACGCCCAGCAATGTCCAGCGAAAATCCATGAGCCCAGGGGAAACTCAACTGTAGAACCCAACTTTTTTGCATGATTAGCATTCCTAGATGTCATATATTTTAACACATAGCTTTTATATGACCAAACTTACAACTCTTGAGACCACGCCGAGGCGCATTTTTCATTAAGTAAAAAGAGTTTTGACAGACCACCAACATAATCCCCTGGCAACAACAAGTTACCAACGGTGCCCTATACTACTGGATGCAAAGTAGGAACTTATTACAAAACATCACTAGTTGCTACCGAAGGAGGGTAAAGACCGCCCCTAGCAAGCAGGACACCCAGCTGTTTGTACCCAGCCGAGCACCATGGTAGAGCCTCATCTCGAATGGCAATAGCAAGCTGCACCGCCGAAGTTGAAGTCCCATTGAACGTCCTTGCGTTGCGTTCCTTCCGGATAAGCCAACCGACAAGGAAGAACAGAGAATCGAAGCCGCGGCGAACAGGTTTGGGGATCCTCTTACGATTAAGCCTCCAGACCAAACTTACAACTCTGATAACCAACAAATCATTGTTCACCCTTCATATGCAAAACTTCAAACAGTTTTAGTAAGGGACAGGGATACGAACAGACGGCGGACCAGATCTCATGTCCTCGAGAATAAGGTCATAAAGCGCTTGAGCTATCGGTCCTTCTTGTCCTGTGAAGAAACGAAGAAAACAATTAGAATTCAAAACTTGATATATAATACCTCCAAAAACAAAGTTTGCATTTGCTCTATGGAGTCGCAGTAAGTCAGCAACAGGTTAAAATCCTATTAACCATTCTTGTGCTCAATCTACTACCAATGTTGCTTGCTCCTATTAAAACAAAATCATCAGCCATGTCATCTCCCAAGTCACAATTGAAATGGGTACGTAGGAGGTAAATCACTGGTGAGTAGATCTTTTGATCTAAACCGTTATAACCCAGAGTCCCAGACCCACAGGAATAGAAGCTTTTCTTTTTCTCCTATTAATTTGCATACTCCCTCAGAATTAGGTGTACATCTAGGTAGCTGCACTCAGATACAGGCTAAAAATGTCTGATTAACCATAAGTATCGACTAATATCTAAGTGGCTAAAGGTATTGTCACACTCCAACTCTTTCATATAATTTTATTCAGGCTTCCTATTCAACTCTTATTATTGAAATGCAATATGGAATAAGCATGCATAATTGTTCATACCAGAACCAATTATCTGATCATCCCACTGAACAACAGCTTTGACAAGAATGCCACTACCGATGAGCATCATCTCATCAGCCATCTTCCCTTCCTGAACACTCACATTCCTTGATATTACCCTGCTGAGCTTTCCATGAGCTACTAGATGCTCAGCGAGGGTCAGAACCCGTCTTGCTGTGCATCCACTCAGGATCTTGTCAAAACATGGCATGAGAAGCTCCTTGCTCTTTGTCACAAAGCCAACATTCATGTTAGAACCCTCTGCAACGAATCCTTCATCGTCTAGCCAAATGCCAGTAAATGCACCATTCTCTTCGCCTTCCACCTTGGTGAGTGCATTGGGCAAGTAATTCACGCTTTTCATGACTGCAAATTGTGGAGACTTTATTGGTATAGATGATGTGACCACTTTGCAGCGGGACGGTACTTGTAAGGATGGACTTTCAATAACAACAGCATAGAGGGCTGGGTTTGCACAGCCAGATGAAGATAACTGGAAGTCTCCAGGTCCGACAGACAACCAGTATCTGAGTGATCCTTGTGTGCAATTTGATGCACTCACAGTTTGAATAAGTATGCTTCTAATTGTTGAGCGATCAAAAGGTAATGATATTTTAGCCATCAATGCAGACCTCAGGAAGCGGTCAAGGTGTTGTTCTAACTCATAGAGGTGACTGCCAGTAATATGTCAATGTAGAAAATAAGATATAGGAACATCACTCAGTCAGAAATTCAAAGAAATATGTATATAAAGGCTTAAAGGGACGTTGCTTTCTTATTTTCTTCCCAAGTTCAGTAGTTCACATTCACACAAGAAAAATATTAAGAGGAAATTTTTAAATAGCTGAGTTTTATAACTGTTATTCTATTTGCAATGAATATGTAGTGCACATTTTTATTCTAGAAGAGCTCACCCATCCATAATAGCAGCAGTATCAAAAACCCCATGACCTCTATGAACCATGTGATCATCAATTGGTATCACCATTGCAGAAGGGTCTGTTGTAATTCCACCAAAAATACTAGAGTACATGGCCATGTAATTTTGATTCCTAGCCCCAGACGCATGGAATGTATCGAGCCTTTCGGCAACCTTGAGAGAACAGTTATGGAATTAGAGTCGAAGTATATCAGTTCACAGCACAATCAAGAGAATAAACTACATAAATTAATCATGTAACTAAGACCTTGTAAACAATCATAGAACCAATTTTCCCTTACTGTATGCCAATGGCCAACTTGCATGGATATATAAAACCTAAATGTTGTAATGATTCTTCCAGCATGGATGGAGATAAGAGTTGTTTCAAAGGAATTCATTCATACATTTGCAGTGCACATAACTTTAGATGCAGTCATGGTCATGCAGAGTTAGTTTTTTCCATTACTATTCATAACAATAGTTCTAAAAAACTACACATGAAACAAACATGGTTTTTCAAAATTCAAAAAAAACATGGTTTTTCACGATGGATATATGATGTACAATTGTGTATTGATCACTCGAGATCGAGAATTAATCAAGAAGATAGCATAATTAGGACCAATAATATATTTTCTCTCAAAAAGAGAGAGCATCCAACCACTGACTTATAAATGTCACGAATGATGTAAATTAAACTTGTGCCACCAGAGATACAAAAGACAAGAAAGTCCACCTCATAGAAAGACAAGACAGGAACTTCATTTGCATTGGCAATTGTTCCAGTCGCTGCTGCATGGCAAAGATGCTCTTTAGTTCCAAGAAAAATATTGTGATGAGGTTTGATCTTAAGACGGTGTTGCATTCTTAGTAACTGAAACACAATTTACTTCATAATGTATTTCTGTCTAATGTCTCTGCCCTGGCACTGGCAGGCTGGCACTTTCCTTCCTTTTATCTTTGGATACAAAAAAAAACGATCATAGAGAAAGAAAAGCAACTACCTAATCCACATTGAGCACCCAATTTTACCAGAATTTTTCTCTGTTCTTTTTTTAATCTGCAAAAAGACTTAAGGCTAATACTGAAGATCTTTTTTTCAAACAAACAAAAAATGGGGAAGAGCTAAAGTCGTTATCGTTCCATAATTATCTAAACGAATCTGAAATTTAGAAGCAACCTTTTGCAGAAGATTGGACAACGGATACAATCTTGAGAATATTTTTTCAAAATTACCCATCCATATATCCAGCCCATCCCAATCAACAAGAGAAGGAGAGGGAGTCAAGACAACTTGGAAGGCAATCCTATTACTCCTACTACTAACCGAATCCCCACAACTGACAAAGCAGCCGGCCTGAAATTGGCATCAAAAGGGTCATCATCAATCAAGTCACCAACAAGCCAGCCAGCAAGGAAACAACCACATACGAACAGCCAATACCTACCTGCTCACCACCCGAAACAATTAAATAACTCTAAGTTCCTGAGCACATCGAAATACTCAAATTCGGTCCGGAAGAGTTACCACAACACTAAACATGTCTCGTCAGAAAATATATGAGTCGGGTTTGAAGATGATTGTGCACAGACGAAACTCGTCAAAGATAAGTTACTATTACTTACCCTCTGATACGAAATGAAACCCTTGAAAATTCAGGTAAAATTGCTACTAGTTAGTATAGTACGCTGGCTGAAATAAACCCCCAGCGGAACAAAATTCAGAGGTACGTTACCTCCACTCCACTGGCCTAGAGGCTAGAGCCACTGTTGAAGGACGATTCGTAGGAAACACTCACTCACCTCCGGCCTTATCGGAGCCCGTGGCGGCCGTGGCCACCGATGATGCCACTCGCACTCCCCTCCATGCCCGCCAAGGGGCACCCGCGGCGGCTCCTATCGACGACGACGCTACGGTCGTCTTCAGCTGCCGGAGGGAAGGGCAAGAGCGAGATGAGCGAGGCGAGGGCGAGACGCGGTGGCCGGTGGATACCGCGGCCGCCGGCGGAGAGGCGGGAAGGTGGGCCATCGGACTCTGAGAAGGCCGGCGGAGTGGAACAGTGGTCAGCTGGTGAGCAGGCTCGATCCCAAAGACGACGACTCTCCGACTGTCCTAGTACTACTTCTGTTTTGTCCCGCGTGCCTAGTAGTTGGTCACGGCCGGGGCCGGCTACCCGGCTCAAGTGTTGTCCTTCCTCGAGTAAAAGCGGTTATCTAAATATATACAAAAGCTGTTGGAAAGTGAAAGAGTATAGATAGAAAACGATTTATGTGCAAATGACTCTCCAAATAATGATTTACAATGTCATGTTTAGAAAGGCTCTTGAGATGCTCTAATGCCTAACTTCCTCCCTCCGATTCGGTCAGATTAAAGTGTATTTTTTAAAAAACAAAACATGAAAGGCAATCTCCATTACTTTGACTTTTTATATTTTATTGTTCATCTTATTTAACTTTTTACGCAAATAATAAAAACAAACTATTATTAAAGTATCTTTAACGATAAAATAAGTCATAAAAATAAATAATATTTATACATAATTTTTGAATAAGATGAACGGTCAAACAACTAGTCAAAAGCTGATATATTCTCCTCTAAAAAAAAAAAAAGACATTTTCAATGCGATGGTGGGAGTACTTCGGAAGGAAATATTTCTCCATTATTATTATTATTTTTTGAAGGGTCCATTATTAAATTTTGATTCACTCTTACTTAGACAAGCAATTATTCATTGTGTCATTGAACAATGTTTGAAAAACACCCAGGCAAGCAATTAAAAACACCCAGGCAAGCAATTAAACTTCCAGCACCAACTAGATGTTCCAAGCCTGAATACAAGCATAGTTACCAGGACCGGACTAGAATGTGAAAGAACACTGATTTAATTCGCTATAAAATTGACTCAAACTGTAAGAAAGCCGGTGAGTTTGGGTAGTGCATGCCACATGAAGGGAGAGTGGAGAAAAATAGAGAAAAAAATGTGAATTGATAGAAGGCAATTCGAATCACAACCCAGACTTGAGGGCTAGAACTAGGAAATGCTCTCACCACTAAACGGACCCTAAACTTGAGGATTAGAAGGAAGTGGTCCTACCACTATTGTGTGTGAGCATTTGTGATTTTGTTGTCTCTTGAGCCGGCAGTCCAATTGGATTGAGCAAACCATTAACAAGACTGCGACCTTGTTTGACGTCCATATAATCCTAATAGCTATGTTATAAGGTTGAGGAGATTGAGCATATTATTTTTAAAAAATACATTATCATGTAGTTTGTAAATTTCATGGCTATAGTTCATCTTTTATTCACAGTGTACCCTGCTTTCATAAATATATCAAACTGGCGAAAGGCCTCTCCCTGATGGGTTTTTTTTCAAAAAAAAAAAAAAAAAAAATTGGGATGGGATTTTTCTGAAAAAAATTAGGATACACACGCTTGCGCATTAAGTGGTACTACAGAGAGCCTCCTAATCTCTTCCCTTTCCATGTCTGCAGTCATGAACAAGTGTGGACGTGTAATATGATTGTGGAGTATGTTATGTGCGTCCCGTCATACCTTCTCAAATCAAAACAAAATATACATTCAACCTAGAAAAGCCAAAGTGCTAGACTCACCACCAATGCGATCAAACTCACCACCAAGGCGATCTTTAGAAACAGATGCCTAAGAACCCATTTGGACTAAATAAAGTTTTTATGAGTTGTAATAGCTAGAGATAGTTAATACTACCTCTGTTCTAAATTGTAATTTGTTAGTTTTGTAAGTATACAACTTTTTACTAGTCGCGGAAAAAAAAAGTACACAACTTTTACTACAGACGGAAACATCCATTAAATATAAGCACATAGCAAAAGCTACTTTTAAAAGTTAAGCAACTTATAATTTAGAACAAAGAGAATAGCTTTTCATGACTTTAGTGGTTGAATAATTCAAAATAGGCTAATCTAGCTAAAAGTTGGACTAGTCGGATCAACTAGAGTTTTTTTTAAGCAACTAGCAACTTATTTTAGTCCATCCAAGCAATAATAATTGCTAGCCTATTTAACAATCATGATTATAGAGATAAAATGCCAATTACAACGTTTTCACCAGCTCAACATGTACTACTGCATATGGAAACATCAGTGCAACTCTGATAAACCCTCGTCTATCTACGACGCGACTCAGAACCTGATTTTTGCTGTCCTAATACATCAAAAGGTTCAGTCAAACATACATGGGAAAATTACATGATGTAAGGAGCACTGGCAAGTCGGCAAGAACTAGTTGCTGTTATGCTGCTGATGCCGGTGCTCAGTTAATCTCTGGCATGCCACTCGCCAGCAATGCTGCAAGGTCAGTGCAGCCATGACCAACAACAGTGGGGTACCAATGAGACAGCCCCCTGGGGCAAGGTTAACAAGTGTCTGAAATGAATACACAGCGCAGTACTGTCAGGCACAAGTTCAGCAATGTACTGTCCAGATCATACTGACTAAAAGCAACAACATTCCGTACAAAACAATATTGCAAACCACAACTCAGTACTGAGGTAGATGAAACACAATAGGCTACAGTACCGTAATAAAGATCAAAACATGATAATGCTTTGACCATGACACTGAATATTACCCATAATGAAACATTGACTAACAATACCACCATAGCAGATAAAAGAGTTGCTATGTGTGTCATTGCTCTACAGTTATTTCATGATTGCATTGCGTTGCAGCAATCATATATTATTTTGCATTCAACTTTCATCAATTAAAAGTTTAAAACCTCATGTTGATTACAAATGGGCATGACTCTGTAGATGTAAACTATAGGAGTAAACTGAAGCGACCAATATATAAGTGATGATTTAGCATAAGAACATTTAACAAGGTCACAGTGGTTTGTGGCATGGCATCTATGTTTATATTAGAAGAAAATAATATAGAGAAAAATATGAAAATTGAAACAAAGATAAATCAGCTCAAGCATCATCATGTTTATTAAGTTTCAACCCAAAACAACACATAGGCCCCTCGTTCTTACCATCACAGAAGCAGCCAAGTGAATAACTGGAACAAAAACTTGATCACTTTTCTTTCTCTCATTATATGCATTAAAAGCAATAATCATTGAGAACGTATGGATGACCAAGAATCCAAGTGCAATTAGGGCTGAAATAGCACACAGGGATAAGGGTAAATATCATGCAAAAAAATTCAAAACACGAAACTACATCATATAACTAAGAAGATACATGTCTACTGTTATCCTAAATGCCAAATGGTAAACTGTTGGTCACCTGCTGTTTAGCTCATTATTCAGGCAAAACGGGCGTTCAAACGGACAAAATGGCTATTTAAACGGTCAAAACAACTGGTTAAACAGAAACGGTGTACCACTGTGTAGCGTTTAAATGGTGTGTAAACAGGCTAAACAACTGTTTAGGCGAACAGTGGTCTTACAAATTCGTTTTTTCCAGTTAGAATGAATATGCTTATTTGCTTCCATGGTAACGAATCATATTAGGGAGTAAGGTGGGGAAAAAAAACACTTGCCTGAAGCAAGGAAAAAAATGGCATCTTTGAGCACGTTTCAATATAAAATGTGGCTCGACCGAACGCTGGAGTCAAAAGACTGAGACAGAAAAAAAGACTGCATGAGCAACTCCATGGCCTAAACCACCAGCTGCACAAACATTTTCAAAAAAAAATAAAAAGAGTAAATGTAGCAGTTATAGTTGTGTCATCCTAGAGTGATAGCAAACAGCAATTGTTCCTACCAAGCAATATGTAAAAAGCATAAACTCAGATTTAAAGAAGCATATCATCAGATTTAAAGTAAGCAAACCACGGTTTGGGAGACTTCCTAGATTCAAATGAACAATGCACAACCAGAGAAACTGTATCTTTTCTATTACTTAACACAAATTTTAGAGCCCTGGCAAAGTATTTATTAGAGCATTTAATAACTTTGTTGGAATCCATTCCCAGCAAATTAGCAAAAAAATCCTAGAAGCTTACAAATAACATGATAAGTGATTCTTTCCATTTAAAACAATTTTTGCACAACCAGAGAAACTGTATCTTTTCTATTACTTAACACAAATTTTTAGAGCCCTGGCAAAGCATTTATTAGAGCATTTAATAACTTTGTTGGAATCCATTCCCAGCAAATTAGCAAAAAAAAAATCCTAGAAGCTTACAAATAACATGATAAGTGATTCTTTCCATGAAAGAATTTTTTTGCTATGCGTGTCCTCTATAAAATTGGGGCATAATTTGGCACATATACAAGTGCAACTTGCAATATTTATACATTCATTTAAATTCAAAATCTGGGTTAAACACAATGCAGCAATAGGGAAATAATGATAATTACATAAACTGCCAAGAAAAGAAACCATTTGGTCTTGAACCAGAACTACAACAGATGTTCTCATCTTGTATCAAAATCAAAATAAGAAAAACTTACTTAATGAAAACTAGAAAAGATGCTTTTCATCTTGTATCAAAATAAGAAAATCTTACCTAAAGAAATGAGCATCTTGTCATTCAAACTAAGGCGTGGCTTAGATATTTTATCAGCAAAAGCATCTAGCATCTCTTCCATTTTCCTGGAAAAATTGTTATCAGATCCCATATATTGAATTACACAGCAGATAAGGACATGTCAACTTCTATTTATGGACCTACTTGTAAAGCCTCCAAAAACACAAGGCGAGTGCCTTCTTGCAATGCAACAGATGTAAGGATCAGAATTGCATATGCCCACCAAGCTCCTGATTTTATAGGAAGAAATCCCCTCCATATTCCCGAGAGGACTATCAAACTTATAAGCCAAAACAAGGTGCTGCACTAAAAGATAAAAGCCAAGGTTAATATTTAAATATGATAATTCATAATATACATCCTACCATTTCAAAATTCATAAGAGAATGTACATTATACTTTAGTGTTTCAGGTACTAAAGAATATAGGGCAGCGATGCTGGGAAATGGGAACTCACAGTACTACCATCAAGGTCAGAAGGCACCATGGATAGAGAGAAAAAAAAAAACAGTTTCTATTCCATTTCCAGGTCTGTAAACTGTTCACTCTAACATAGAGGATACCGTCAACTTATATTTTCTTTCAAACTAATGCATTATCTTGAGAAAAAAAACAACTAAGCATATTCATTTTGAAGTTGGAACTTCTCCGTTGATTGAGATCAGACTTAACTGGCAAGACTATAAAAGCTTTCAAACCAACCCTGACTGTGTGTGTGCCTCTCCCTTGATAAGGTCATCACAAAAGGAGAACAGCATACCACTCAAAATTACCAAATGTAAAGATTCAAGCATTTAAAAAGTGAATGGAGAAAAGTTACATCACTTATCTGTGACTGTAGTGAGTACTGCTACTGATTAATAAAGTATATGACAGCTTAAGCCTTATAATTTGAGAAGTTACTCGTACCCAGATTATATGTTCCAGATAATGGATGCATCCATTAAATTCAATTGCAGACATCTCTGGAGTAATTTCTAACAGTGCATTCTATTGGAGAACACACAGATTCAGTACTTGCAAAAGTCAGAGCCTCAGAGGTTTAATGTCAAGATAATGATAGTTCTATGAGGTAGCAATGTATCAGAAAAATGCTCCAAGACAGGTCTCACGCATGCAGTCACACACACATGCATCCTTTCAGTCAGGTTTCAAACTTATTTATTCTTTTGTAGCTCATATCCTTCTTGTTGACTACCAATAAATAATTGATGACACCAGTTATTTCTCGGACTGAAATTAAAAGGTCAACTCCTAATTTCCTACACATTGATGCACACCTACTTAGAGTAAATTGTAACTACAATACACATAGAGTAAATTGTGAGCAAGCTTTGGTTTACCGACTATCTAGGGAGAGTATCATTTGCATGTAAGTTCTACAGGTCTAAGATCCGCACACACATTCCAGACCAGATTCATGGATTTCGCCAACAGATGAGATAAATTGAGAACTCAAAAACTACACAGTACACGCCAATGCGCCATGCGAGCTGAATCAAACAAGCAGCCTCCGGATCGACCCGCAAGGAACTACTAAACCCTAGCAAGTAACCCAATAAATAATCGGCGTTTGCCTCACGAAACCACACATTGGAACGCCTCCAACAAACGTCCGCCACCTCCTACCCCCACTCGATGAACTGAATGTTCGATTTTACCAGACGGCAACGGACGATCTGAAAACGCGGCTAAAGAAGCACGAGAAACGGGCGGGCGAGGCACGGGGGAAAGACCTGGAGAGGAGGGTAAGGACGAGGAAGGGCTTCCTGGCGACGACGCCGGCGAAGAGGGAGAAGGCGGGACCCAGCGCGATCAGGGCGTACCCCAGCCCCGCCGCCAACGTCATCTCCTCTCGTCGTCGACCCGGCCGGCCTCTCCGCACGCCGGCAGCAGGAGTGAAGGGAAGGCTAGTTTCGGGAACAGGGGACGCCTCTGTTTCCGCAATTCACAGAGTTCTGACTTTCTGGTAGAAGCTCAAACTTTTTTAGGCCGGATAAATTTTAGGCATTTGATAGAAAAAAAAAACAACTGTTCGGATGATTTGGATTGTTACCAAAATTTACCAAATCAAAGAGTTAGCAAACAAAAGTTTTAAAAAATGAGGCCAAAAATTTTTTTTAAAAAGAAGAAGCCAGTGTGAGATATTGATAAACTTTATAAACAAACTAAGTCGCTGCTCTAAACTTGGTTTCCTATATTTTGGTAATCAAAGTTTCACCATGAGTGCCGTTAATATCATCGGCCACTCAGAGCGAATGTAAGGGCAAGTAGTATGTGAAACATAAAGTAATTATAATTTACTTTGCTCTAAGTCAAGTCATTTAAAAATTTTAATTAACTTTATATAAATTATATTGTGTGTGTTTATGATGTTATAAATCTTGATATATAGAAAGAAATTAAACAACTATAAGATAGTTGACTTAAAATAAAATAAAAAATCAAATTTACCTTAGAGCAACGGAAGCAAAGATAAATATCCCTCATTATAACTCTCGAAGACGGTTTTAAACACAATGAATATTAAATTACACTTAGCTTGAATAATGGTAATGGCATATGTGCACATGGATAGAAAGAGTTGGAGTTGAAGGTAGTGACTGTGCTGTGTAGACCATGCTTATACGACCAGTCCATACTTAAAAGTTCCAATCGGTTCTTCTAGGCATGAAGTCCTCTTTGCGGCCAGTTTGACCATCTATACTTTCTACTCCCCCTACCACTCTCTTTAGAGCAACATTACCTATTTTTCATAGAAAAGTAAAAGCAACATAACGGAGCTCACATATTGTTGCATGATATCAGTCACACGGTTTTACAAAAGGATTCTACTAGAAACATTTTTTTGAGAGAATTTGAATACATAACGTTTTACGAGAATCTAGATCCCTCCAATGTAAAGTGACAATTGTATTCTTTTTGATTTGACTTTCTAATCTAATTTATAAAATAAGAAAACAAACACTGAGTTTTTACCTTCTTTCCTTTTTAAACTTATAAGCATTGTTATATATATAAAAACTTTGAGCACTCAAATTAGTATACAAATATATACAAATAAAAGGCAAAATATTTAACCCCTGTTGATACAATGAATACTATAGACCAATATATTTTTATACTTTTTCCTATTCCACATTCACCTGAAATTAAGGGCGTTGTTTAGGCGGCGCCTCCCACACCCCGCCTCCCCGCACGCACGCCCTCACCTCCCCGCTACAAGCGGGCGACCTTCAGCCCGGGGGCGGCCATGGCTGCGGCGGCGGCGAGCATCTCTCCTTCTCCTCCTCTCCCTCCCTCTCGTGAGTTGTTCTTTTTATAGATCGAACTGTCTTCTCTGTGGTGGAAGAGGTTGGCGGCCGCGTGCGCTTAGGGTTCGAGCTCCGGCGAACCCTAGCGCCCGCGGTGGGGTGGTGGGTGGTGGCTAGTGGTAGGAGCGCGGAAAAACAAAAGCGGTGAGAGGAGGGAAGATGAGCGATGCACGCTGACACAAGAGGAAGATGATCCGTGTCGCGCGGAAATCTAACTTTTTTTTCAGGCACCTGAAATATAACAACTCCCTATAAAATATATTGTTTTGAAATATAATAGTGACATATATCGACCAACAGTGCAATAATGTTTGCCTAACTTTTCTTTGCGTTGACAAACAAAATGAGAGAAATGGGAGCAACCTCGCGGGTTCGCAGCCTCCCAAGTCCCAACCATTGTTTTCCCCTTCCCGCAAGGCAACCAAACTAAAGCGGAGCCGCCCTCCTTCCTTCCTCACCTGACCACCTTCTTCCCGAAATTCCTCCTCCGCTCCATGCCACCGAATCCTCCTCCCCTCTCCCTCCCGCAAAACCGCGTCTAGGGTTCTCGCGCCTCCGCCCTCCCCTACCCACCCACCCTCCTCTCCTCTTTCCCCTTCCATGGCACTCCTCGGCGACGCGCTGCGGCAGGCCTTCCTGATGCCGCGGCGCGCCTACGCGGCGCTCCGCGACGACGAGCACTCCCTCCCGCCGCTCCTCCGCCGCCCGCTGGCCGTGACCTCCGCCTGCTGCGTCGCCGCCGCCGTGGCCGCCGCCGCGTGCGTCAGCCTCGGGATCGTGTTCCCCGCCGAGCCCGCCGAGCGGCCCTTCTGCCGGGAGCGACGCATGCTGGAGGCGCTGCCCGCCGCCGCCAGCAGCAGGGAGGAGGAGCCCGAGGCGTACCGGTACCGTGGGGGCGCCTTTTACATGACCACCGCTGAGGCCGCCGACTTCTACTGGATGGTCGTCTTCGTGCCATCCGCCGTCCTCTTTGGCGCCTCGCTCACCTACCTTGTAGCTGGTAAGTCACAAACTCGCTCCCCGTGGCACTGATGTGATTTCCCCTATAGAACTATGTGTGAGATAGGTTCATGTGTTTGTTAGCTTTTCCGTATTGGACATTGGGCTTGGATTGAAAACTGTGGGTCAATTGCAATTTGAACAGACTTTCTTCTATGTATAATAGAACAGGATGTATCTTTGTTTGTGTTCTGAACTTGGCCTGCCTCTTATGCTATTGCTGGCTGCATATGCGGCCTAAATGGGCATCAGTCTCATTTTCTTTACGGTCTTTTATATCGATGAACTTTGCTATGGACGTAGAAGTTATGTTAGAGAACCTCTTCTGTATCTATTCACATTTGCAAAAATTATACTGGAATTCGTACAACTAGATTCCACATTGCCACAACACAAATCAGCCTTCTCATGGTTTTATTTGTCTGGCAATCGCAATACTCATCTAGGCTAGGCAGGTGAGCAGTCGTTTGGTTTCTTAGATTGCTATTTTCTTAGGTGATACTTATGCTTTGCTGAAGGAAAGGGATGTTTATGCTGCAGTAGCTTTATGTCTTTTGTTTGTCTATTTTCTAGATGGTACATATTGATAAAGCTCATGTTTGCTTTGTATTAGGCATTCTCTTTGTCACTCATGCCCTTTTCTTGGCAGATAAGGATAAGCTATTGACAGAAAAACCTTCAAATTCATTTTCTCCTCCATTTGAACATTAAAGTACTAAACCAATACATATTTGCAGGAATGTCTGTTGCATATGCTGCTCCAAGAAGGCATCCAATGATCTGTGTTGTTGAGAATAATTTCTGTGCTTCTAGAAGAGGTGAGTTTTCATACGCACCCTTCTCGAAGATATTTATGATTTGTCTTCGATCTTTATTTGGTGGTGCTAAGAAACTATGAGCTTTCTGAGGCCATTTCAGGTTTTAAGGCATTCAAATATGTAATGTTTCTGAAAGGATACATTGCTACCCCTGTTTACTCTATTGTTTGCACATTATCATTATTCAGCACTCTCACCCTAGATCTGCAGAAACCCTTATCCTTTCCACTCTATAAAAAGCTATATCGCTGTCTTGCAGGATGACACTAAGGTTTGCAAAGCAGGCAAGAAATGCATTAGTTTGGTAGAACAAATATTTTGATTCTATATGCCTATCGGGATGGCTAGCCATAACTTATAAGATAATTATTCGAAGCAAAAGTTTAACTGATGCAAATCCTACATCTCTATCTTGAGTTGCTTTGCTACTGCTGGCATTTCCTGGTGATTGTTGTCCGCACACACTTTGCAGAAAGAAAATTCTGCTGTTGTAATGTCTGGATAGTGTAAATTGTAGTCTACCAGGCAACACAACAAAGTCATCATTTATCTGTCACGCAGAACATCGCAATAAGTAATTGTGCACTGAAACAAGTTGAATTTGCTAGTGTAGTTACTAAACGTGTTGCAAAGACAATGCATGGTCATGAGATGCATAGTAAACTATATTACAGTGTAATGCATGTCAACATTAATTCTCCAAAATGATTATTTTTTGGTTAATTAATGAGATCACATATAAAACATGAAAAGGAACAAGTTGGTCACAAGTTTGAGTAGCCATGCCCTATATAGCACTAAGTTTCCTTACAAACAAATCCAGCTTATGTATGGTAATAACTGTTTTCCCCCTCACCAATAGATATTGCACATTTTTTCTATTTTTTTAGCATAAAGACCTTTTGGTATCCTTATCCCCACAGAACAACTGCTGATACGCCGTATAGGTCCCTACCCATGGATGTGTCATGTGTTTCTATATGTGCATTATAAGTCCCTACAACTTAGGGGGAGGGACAGGGGGCGGAGTTGACTGTAACACCCCAGCCTGTTAGAAGCCAGTAGTTGTGTTGTTGGCCCATATGACACATTTGGCATGTGGAGTTGTTCGTCGGTTGTTTAGAAGGGTGGGTATAAAATCCTTGTTCAAAACATAGCACCTCCAGTTAACCCTTTTGCATGAAGCGAGGACGAAAGTGCAAGAGAGGTGCTACGTGTGTGTGTGTGCAGGCCCGTTCCACGTGAGGACTGAGGAGCTAGGCTATATAAGCAAATTTTGGATGCGGGGTGTTAGGCTGGACCTCAGATTAATTTGACTATGTACCAGACTTGGGAAAATGGATAGCAAGGCAATAAGACATTTGGCTGCTGGAGCGAAGCACATGGGTTGATACAAATCGGCCCAAGTATCCAAAATTATATTTTTAATTTTATTTTGTATACTTAATGGATACATATCCACTTCGTATCTGCCATGTATCCGTATTGAATATGTATCTGATACTGAATACGGCATACCTGGCGTATCGGGTTAACATCGACAAGCATAACATGGTGGTTGCCAGAGAGGGAGGCAAACATGAGCTTAACGGTCAGAGAATGTGCACGAACAAAGTTGAGGTGGTTGCTGAGCCCTCTTGGTCGGCCCCTGCTCCCTCTGGTGTCAAGCTTGCTGCCATCAAGGACCAGCCCATCGGGTCCAGCTGGAGGAGATCAGGATTCAGGGCTGGTTCAGGGGAGGCAGACGGGAGCTTGTGCATGTCACGATGGCTGGCGGCCAGTGGATGGGAGATTGGCAGGGGAGAAATGAGAGCATCTGGAAGAAGACCCAAAGGGCAAGAATGTCTTTTTGCATACGTCCTCCATGCACCATGCTGGCATTCTGAGTTGTCTTCCCATGTCTGTTAAGATGGCACAAATGTAAAGTCTCCTCTCTCTCTCCCATGGCAAATATGTAGGAATATTTGGGAGGGTAGCTTTTGAATATGTGCCACTAGGGAGTACGAGTGTGGGAGGTACAGATGCCCTTGTGTTTCTGGCCTGGGTCCTTGTTTCCATAGCGCAACCATCAATCCACGATATGTGGCAGGCTTAGCACAGGCTCATTCGTTTTTGGCCTGGAACAGATCCCAGGAACCATTCCTGCTGATGAAGCTTATACAAGCTAACCAATCCAGCCAGTAATCATTCCAGAGTGTCATCCCCTTGCATCCGAACATGCCCCTAAGCAGGAAGAACTCTTCTCCCCCTCTTCTTGCGGTTGCTGCTATGATGACATCAGGATGGGAAAATGTTTCTATTTGCTCTGTAGAAGAAACATGCATGCATCTATTGGTCCTTCATCACACATGTTTCTCCATTTTCTATATGCTCTATTATATTAAGATGCTGCAGGCCAGAGTGAGCATTCCATGACAACACACATAACCTTCAGTCATATGCTCCCATTCTGTATGTGTGTTTCAAGCAACTTTTCTTCGTGAATTAATGGAAAATGAATGTACTGAGCTGTAGCTTTTTGGCAGAAGCACCTGCTGTGACCTGCATTATTAGGCTAGTTTGCAAACCTGGACTTTATGGAGCAACTGTTTAGAATCTTGCAAACAGTATGTTTGAATCAGTCTATTAATAAACATGTACATTTTTTTATTAAGAGAAGTGGTGAACTGTCTCTTCTTCTGGCAAAAAAAGGAAACCAAGGATACAATTATTTTTATTAAACATTTTCTGCAGACAATTTTTTTTCCTCATTGTTTGGTGTATCCACTTTTTTTTTCCCCTGATATCTTTTCACTGTATACGAGATTGAAATTTAGTGATATAGTCATAGTCATTTACTAGTGATCTGTTATTAATAACGTATTGAGTAATATTAATGTCCAGATATTGTAGATGGCTTTCCTATTAATAATTTCAAGCTTATGAGCGCTATTATGTCACAGAAATTTACTAAACCAATGTAATAGTGCACAGAGCCTGCTATGAGCGAAGGAAGTTATGTGACTGATGCATTAGCTACTTGTTCATATCTCTTTTATATATGTAAAATCCTAACATGAATATACAACTAATTTCTTAGTTGGTTCACTAATATTAGTAATTTCTTAGCTGGGTCACTAATATTGTTTTGAATTGCAGGTGGCGTTCGTTGTTTGGCTATACTTAATGTAGTTTTCGCTGTAATATTTGGTCTGATGGCAATTGTTCTTGGATCAACGCTGCTGGCCCTTGGAAGTACTTGTTCAGTTCCTCTTTTCTGGTGCTATGAAATTATAGCCTGGGGTTTGGCAGTCTTATATGGAGGCACAGCCTTCTTCTTGAGAAGGAAAGCTGCAGTTGTCCTTGACGAGGGTGATTACACTACCCACAATGTGGGCCTAGAGATGCTGGAGTCCAAAATGGAAGTGACTCCAGAGATGAGGCGCCGCATCAACGATGGTTTCAAGCAGTGGATGGGTTCGTCCCTTCTATCTTCTGATGACGAGGAGGAAGCCACGGATGACTACATTGAGCACGATGCTCCTAGCCCGACTGCCTTAGATCAACAGCACCAGCAGGAGCATGATCTAGAGACCTGACTGCTGTATAAATTAATGTACATAGAGCCTCCCAATTATTAGTTGAGGTTTGATGTTGTAAATGCCTGGTTCGGGTTCAATTGCTAACAAGTGATTGATTGCCTTTGTTCTTTTTCCATAAGAGAGAAGGGAGAAAATGAGGGATTAGTTAGCTTCTCAAGTTCATATTTGGTTTTTTTTTGCTGTTTCATTGGCATTCATATACATGCATAGATAAAGTAGATAGCAACATACGTGTGGGCACGTTGTTCACTGAAGTCAAAAGACACCTGGAATGGAATCCTGTTGAGGATGTATGCTGAGATAGCCTGGAAGTGCTGAATGAGTGGGACCTGTTCAGCAATTTGGATCATTCTGTAGTTCTGTACACATTTGACACGGTTAAAGGTGTATGGTTTCACTTTTTTTTTTGCGTCAGTTTATTGTACATTTAAGTTGTGCATGTTGTTTGGTTTTTTGCTACTATTTAGCGAAAATTAGAGCGAAAGTGATGTCATGTTGTGCACTATTCGTCGGAGGTTGGACCAGGCTCCTTTTGCTCTCTGATGTTAATCAGTGAAAACAAGAAGTGCATAAATTTCTCCACAAATTGAACTGGAAAGACAACACGAGTCTAGAAAAATGATTAGCTTAAAACGAATCAAAGAATACACAATGTGACTGCAAGTTTGATACATATATATACCCAGAGCTCAAAGTGTCTCCTTTTGTGGAGAGCCGCTCTTGGGATTTGAGAGCCATCATCAGTCATGTCCAAAATACGTAGTACTAGTTGAGAAATTAAGCAAGTAGTAGGTGGATGAGATGAAATCACCCGGCCCTCTTCTTCCCCTCATCTAGAATGAAACGTAGAGGCAAGGAATCAGTCAGAGAGAACATCGATCGATCACCCGGCCTCAGCTATGTACACGTAAGCAAGAATCGATCGGATCGGAGGAGCCGTCCGTCGTCTCCAGAAAAGGATCCATTGTCGTCGACGATCCATGGTGGTGGTGTTGGATCGTGCGTACGTAGATGACTGAGTTGCTGCCGTTAGCACGTCGTCGGCTGGTCAGTGGGTCGACGAGATGATGATGATATCGATCGATCAGTGGCGCGCGGAGGGGCTCCTCATGCCGCCGCCGGAGGAGAGGCTGTCGACGTAGGAGAACTTCTTGGGCGCCATGCTGGGCGCCTTCTTGAGGAGCATGGCCTCGCCGTCGGCATCCAGCGTGCCGTCCTCCCTGCGCTTCATCAGCTCGTCCTGGTCGAAGTGCCAGCCCATGAAGTCGAAGAGCGTCATGGACGCCGGCGCCTCGTTGAGCTTCTCCAGCTCCTCCTTGGCGTCCAGCTTCCGCGCCGCGGCGGGGCAGCTCGGCCGACTCCAGCATCCGCCGCGCCGCCTCCGTCGCCGTCAGGTTCTGCGCCGCCGCGTCCCGCGCTCAGCACGTCCTCGATCCGGGACATGACGCTGTACGCCAGGCTCTCCAGCACGCGCGAGTAGCTCTCCAGGAGGGCGTAACCGACGTCCTGCCATTGTTGCCAGTGTCAGCCATGCCCATGCTTGTTGCAGAATACCATGAGTAGCGTACCCTGTTGTACTGGATCTTTGAGATGTCGAGCGACGACTGCGGCGTCCCCGGGAACTGGATCTTGAGGAGGTGGAGGATGGTCTCGGCGCGCTCCTCGAACTGCTCGCGCTTCTCGAAGCTGACGATGGAGCTCCACGACGACTTGGAGTCCTTGGTCTGCATCTTGCGCTTCCAGATCACGGTGGAGGCCTCGATGCGGTTCTTGAGGTCCAGCACCTTGTGCTCCGTGGAGAGGTCCATGCCGGCCAAGAACTCGAGCGGGTCGAACGTGTCCTCGGTGATGCTGCGGTAGATGGCGTCGCCAAGGCTCGTCTTGCCCTTCTGTTAGGTCAATGCCGCCATGGTTAATTTGTTTGCATTGAGAGAATGATCAGAGGCCGGCGATCGATGTAAGTTATTTGCCTTTGGCAGCGACTCGATGTAGATCTCCGGGATCTCCATCTCCACGAGCACCTGCGCGTTGATGGCCATGGCCGCCTTGAGCACCTGGTTCACGCACTCCTTCTGGTACTGCAGCCACTTGCGGGTCACGTCCGACAGCCCCTCCGACGGCACCTTCACCGTCGGCATCCACCACTTGTCGTCGTCGCGCTTGTTGTCGCCGCCCTTCTCGTACCAGAACTCGGTCTGGTCAGCGAAGTTGTCCATGTAGCCCTGCATTGCAGTTGCAGTTGCAGGCGGGGATTCATTTTCTATATATCACCATTGATCCATCCATTTGATCATTGACAACAAGACATGACAGATGGAGCACTCACCAGGAGCATGGCGTCGAGCTTCTTCAGCGCGGGGATGTTCATGCCGAGGTCGCGCCGCTGCGCCGTGGACATGATCTGCGTGCCAATCAACGATTACGGTGAATGGCAGTGTCACGACGGGGAAGGCAAGGCATGCCATGATCGACGACCCTAGCTACCTCCATTGTTGTCCCGTTCTCCGCGGTCTGGCGCGTGGGCACGAACTCGACGATGTGGTCGGTGACGGAGAGCAGCCACCCCACCTCCCTCTTCCAGCGCTCCTGGTGTCGGGCGCCATGGGCTCCAGCTTGCGGTGCTCGCCGAACACGGACGCCGCCAGGTTGGTGACGGCGTTGGACAGCGCCAGCGCCGACGCCACGCCCTTGCCGGTCCCGGACATGTCCTCGCCCAGCAGGAGCTTGGCGAACTTCTCCTTCATGATGTCAAGCTCTGGGACGCGACATATATGCAGGGAGGATGATCACGACAATATATAAAACGAATGAAATCGCAAGGATTCACTGATGGATTCACAAGAGCTTGTGTGTGTGTACCTGACGGCGGCCCGTCGCGGCCGCCCAGGCGCGACCGCGCCGCCCCGGCCGCCGCGGCCCGCCCATTGGGAAGCGGCGGGGTGTCGTGCATCTTGGCCGTAGTGTCGCTGATGCTGCCGCTCCTGTCGAGGTTGCTGCTGTCGTGCGGCTGCGATCCGGTCTGCTTTTCAAGGCTGTGTCGCGCGCCGGAGGAAGCGCACCATCACCCAGCTCACCGCCTCGAACTTGGCGCGGGCGCGCGGCACTCGGCGGTCTTGCACCGCCGCGCCGCCTCACGACCGTACCCACCGTAGCTGATCGATGACGGGGACGCAAGCAGCAAGGCCAGGAACGCACGCCGGCCGACCCGATCGACGCCCCCTCGCTCCCGGCCACCGCGCTCTGGACCGATTACTACGATCCCACGGCGAGGCGACCCGCGCGGCGGGCAGCTCAGGCAAGGGAGCAGCGGTGGGCGGGGCGGGATGGATGAGAGAGCATGTCGCGCACGACGGCCGAGGGGGTTGAATTAGGTAGGCGATCGAGGGGCGATGGACACGGCCGGCCCCCGCGGGAAAACTAAAAAAGGGAGGGAGGGGGCGCGGCGGCGGCACCGCCTAATTTAAGCCGGGGACGAACGTGCGGCGCATGTCGGCCGGGACGACCGGGGAAGGAAGGAGACTAGGAGGAGTAAGCTTTTCCTCGTGCGCGCGGTGGCGCTGGCGGAGTGGCGGGCGGCGGGCCGGTGGTCGGTTAGCTCGGGGCCTTTGCTTTGTTTAGCAGAGGTGGGGTGATGATGATGAGAGAGATTTAGAGCCCGCGAAAAACGGCGGGACGACGACGCTCCCGCCCACTCCGATCCTTGGCGCCAAATCTACTCTACCCAATTATTGTCAACGTGCGACGGTCAGCTCCGCTCCCGCCCCGATTGTCAATGGCGTTCTTGACCTACTGAAATTAATTCTTGTGTTAAGACTATCTGAAATATAATTTTGAGAAATGACAATGACAACAATACATATATAAATAAATAAATCACAAATGTTATTGTTCACAACGACGCGACGACTATGTTTAGCAAAGTTGTTTACGTGGTACCGTGGCTATGTATGAAAATGAAACGAGAATAAAACTCATTGTTACGTGGTACAGTGGCACTCTATTAAACGAAAATAAAACTTCGATTAACAACGGGGTCTAAGGGGTGTCTCTATGGTAAAAACCATGCGCGATGTCTAAGATAAAAATACAGGTATAGAAACCAACTTGTACAATGGTAGTGTCTTAGTGTAATAAATATTAAACTTTTTTTACTCTCCTCCTAGGGATAAAAACAGTCGGAAACGATCGGAAGGAGGCTAAATCATTTTTATTTTTACTTTTATTTCACGAAAACGGAATCGATACGATATTGTTGGAAAAGAATGCGGTGCGGTATTCCGGAATTTTGAAAACGATATAGTTGGTCGAGAAAATATAGCGACAACGGTCGAAATCTATGATAACGATATCCTCAAAAACTATAAACACACCAAACCGTAGAAAATGAGAAAAGTCATATAACTCGCAACATCACCACAGTTCTTGACAATAACAAATAAACGATTAAATTCTAAGTTAACTTGACATAGCATAGTGATAAAAACATGAATTAGTTTCCGAAGTTATGGACAATTTGTTTGCTATAGAGTTTTTGAAATCATCGAGATCTACAACTTTCATTTTGATCATCGAGATCAAAATATGTGTGCAATCCTTCTTCAGTTGAAGTTGTTCATATATGTGTGCAATCCTTGTCATATAGTTAGTATTTTTAAAAAAAATATTTGTCTTATGTACATGTTGCTTTGCGTGTGCCTTTGATTCGGTAATTATCAACGGTAAATTAGCGGTAAAATACAGAAATCTTCGGAAACTTTTGTAAGAGGGCAAAATTGTTTCCGCTTTTGTTTCCATTTATTTTTACCATTATCATTTTCATTTTTTGTTACCACTTTTGTTTCTGTTTAGACATAAAAAACAGAAAAACTCAAAAACGACTAAAAAAACTCAGAAATTATGATTTTTGTTTTCATCCCTACTCCCTCCCTTATCCTCCCATGCTTTCTCTCTCTCTTCTATTTTTCTTGCAACCTTGAACGCAAGGCGCAGACAACATGGGGTGAGCTGTTAGGTGGGCGGTCCAGCCCAAGTGGGCGGCACACGGCGAGCCCTAGGGCGCCCGTGGGCGGGGGGGGGCAGCGGAGCGGGGGCGCGGTCGCGAGGAGGAAGAAAGATCGGAGGAAGAAGAGGAAGAGGATGTCGGGCGGCGGGTGAGCTGTTAGGTGGGCGGTCCAGCCCAGCGGGCGGCACCTAACTGCCCGCGAGAGGGCACGGTGCGAGAGGCTGTGGGAGCTAAGGTTTCGCTCTATTTTATATTTCGTGGGCGCAATCAAGGGGCTACACTGCGTTCGGCGCGACGCGCTCTACAACCGAACCGCGCGCGGCGTCAGAAGAGGTAGCCGTGGCGTAAAGCGCTTAGTACCGGTTGTGCACGCGGTAGTACCCCAGTGGACTCTTTCTTTTGTCTCGCGGTTTTCTAATCAATGGGCCAACATTTCATATATTTTTCTCGCCCGTATACATTTCGTTTCTCTGTCAAGCATTATTGGACCAATTTTTTTTTTCGATTTCTCTTGTCAACCGTTTTTGGTGCGAGAAAAATTTATTTTTCTACAAGCTAAAATTTTTCTCTTTAGGGACATCGGATTTGTGGGTAAAATAAAAGGGCGGGGGATGGTTTCACATCCATATGGAAGTGAAAGTACAAAAACAGTATCTTAAAAACTATATACCTTATGTCCATCAAAAATACTTATACTACATTAAAAAATGAAAGAGTGCTAGAATAAAAAAAAGGAGAAAAACCAAATACAATTTTTTTGTGACATCTTTGTATTTCCAAAAAGGATAAAATAAAACTGTTGATGTTGCTTCTGTTGTCTTCAAGACTTGAAAATAATGAATATTCCTCACTGACTAATATTCCTAAAAAAAGAAAATTTCATTATTAAAATATAAACTTATATTAAACTTTACTTTTCTATATCAAGAATTTTAATGTTAGAAATCTTGCATCCTTGAGTTGACATGTAGCTGGTTGTAGCCGAGCTGCAGTACTGCACCAAAAGGTTTATCAGGGGTACATCCTAAACAAAAACAATATTGATACTATCAAGTATCAACACAAACAGGTTGTCAGGGGTACAACCTAAAAAAAACAGAACAAAGCAATACCTTTTAATTCTTTGGAGCCGTTCGGGCGGGATTTGCAAAGGCATTGGTAGATTCATCTTCTTCATTCAGAATTGCCCCTCAGCAGCAAAAATGTTGTTTCCTGTCATCTCCTTTAACATCCGAGCAGAAGATGGTTTCCTGAAGGAAAAAACAGAACGGACTAGTGAACCACAACTCCTTTTATGAAATCTGAATAACCAATGAACCCCAAGAAGATAGACAAATCAGGAGTTGTCATCAACACAAATTTATCAAGGTACTGCTTGATAAATAAACTACAAAAGGTATGCAACCTGCTCGGCACCGCAGAGAACGAACTGTGCTAGCTGATTAGAAGCGACATCAGTTGGCTATGCAAACTGTGTTGTTCGGTAAAATGCTCTTGCAGCTTAGCACCACACTAAGTGCACCAAGCATAAACAAGCAACAAGGAACATGCTACTGCAGATTGAAATTGATTTGCCTTGACAATGAAACAAAACACAGCTAGGAATTGACTGGAGACAGATAAACAAGTACAAAACACAGCTAGGAATTGACTGGAGACAGATAAACAAGTAGTAATCAATTTCAAGAGCTAGTAAAGAATAACACGTTTAAGCTTATCACTTCCCAGCAGCTGCCGAATTGCAATAAAAATCAAGACCCTACACTTGCTCCAAGAGAAATTAAGAACGCACAGCTGCACTAGCACAGAACCTTTACTTCTTGCCAACCGAATGAGAAGTGATTAAATAATAGCAACTTGATTCATTATAGAAGATATGAAAGTGCAGATGCTATGTTTCTGAAATTCACTCTCCACCGTGAAGCAAGAGTGGGTCCCTGTTTGCTAAAATCTCCAATGCAGTGACAAATTTTGACTAGAAAACAGTACAGAGATAGTTGTCAGGTAAGTACAAAAATTCCAGATGATACCCCTTCTCTAGCCAGTAGAGTTTGTTTGCTAGCCACATCTATGAAGCAGTAAGGGTGAAGCATACCTCCAAGGAGCTTATCTGCTCTAAAGTCACCTCTTTTTCTAGCCTGCCATTAGCCTTCACCATACAGTCATACCCCTGCCAAAATAAGGTCATTATTCATGAACATATTTACACCGGCGAGATAGTACCAAGTGGATCAAAGCAAAAAAAAATATGGTGTTGTTCTACCAATTTTTATGCATAGAACAAAAAGCAGGTAACAAAATCTGAAATCGAAGACACATATCCAGCCAGAACTAGACATATGTACAAAAATTACAATTTACAAGAGCATAGCATAACAGGCTATTTTCAGTTGTGCACTAGAAGTCTGAACCATGAAAGACAGAAATGAGATTCGTATCAACAAGGTATGATGTATGATCACCTTCCATGGGATGTAGGCTTCCTTGCTCATTTGCACCAGATTGGAGTCGAGCTGCTTTGTTTTCCTTCAGTTCATGGATCTTGTTAACTAAAAATACCTACTGTATTTGATAAATAAGTAAAATTGCCTATTGTTAAAGCCACCCACAAACAGAGAGTGACAATGCTGATTGACAGTTGTGATTAGCATGGAAAAGCATGAGAATCACACAGCCTGCAGATGCAAAAAATAGTAGTCATTTTCTCTTCAACATTAGCAAAAGTTGCTGCTTGTAAATGCAATCTCTTAGCAGAAATGAATGCAAAAAGGTGACAAAGCAATAGCTAAAACAAAATTCCTAAAAAGCCTCAAATAGAACTCAAGTAAAGATGAAGAAACCTATCTGCACTAAAGAATGAATAAACGAGCGGAGTGCCTTTGCCAACCAATCCATCAAATGAACCCTAACTGATCTGCTCAAGAACAACATTGTCCATTGTTCCCACAACAGCCTAGCTGACACCTACATTACCCCAAACACACTGACAGAGAGATAGAGGCATCAGTAGCAGGCATCAGCAAAATAGACAAGTAGTGCTGGTTGGAGTAAGTTCAGCACTTAGATCCATACTTTCTATTGCTACTAACCTTCATGAAAGAGAGTTGTCCATGCACCCCTGCTTGGCTGCTCTACACAACACTGAAGAAAAAAATGTGTCAATAGACAAAAAAAAATGTCTGACAAGCACACAGAGAGATATACAAAGAGAGATTAGACTCTCAAACAAACTCACATAGAGGTACACACTCAAACCAAAGCTAGAAAAACAGAGAGAGGGAAAGAAAAATAGAGGGAGAGAGAGAGGCACACAAAAACACAACAGAGATGTACAGACTCACACAGAGAGAGGGAGGCAAGGAGAGAGAGATAGACACACACACACATATATATATATATAGAGAGAGAGAGAGAACAAACCATTATATGGCTGAGTTCACTAGAAAACACAGCCATTCACTAAAAAAATAATATACAAACAACTGTATTCATATACAGCATGGTCAAGATAAAAAGGGAAAAAAGGAGCAGCATAATATTTCATACCTAAAAACGTTGTTTCATAACTAAATCAAACCACAACTAACACAAGCCATAACTAAACTTTGTCCTACTAGGTTTGGAACTTTACACTCAGATTTAAAAACTTTCAACCATGACATTAATAAATTCATAATGCTATGTTAAAAAATCTGCATTCCTAGGTTGAAACTTTACACTTAGAATTTGTTAAAAACTATAAACTATCACATCAGAAAAATTATACTCCTAGGTTGAAAACTTTAAACTTAAGATTTATAAAATCTTTGAACTATCACATACAAAACTTTGCTGCTAGGTAAGAACTCTGAACTATGACACTATAAACATTGTATTGTTAGGTTAAAAGCTTTACACTCAGAATTACTAAAAGAACTTTAAATTATGACAGTATAAACTTTGGGCTAATAGCTTCAAAACTTAACAATCTAAAATCTTTAAAACCATGACATTACTAACTTTGAAGTGCAAGGTTGAAACTTACACTTGAAAAATGCAGAACTTTTTTTTTGAGCAAAAACCGTGGGGCAACAAGCCAGCTGGCATTTTTCTATCAAAACTTTTAACTACTACATTGCAAAACTTTGTGATAGTAGGTTAAAAACTTTGAACTATCATGTTATAAAATTTATGCGGCAATGTACAGAACTTTACACTATGAAATTTGTAATTTTTGACCTATCACAATACAAACTTTGTAGTGCTAGGTTAAAAACTTTACACTTAGAAATATAAATTTCAAACTACCTTATTATACCCTTTATATGCCTAGATTCAAAACTTTGAACTAGCACATTATAAACTTTATGCTACTACATTCAAAACTTTACACTACGAAATCTATAAAGTTTGACCCATCACATTACAAACTTTGTCCTGCTAGATTCAAAAATTTACACTTAGAATTTATAAAACTTTGAACTAGGTATGACATTACAATTTGCATTCAAAAAATGCATATGAAAAAAATACTTTAAACTACCATACAATAAACTTTGTACTACTAGATTCAAAACTTTAAATTGTCACACTATAAACTTTGTACTAGGTTTGAAAAAGATCCAAAACACTTACATGGGTACTAGCTAGACCCTACCTATAGGGTGAGCAAGGCGATACTAGCTGTTTGGTCATCTTCATCCCTACATAGAACAAGATTCTAAGCAAGGGGAGGACAAAAACTAGAAGTAGCACTTGTGTTAGCACTTAGCACTACTAGATGCATCTACTCACAGCCGGAAACAAGGTTTTAAATTGTAGATATGGAACATAGCAGTTGTAGTTAGATTACAACATGGTTAGATGTGAAACAAATATATAGAAACAAGTTTAGAGACCAGAGCAATATAGAGACCAGAGCAATATAGAGTAGTATTGACATTTTACAGAAAATAACTGAAGCTAATAAAAAGAATGTATGTCTATTGTCCTTGTCATAAAAAACTACAGAATCAATAGCATAAGGAATCTTATAGACGACATTTTGCAAAAGCCATGACCAAAATACCAGTTCCTGAATTGCTAATCAAGGGACTCCTAGTCACAAACCATGAATTAGGGTTGATACTCATGGCCATCCTCCAAGTACCAGCATGCATCCATCCACCTGGAAAATTGAGACATATTTATTTGATAGACATGCATATGAAAAACACTTGTGCAATAACTATGGTTTCTTTTGGATCCCTTACTCAATCTAGCTAGCTTTGCTCAGCAAGAAATTGTGTTTCATTGTTGCTCTAGAAACTTGCTTTGCTAGTCAATTTGTTTGGAACACATCCACGAAGCAGTCTAAAAATTTTGTACCGCCAAGGTTCAGGATTTTGCACTCGGAACTAATTAACTTTGAAGTTTGAACTATCACATTATAAATTTTGTAGTGCTAGGTTCAACACTTTACACTCAGATTTAATTAACTTTGAATTATGACTATACAAACTTTGTACTGCTATTTTTAAAACTTTGCACTCATAATTTATAAAACTTTGAACTACAACATTACAAACTTTATATTGCTAGCTTAAAACCTTTGTGCTGCTAGGATGAAAACATTGAAATATTACATTACAAACTTTGTGCTGCTAGGTTAAAACTTTACACTCAAAATTAATTAACTTTGTACCGCTAGCTTTTACCTTTAGGCTCAGAGTTTATAAACCTTGACTATCATATTAAAAACTTTGTATTGCTATGTTTAAAACTATGTACATTTAACTTTGGGCCGTGAATTTGAAATAAGAACTACAATATTATTAAAAAAAGAAGACACTAAGAGAGAGAAATACAAAACATAAGGCAAATTTTCAATAATAAAGGAAACTTAGCCAGAAAATTATGTGTAGAAATAATAAGGGAACCACAATAGCTTGCCCAAATATATATAGTGATGGTCTTTTTGCAAAGATGTCATGTTTAAAACTATTACTAATGATGAATAATTCTCAGATTTGGCATACTAAAGAATCTGATAGAGCCTATTTTCTCTTTCATATGATTAACTAGGTGTCACTGATTGCCCAATACATTTTCAGAATTATGAATTTCAGTGCATCCACTGCTATATATCCAGCCATCACATTTAAAAACTAACAAATCTGACGAGCTCTCACGGAAGACACAACAATACGACATAGATCCAACGGTGGGGCACTTATTAAGGTGTGTGATCCCCCTCGATCACCCCAATTTCTATTCTAAGCTATAAATAAAAAATAACGTGTAACATCGATCAGCTCCTAAGCCACACCATCTATCCGTCATCTGTGTTCCGAACCAATGAACATACTGGCATAATCTAATCTGAGTAAATACAGCTTGGACAAGGTAGTACCTCGTGGTTATCGGTGACCTTGAGCACAAGCTTCCCCTTGCAGTGTCGGTACTTCATCACGTAGCGGGTCTGCCGAGACAAGGGCACAGACAGGTTAGGTAGGATCAGACACAAGGAATGAAGCTATCTTTGAAAAAGGGGCCAATTAACAGTAATACTGAATAAAAGCTATCTTTTGTGCTAATTAATGACAAAAGAATAAATTGGGCCAATTAACAGTAATACAAGAAAATGGGCGCATAGACAGTCAGGATAGATTTTGGCATTCGTCAGAATAGAAATGGAATAAATATCATGCCATACAATACATACATACTTTTGTGCTATTAAACTAGATGTAGAAGATGCAGGCTATGTAGGAATTGCAGGTTCAGTCTATTACACCTTGGTAGAATTTGCATGGACTAGCAGATAATATTTTTGCAGTCAAGACTAGCAGATAGCAAGAAAGCCCATGCCTGCTTGCATCCCTACTAATCCTTATCAATAAAATAATAAATGTAATTTTCACAACATTTTTAAGAGAAAACGAATTGCCCACCTAAAATCTCAGACAAAAACTATATTCCCTAAAACTAAGATAGTGCTCGTGTTATATGCAAATCTATTGCATCTCAAAAAATTGTAAAAACGAGTATGGTTCAGGATTACAATATCTAGCATCACTAGCCTACTTCATCCGGATCTCAAACAACAAATGCAAGGATTCGTCGATGCCGCATCAAAATCGAATCTGCATTCGGCTTGAAAAAACGAAACTGTCTCAAAATCAAATCCACCTCTGCATCCAATAGGGATCATAATAACAAAAACAAATTTCAGTCGTATGACCATATCTATTTCAAGCAGAGGATGGGGCTAATAATCTACCAATCAAATTTAGTCGTATGACCATATCCGTTTCAAGCAGATGATGGATCTAATCGCCCATCAATCAAAAACCTGTTTACTAGAATAATGTGCTTAGTTAATATTTGCTATTCTATCCTTTCGTCAGCAACAGATGTCAGCCGTTGCTGCCTGATCTGAAAGTTCTGCGCGAATGCACTAACTTCATCGCATACAAATGATAAAGTCCACTAACGGAATATCAGTTTAGAATGCATGAACTTGTACAGGGGTTTGCATGCACTGAGCTTGAAACATCTAAAAAGCAGTAAATGAACTGCAGTGAAATCAGTTAATCAGACAAAGAGATGCAGCCGTGCAACCCGGGGCAAACCAGTATATATAAAACAATATATGAACTACAGAAAGCATTAGAGAAGAAAAGTAGATAGGCAGTAGCATGCCAACTTTTACAGTGCATAATCTAGATTTTTGAGCCGATAGAAGATGGTAAAATGCATAATCTGGTTAGCTCGCAGGAACAGAAACCTGGAGGGCAAGGAGCGCGGTGTCGCGTACCTGGATGAGCTGGAGGCGTTGGAGGGCGCCCGGTGGCTGATGATTTTGGTACTCACTGCAGCAGCCGCTGGATCTCAGTGCTTTCTGATTCGCCCCCAGTTCTGACACCAATAAAGCAATTAACAGAGCAGGTCCTCACTTCAGAGTGTAAAAAAGAAACTACAGGTTCAATGCATTGAGTAGAGAAGGTTCTAAGACCATACTTTAGAGTAAATGACAAGTTTAGACACCATAGCAATATAGAGCACTGACAAATTATAGAAAATAACTGAAGCTAATGAAATGAATATGTCTCTATTGACCTTTGTCATTAAAAACTACAAAATCTATAGCATAAGAGAATCATATAGATGACATTTTGCAAAATACCAAGAAGAGGTCTTTTTTGCTTCTCCATGCTAGCAAAATAATATAGAAGAGGACTTTTTGCTTCTCCATGCTACCAAGAAATCAAAAGGTTGCTTGTGAGTTCTTCAGGGTAAAGGTGTCGAATGCAAAAATCATGCCAGAGAAGGTGGCATGCAACTTTTGATGTCCTCTTTTTTTCATGTGAAGATACATGTGCAAGCAGTAAGCATCTCCAATTTACAGCATTTCAATCACTCAAAGGAGAAAACAATTGCCTCACTTGAGACTCTTGAATGCACAATCTGATTCAGAACAGAAAATTTGATAGATATAATTAGCTATTATTACCTAAGCAGAAGCTTGTTCTATATACACGCTGCAGTTCAGATTTGGTTACACTTTGCACCGCACAAATATTTAAAATGCCCTTTGTGGTAATCCCACCTCTACTCAATTTTGGGGCCTCAGGACTTACATGATTAAAGTGTAACAGAAGATTGGAATGCAGTTCTGAAATATGCTGACTGTAAATTTTAAAAGCCACCTAATTAACTAGATCTACACCTGAGATGCATGGTTTCATTGTTTCAACAAATGCAGATTAGTTAAAAACAGGTACAGGAAGCACAGACACCATATGGCCCTGACAAGATCCAGGGAGCTGATAAGCTTGTCATATAGAGGAGCTCACCACTTTTTTCAGAAATAAAACATGGTTACAGTCAAAAACATCCTAAGACAGTAGAAGCATCCCCAAAAAAAAGATGCACACTTGATTTCTCAAAAAATAATAAAAAAAGAGCACCAGAATTTGTTGAAGACCTACGAGGTCATGGCTTACAATCCCAGATGGATACTAATATACCAGAGCGCACCCCAAGCTACACAAGAAAGGGTCCTAAAATCCCAAGGCTAGATCAACAAAAAAAAGAGACATGGTATTGAAGCTAATAATAGGTGGACTTCAACTTTATCCTGGAACGCCTAATAACTAATCTGAATTTTACACGCTGCAATGCAGACGTTGGCCATTGTTATGTTAAGTGATAATTTATTTTTCTTTACAACAAAAGACACGTTTGGATGTAAAAATTGGATTCACTTTAATCAACTCAAAGTGGGTTAAGGTGGATTCAGGTGAAATTTAGTTTACATTCCATTCCAATCCACAGCACTGCGCAAAAAAGAGGGTTGATGTGGATTCAATTACAATCAAACGAAGCTAAACAACAAAAGTTTTATTCCACCAAAAAAAGTACTCAACTAATATTAAAGATACATATGCACTTCTGAATGTCTGTTAGATCTCTTTCCTATATTATTTTTTTAACAATTTAATTTGTAACTGTTAAACAGTGCTTATGCTTCTATACCGCATTCAGAAAATGCATTCCAATACCCAGCTTCTATCTCGCTATTGTTGTTACAATGGGTTACTGCTTTCTCAAATTGTTAAAGTTGTTCTCAGTTTGCAGGATGTGTCTATGCATCCACAAAAGCTTTCAGATGCCTAAGCCTAAAAATAGGCGTCTCCAACAATAGGTCATGAAAGGTCCTGCAAACGAAATCCAGCGGCTACACAACCTGTAGAAAACGATAATGCTGGAGGCGCAGGCGACGGTGACACCCCCGTGACACAGGAAAATAGCAAAAATCGACGCCTCAACAGCACGGGGAGCCCGGATTCGTAGAAGCACAACAGCTCGAATAAGACTCCGTCTGAAAAACTTGAATCCAACTACACCTCAGAATTCAGAAAACCCCACCGGATCGAATCGGGAAACCACACCGTACCTTGACCTCGACGTCGATGAGGACGCACCACCGCTGACGATACCCAGCCGGGAAACCGGGTGTATTAGTGTGACTCTCTGTTGCCTGTGCATTTAGAGATGTGCATTTAGAAATCTGCATGAGAATGTGACCTGGTTCAAATTGTATTATAACAACAGACAACCTGAATGCATTAAGAGAACATACAAAGTGCATTCAGAGAACCTACTGTACATGTAAATAGAGTGGCATTTTTTAGTTCAGAGAACCTGAATGCATTCAAGTGTTATTTTCTCCATCCCAATGTTAGAATCATGCTATTTCCCTTCCTCGGCAACAAGACAAAATGTCACCTGATTATATAACAACTGATAGTGTAAACAAATTAAGCACACAAACCGTGGAGAGTTGTCATATGCTATTCAAAGGGACATATTCATATCTTGTTTACATGAATAAAAAACTACAGAGACTAAGTATTTTATATTATCTACATACTACAAACAAGACACATAGTAGGCAAAAGTTGAAATGCGAAAGAAGCAACTAGGGAATTATTTATTTCGTCTAGGAGTGTACAAATATAAAAGAAAGTCATATTTATTATTGACATAAATTGCAGAGCATAGGAAAAGATATGATGTTATCATTAGTTAAAATATCATCCTCAAAAAACCCAACCTGTACCACAGTAACATGAAACGAATCATTTTTCTTTTCTCTCAGCTATTTCTAAGACACCAATACAGTCCAATTTCACAGGTCAAAGTATCATAACTGAATGTAATAAAAATATTTTTCAAAATGCAATTAATTGAGTTATACCTCTAAGTTTATGGAAGAAAGTATCTCATCCAAGGATCTGATCCTACACGGATTTTCATATCTGAATCAGAACTCAGTAGCCTGAGCAGACTTGCAGAGGCAGCAACAACAACTCACAAAATGCAATATGCCCCAACCGATGCCAAAGCTAGTAGCCTCCATCACCTCCTGCAGCACAACGATGACCACCAATGGATGATGTACGACACGCATGCGAGCCCAGCGAGAGTAGAGCAAAGAGTAGACAATGGCAGGCGGACAAGGTGGCGGCACCGGCACGTACATGTAGGGGCTGGAGTTGTTGGAGGCCGTCGCCGGTGACGAGGTCGACGTCCTCGCAGTAGTCGCAGGGTCTGGACGGGCGACGAACTCGCCGGAGGCCCCTCGCTGCTCAGCCATCAGCACACTCAAATTCGCCTCCACTCTGCCTCGAATCATGGTCGCGCCGATGAATCCGCACCAAATCGAGGCGGCACGGCGACGAATCCGCCCACATCGAGCCCACCCCCGGCGACGACGACCGGTCCTGGTGTCTCAGATCCGTCGAGCCCGGCCTCCTCACTTCTCCCGCAACAATTCTTCGATGCCGACTCAAAAAACGAATCCGCACCCGGCTGCAAAACGAAACCGGCTCAAATTGAAATCCGCAACTAACTTCAATCGGGATTAAAAAGGACAAATCGTAACCAAATCGAAAGAGATAGGCACCTGTACAGCAGCTCCCGTACGCAACATTGAGGAGAGCGCCGCGGCTAGACGAGAACCCGAGGAGGCGAAGCGGGGAATACCTCGTCGGAATCCAACACCCGCGACGAAGAAAGCACCGCACCACGCGTCGACGACGGCCAGCCTCCACAGCCTCAATCCTCGGAGGAAGCCCGCAACTGCAACGAGCAGAGCCGCGCCGGCGCGTTGAGACCGAGGAAAACGTCCGCCGTCAACCAAATCGCCGGTGCGACGAGGGATTTGCAACGGCGCGTTGAGGGAGGAGAAAGGGGAACGGTCGTCTGGATTTGGTGTGTCGCACTGTTTGAATCATTTTAAATTAATCCTCACGCAGCGGGGCTCCGGATATGATTACGACAAAAAAAAAACCAAAAAGGAAAGGACGAAGGATAGCTTAGACATAAAGAGGATGCGTGCGCCAGAAATTGAAGCAGCGCGCGTGCGCCAAATAAGGTTTGGGGAATCAAGGCGTTGGACCTTGAACTTGAATCAATGGCCAGCGATTGTGGGCTGAGCATAGTAACGTGTTCATTTTGAGATTTAGGCCCATTACCGTCTCATGTTAGTTTTGTGTTTAATATCTTATAAAGTTCATAGTTATTCGATTATTATTTTTTGTAAACTATAAATGAATTCAAATGGACAATTTGTTTGCTATAGAGTTTTTGAAATCATCGAGATCTACAACTTTCATTTTGATCATCTTTTCATGTGACTTAGTTTTATCAATTCAAAATTTGAATTTAAAATATGACAACTTGATACAACACTTTCAAAGAGTAAATGATTTTAGTCAAAAGTCATGAAAATAAAAGGTGTATAACTCATCAAGATCTATGATTTTTATTTGGTCATTTTTTCATCCGACAAAGCGATACTAACATTGTCCACAAATTTTACATCTCTCTCTTATAACTTTCTTCTATATAGTTAATGTAACTATAAAAGAGATACATAAAACTTGTTAATAATATTACTATCACCTTTTGTCAAATGAACAAATGACTGAAAATCAAAGTTATAGATCTTGATCGGTTCTACAACTTTTATGTTGATGACTTTTTCAGCTAAAATCATTTACTACTTCAAAATGTTGTATGAAGTTGCTATTTTTGAAATCCAAATTTTAAATTGATGAATAAAGTCACATGAAAAGATTACAAATATAATAGCTGTAAGAACAAAATAAATTGATAGAGCATGGTTTTAGAAACAATTATGAAAAAAACTTCAAAATGTTGTTTGAAGTTTCCATTCTTTTGAAATCCAAAATTTGAATTGATGGAATAAAGTCACATGAAAAGATTACAAATATAATAGCTGTAAGAACACAATAAATTGATAGATCATGGTTTTAGAAACATTTAAGAAAAAAATCACCACACTTGGAGTTAGCATGACGGAGAAAGATTGGTTACAAAATTTTTGCTGCAGATTAGAAGAAGAAAACTTTTGTTCATGTTCTTGAATTTCTAGTAATTAAGCAGTTATTTTTGTAGACAAACAAGGCAACAACCCATATTTCGTGGCGGTGGAATTTGACTCTCATAAAAATGATTAAGCTCATGAAAATAAGTTTTCATGGGGGTATTTAAATACTCTCATGAAAACAGCTAATTTTCATGATGCCGTGTGGAGCACTTTCATGAAAATACGTTTACCTGCCGGAAGTTACATCACTCTCATGAATATTGTTTTTCTGAGAGTTTGTTTCTCACTGTCACGTCATTCCTCTCACGAAATATCCATTTTCTGGTTGTGGATTGGCCTTATAAAATCGGTTAGCTTATGTTGTACTCCGAAGCAGTGTGTATTACCACCAGCATTTCAGGCACTGAGAAATCACAGAAATCTTTCAACACTCAACCGCAGGTTTTCAGCTTTTGTGGTACGAATATTTCTCTGAAGATGTTATGCCTGAGAAATCTTCTGGACGTATCAATGCATGCTCACGCATTGCTAGCATTGCTCTTCTGCATAGCCAATAGGAGTACACAGGAGGTATGCACGCATCAATACATGTGCATCGATCATTCTACAACACAGGAAAATTCTGTAACTAGTTACAACACAGGGTTTTTCCCGGTTACACAGTACAGTTCACGCATATCCACTCATCCTACAAGGATCTCAAGAGATCTCAAGATCAAGGACAGATAAATATGTTACAAGGATCTCAACATCAAGTACAGATTCTTGATTTTCTTGACCTACTGTAGATGCAGTTCCTGATTATTATTTTTTCAAACTAATTCCCCGTCCCTTACATGGAGTTCCCATCATTTTGAGAATCAGGTGGAACGATCATCAAGCTCTCACAATATGGCATGTCCAGAAGCTCTGCTATGTTTGCCAGATGTAGCTCCGGTGACTCTGGATTGGCACTATTACATATGCCATCAAAATGATCATGAATAGATACACGATCAGGATGAGCTGGATACAAGCCTGCATCTACACTGTTAAGTGGAGCTTCAAGAAAATTTGCTGCAACACAAGAGACCTTCTGAACCACTGAACTTGATGGCAAGACCTCTTTTTCCTTGGTTACCGTGGGCAAACTAGACCTAGAAATTTGCCGATCAGAGAGATTGACTGAAACATAACATTCACTGTGCATAGAATCAGAACCCTTTCTCTTCAGTGCTGCATTCCTACCATCTTCTGTGAATCCTTGTTCTGGTTTGGGTCTTATTGGGCAATCCACTGCAACTTGAATATTTATGCATGAATCATGGCCACTCTTAATGGTGCCAGAGCATTTATTATTTTTAGTCAAACCTCTGCCAGAATCTGAATTCCTTTTTCTAAGTGCATTCCAGCGATTCTTAATTGCTTTTCCTGTCCTGGAATCACATAACCGTTTGCAGCATGATAAAGTGATTAAAAGTGCACTGAGTTCTTTCAAAGATAGGACCGAAAGCAACATAACCTAACAAAAAGATAACCACACTTAAATTATGAAAAGGAAAAAGATACATGTGAACTTCAGTAATTTTCATCTATATTTTTAGCAGTACTTTATTTAATGATGACTGGATATGAGCTATATGGTCTTTTAATAAATAGCATCGAAGGAAGCTTATAAATGATATAACAGATAGTACAAATTACTATTTACTATTCAGTAGGGACCTGGTACAAATTGAACAGGTGACATTTGGTCTTTCAAGTTCTGTTAGCTGTGCTGTTTGTTTTTTTTGTGTTGTACTCTGACTTTATTTTTTAAAATAAATCTCTCTGTAGGGGCTTCTGCCCCTCCAGTTCACTAAAAAAAAAGTTCTGCATCAATATCATGACCTCACCTGCCAGGAAAATCTTTAGCCAGCTTACACCATTTGTTTCCAAGAATACGATGAGCACGGATCAATGCTGTGTCCTCCTGTTCTGACCATGGCTGGTTGTTCACAGCAGGGTTAAGATAAAATATCCATCTGGATCATCAAATTTCACAAAGGCAAATTCTCAGTTAGTTCTGAGACAGATTTGAAAGAATGAATTTCAAATATAGAAATCTGTACAAGGATTACAATATATAGGTATAACTGTAACTACTGATTCAAAAAATTTTATCCGTCACCCAGTAATGAGTTTCCTCTTAAATGAAATAAATGCCAGGCATGTTTGGAAAAAAAAAACCATTGTGTAAATAGGTGTATAGCACAAGAAGTTAATAACGTTTTCAAAATATGTGTTGGCTCTCTAATCGCCAGGCTTTGCTAGACTGTAGTATGTAGCAAGTACTCCCGGTCATTGGTCCTAGATTTGCAATATGACATATTATTACTGAAAAAGAACCATAGCAGAATAATCAACAAGTTTTGCTAAGGGTTACTTGAATGAACACACTAGACAATTGATACTTTCTTAAAGTGGATCAAAGGTGTCTTTTAGTTAAAGAATGCGTTCTCAGGAAAACATGCACTCAGGTTATAAACGGTGCTACACTCTTAGATATTTAAGACCTCAGAGTTAATTTAATTGACCTTTTATTTTGGGACCATCATCTGACTTTTTCTTTTTCCGTGCGAGATGAGCGAACGGATGAACACATCCGTGTGCTTATCTCCTTTGGCAAGATGATAAAAGGCCAATGGTACATTCGTCGTTTCACGTGGTTCTTCATTAAACTCAAATATAATAACAAGTTTAGTGTCCTGCAACAAATTAGTAATGCTGAAGGATGTCTTTTGGCCAATACAAGTTTTTTTAGTGGTTTATAGCAAAAGACACCTTCTAACAGTGTCCTGCGGCAAATTCTGCCTAAACTATATGCTGGACCTATCAGTTGGCTTGAGTGTATATAAAAATAAACTTGCATTGCTTGTACCAATAGACTGCACTCCAAAATATCAAGACCTCGAAAGCAATACTTTTCCTCAAACAACCATCTAGTCGCCTTTATCGGAAGTAAATCGAACAAGCTAAAAGGTGGTAGACAGGTATTGACATGCTGGTACGGGAGATGCCTTCAATGAGGCTGCCAAAGGATCAAGAAACCAAAAGTAATGGCTAGGACAAATCATTTTCATTTGGAATCATAAAGGGAAGCAACCCAACAATGTGTATCCTGTAAATTTTACCTTTCTCGGCATTGTTCTCGACTACGACCAGGTATAGAGCGTGCAATATCCGACCATTTGTTTTTGCAATGAGAGCCTACCATTTGAATAAGAATATCATCTTCCTGAAATATGTTCATTTTTAGCAATACTGAACAGGAGGAAAATATACAATAAATGAAGGTAGCTGAAATAAACTAATAACTTACATCTTGTGACCATATGTTCCTCCTCTTGACTGAATTACCAGTCTTGTGGGATAGGCACTCAGCTACAGAGCAGAGTCAAAATTAAAGCAAATGTGGATGTTGAAAAGCATAAATTGGGGTTGTGAGTGTTACAAAGTCAAAGAAATGTCAACCACAAATATGATCTGATGATCGAATGGAGATACACACAATTACAAACATGCATATTCATTGCAAAAATGGTCAACTCCAATTCAGGTCATCAAATTCACACATATCATCCAAATTCCCTACCATTAACTTAGCTTCATCATGCCACAACCAAAGGCACTAGTAACTATTCTATGCTTCTTCTCCTATCTGGTTCATTAATGAATTTTATGAACAATTAAGACATATCATATCAGTCTACAGAAGTAGTCATCATGAAACAAGTCTTGCCTACTCTCATATCCAACTTAAACCCTTTTCATAATACATATTAAGTGGCTAAGTGTGCATTTTTTATTCTTATGCCTGAATGAGAAATTGGAACCATGACAACTACAACCAAGTGGTCTGTAAACTGCCAGTCTACCAGTACTGTTAGAGACCAGTACACTCATAGCATATTTTTTATCCTACTTAATCATTATTTTGATAATGTACAGCATGCTGGGATTGTAGGTTATCACACACAATTTTCACAAATAGCTTCCAAACCCAGGCAATACAGTTTTTTTTTTTTGGTACCATATAGATGCACCTGTGGGTGACTAGCTCTAGCTTGGTTGCAGAAAAGCACTTTCAACAGAAGCAATCTCCTACTCACTCTTGATGCATCCCCTCTACTATCAGTTAACATAATTTGCTCTAGTTAGATCAAGAAAAGGCACTACCTATCTTCGAAAAAAAGATCAAGAAAAGGCACTACCTATCTTCCATGAAACAGCCACATATGAACTTTGAGACATGTGAGTACAAAAATTCAGATGTATCCATAATCCATGGCTAGACTACATTTACCTGTCCTTTTCCGTTCTTCAGCCTTGAATCGTTTAGAAGGCCTCTGCAGTCTCCCATGCTACATTAACAGTTACGAAGAAATAACTTGTATAGGTGAGATTCAATTAGAAGCCAAATCGGAACTGATTTTTAAACAAAAGGCTTAAAAGATGCAACAAACTAACAAAGTGACTCTAGTTCTGATCTACACATGTCAGCTCTGATTCAAGTCACTGTAAACTTCATTCAGGACAGGAAAAGAGTCCATTCATGTGTGGCCGCACCTCGTCTGCAATCCAATCGATTTCGCGCGAGCAACTCGAGGACCTGCTGCTGCCGCCGGAGCTCCTACAGGAACATGACAGGGTAATGGTCAGCTGAAAGCTCTTGCTTCTTGTACTCGATTCTCTGGATGGATTTCCGAAGAGCGATAAAGTGCACGAGAACAATGCTGCCGAATAGAATCGCTATAAGTGCTCAAGCACTAGAACAGAATACATATAAAAAGAAATTAAAGCGCGAATGGGGGGCAATGGGGACATCGAAAAGAAGGGTTCGTTGATTAACCGCCGCGTGGTGACGCCGTCTCTGCTCCGCCGCATGGGTGCCGCCGCGTGCAGGGACCAGAACCAATCGCTCAAGCCTCGAGCCCGCACTGAAGCACGGAAAGAAGCAGGGAGGGAATGCCGCCGCTGCCGGCTGCCGGCACTCCGACTCCCAAAGGACAAGGTGGCGGCAGCACCAGGTGGGGGCGGCGTGGACGCGTGATGGCGTTGCCAACGAGGAGGCTCGTGCGCGCAGGCCACAGGTGTGTTTCTTGTGCGACCGGCGACCCTTGTATATACTCCCTCCGTATCAGGGTGTTTGTATTCTTAGTATTTGTGACTAGCACTGGACTAAAATATAAAAAGTCGAAGGTATCTGACTTTTTAATTTTAGTTAGTCACCTCTGTTTGGAAGTGAAGTGACTAAACTAGGGGTGACTAAAGTTTTAGTCATCCAATCCAAACATGCCCTCAGTCTATATAAATCATCCTAAAAATTTTAGAGAGTTAAAACATCTTAAATTTAACCACAAGAATATTTATGCCAATTATGCCAACTAGTATCACTAGTTTCTTCATTACTTATATTTTCACTATATAACACTATTTGATATTACAAATATTCGTAGTTTTTACCACCTCCATCCCCTTTTACTTGTCGCTTGAGAAACATGCCGTGAGGGTAGTGTGGTTATCGGCGACTTCTATTACAGACGAGTACTACTCAGAGTATGTCTCCCTCCGTTCAAATTATAGTTCATTTTGGCTTTTCTAGATTCATTTCTTTTACTATGTATCTAGACATAGTGTATAACTAGGTGCATAGCAAAATCAATGTATCTAGAAAAGCCAAAGTGAACTACAATTTGAAACGGAGGGAGTATATAATTTCGGTCAAAGTTAAAATGTTTTGAATCTCTAAGATTTTTACAATGACTTATAGTTTGGAACATAGGGAGTAACTAGAAGGACAAGGTGTAAAAAAGATAGTGAGGACAAACTTGTTTCGATGTTTTCTGCATTTAGCTCAATCTATGCTTATGTGGTGGATTGCAGTCTAATTAGATTGGCTTCAACTTTCAAAAGTCGTACTGACCTATTCATTCTCACATAATACTACTGAAACAAAACAAAAAGATGCGAAAACCATCAACCGAGCAACCACGCGAGCACAGGACCCTATCGGTCCCCAACTCCCAACACCGCTTGTGGCCTCTCGTCGAGAATGTTGCCTCGCCATCACCGTCTATCGACCCCGCCCTCCGCTAATACCTCGCCTCTATTATTTTAGGTCTCGATGTTTTTGGCAGAACCATGAGCATAAGAAAAAAATATAGGTTGACTAAATGGGAGACGGTTTGCTTGTAGAAGGATCAAGGGGGTTAGGAGTCCTAAACCTAGATGTACATAATAGGTGTCTTCTAGGCAAATGACTTTTTAGGTTGTTGAATGGCGCTGGAGTTTGGCAACGTTTGCTTAGGAACAAATACTTAAGAGATAAGACATTGTCACAGGTTTAATACATGCTTGGGGACTTCCAGTTTTGGGCTAGTCTAATGAAAGTCAAGGAGGCATTCCTGTCGATGGGCAAGTTTGATCAAGGTGATGGCTCTCAAGTGTGACTTTGGGAGGACTCGTGGATAAGATCGCGTCCTTTAAAATCTTTCTTTCCCACGCTATATAATATTGTTAGAAAGAAAAGCGCTTAGAAGTAAGAACAATGTTTTCTATGACACCGTTGAATGTGGCTTTCGGAAGATCTTTGGTAGGTGTTAACTTGCAAGCATGGCATGAAGTGGTTGCCATGGTTGCGGATGTACAATTAATAAATCATAGGGATCGTTTCGTCTAGGGGCTACATCAAAATGGATTGTTCTCGGTTAAATCCATGTACAAAGCTGTTTTAGGAGCACAAACATTACCTTGTAACAATATAATTTGGAAATTGAAACTACCTCTCAAAAATAAAGTTTTTGTGGTATTTATATAAGGGAGTAATCTTAACAAAGGACAATTTAGTAAGGCGGCGATGGCAAGGAGATAGAAAGTGTTTTTTGTGCTCTTCCGATGAGACTATACAACATCTATTCTTTAACTGTCACTTTGCTAGATTTGTGTGGTGAACTGTTCGGATCTCCTTTAATTTAATACCTTCCACTAATGTTCACAATTTATTTACGATCGGTTACAAGGGATAAACAAAAAGATGAAATCCACGATCCTTGTGGGTGCAAGTGTGAAAAGGTCCTAATGGCTAGAGGGGGGGGGAGGGGGTTTGAATAGCCTATAAAAATTCTTCAACAACACTTAACCAACCCGGTTAGTAAATAAGATGGCGAAGCGTAACAAAGCGGTGCTACGATTCTAACTATGCAAGCCACCTACACAAACAATACTAGAGGAAGACTATGATCTCCGGTCACACAATCTAAAGCTCTATGTCAATCCTAAATTGAATCACTACACAATTAGAGCAAGGCAACTAGCAAGAACAACTACAACTACTCAAGCTAAACAAGGTACACAAGGTAAATGCAAGAGTAGGGATGATCGATATACCGCCGGGTGTCGAGTAGAGGTGGAAGCCAATCACCAAGTCAATAGAAATCTCCAACGAGCTCAAACACAATTGACAAGATGATTTAACCCTCGAAGTTTCACGTGCTTGCCAAGACGCTAGTCCCCGTTGTGGCGATACACCCACTTGATGATTCACAAGCTTAATGGTTGGTGCCAAATCCCACAGTGGGAGCTCAATGAATCACTCACAAGAGGGGATCCACAAGCCACGAGGAATCCACTAGTGACTCCTTTTGCGAATCTCCCGCGGGTTAAGGATCAACCCCTCACAAGTCCACCGGGTGTGGCCTCAAACAACCACCAATCGAGCTCAACACCACCACGAACTTCTGCCGCTAGGGAGCCAAGCAAATTCCCAAGAAAAACAAAATCCCGCAGACTCCTCCAAGGATCAAGTGCCTCTAGATGCAATCAACTAGCTATATGCACTTGAATCTCACTCAATCTCACTAAGAATCGGTTAGACAAGAGAGATGAGTGGAGGGGAGTCTCTTCAGCTCAAAAGGATGTTAGAGTGTTCAAATGTGCAAGAGTGAGCTCAAATGACCGGTGACACAAGTATAAATAGGCTCCACCTCGAAATAGAGCCGTTTAGGTTCAAAACACAACGGCCGCTTTGCGGCGACCGAGACTTTCCGGTCGGGGTGACCGGACGCCTCGGCCACGAGTCCGGTCGGTAACGACAAACGTCCGACCCACACGCTGACAACCTGAACCCAGAGTCCGGTCACGACCGTGACGCACCGGTCGGCCAAAGTGTCGATTCCGCACCTCTTTGAATCGACCGGACCCTAGCCGGCCGGGACGCTCGTCGGGGTCCAGCGTCCGGTCGCAGAGTCCGGTTGCCGATTCGCGAAAAATCGCCCGTTCGTTGTCGCCTTTGCTCCAACATGCTACCCAACAAGTATACCAACTTGAGCACGAGGGTTAGCAAATTTTCTCCGATAAATTGCATCCGGCGCAATAGAGGATGAGCGTACCCAAACCCAACTCAACCCCGCAAACCGCCACCGCCTTTGTAAAAGTGCCAACACCACCAAGTGTACATCTCCATGTGCATGTGTATTAGCAATTTCACAACCAATTTCAAAGGCGAAGTTAGTGCACTAGATTCTAAATGCATATGCAAGTCAATATGAACCTAGAGGCACTTCATCATCAGATTAGCCGTGGCATTCCCTCTTGATACTAGCCATTATTGAACACAACATTATTGAACACAGTACTAGCCATGCTTCACACTGGAGGTTGTTAAGCCTTCTAAAACGGTGACCACGGCTCTGATACCACTTGTAATGTCCTAGATGGCTAGAGGGGGGGGGGGGTGAATAGCCTATAAAATTTTTCTACAAACTTAACTCAACAAACCGATTAGTATAAAACACGGTGTAAAGCGGTTTGCACTAGCTCTAATGGTCTTGCAAGCCTTCTAGTGACAAGACTAAAATATTTCTATGATCTCTAAGTCACACAAAGTCTATGTCACTACTCTATCTAGTGAGCAATCCTAATATGGTCCTTATGCTAGCAAGAACAACCTACACAAGCAAGTGCTAGCTCTCTACTCAAAGTAAACTAGGAAAGTAATGCTAGTGTGAGAGCGGTATACCAACTCGTAGAGGCAATGAACCAATCACCGGGAAGAGGATGAACTATCAATCACTCGAAGGTGATGATCCAAACACCGAGACAATGAACAAGTCGATTTGTTCACCCGGAGTTCGCTTGTACACCGACAAGTTACTCTCCCGGTTGTGCCGATAACACAAGGATGGTGTTTGAGCTAGGCAAGTGCCCTTGCTAGCCTCAACACACCACTCAACAAGTGTGGTACCCAAGACACGAGCAATGTATTCCTTGCACTTTGTCTTCCCGACGAGGAGTGCGTGATCCTCTCACAATTTCGCCCGGAGGTGGCCAAGAAATAATCTCCTCTTCTTGCCAACAACTCCACCAAATCACCAAACCGGCTAGGAGCGGTGTCTCCAAGAGAAACAAGAAACTCACCGGCTCACAACGATCCCCAAGTGCCTCTAGATGCAAGAACTCGATGCAATGCACTTGGATCAACTCTTCTCTCAAGAATGAAGCTCAAATCAAGAATGAGAGAGGAGGGAGGCTTCCTTGCTTGCTCAAAGATGTTAGGAATGATTCAAATGACCAAGAGAGAGAGAGAGCAAGGGCAGCCAAGGGGGTATAAATACCCCTCACCACGAAATGTGGCCGTTGGGAAGAAAGCCACGCTTTGCGGCCCGACCGACGCGATCGACAGGACTCACCGGTGAGTCCGGGCCGGTGGATCCGGTCACAACCGACAAACCCAAACCAGCGCTTGACCCCCGACCACGCGTGCGTCCGGTCCCGCGATCCGATCGATGCGTCCGGTCAGCACCGGATGCTTCGGTCGGCGCGCCCGTCACCCGTCGAGCACCGATCCCGAAACATGCTCTACGCGAGACGACCGGCCGGAAAGGCCCGGTCACTTTCGCCCGCTTCCGGTCGGTGCGCCCCGGCCACGCCAGAGCTGCAAAAATTCGTCGTTTCGTCGCCGTTCCTTCGCCTTTGCTCCAAACCGACTTCCGTCACTTGTTTCTTGTTGTCGACACGTCGAAGAACACCTCGACACCATGTGTTAGCATTTTCGAAAACATTTTCGACAAGTGCGGAGTTAGCTCTTTAGGTTAGAATGCATGCATGTGAATTTTGAACCTAAAGGCACATGAGGACCGATATGTACGATAAGTTTCCCTCTTTATAGTACGGCTTATCGATCCTATAACCACCCACACCCTCTATGGTGTCTTGGGTGTGAAATCAAAAGCCCTATGGTTATACCTTTGCCTTGGGGACAATTGATCTCCGAAACTCCACCGAGTTGCATGCTTGATCATCTTTTGGATCACCTCGATCCTCATCCATGATCACCACACACCAACTCCTAAGACGACCAATCTCCAATCTAGTCAAACACTTAGCATCGAGAGATTAGTCTTTAGGTGTCACTAATTATCCAAAACCAAACAAGAGATCTTCAATCTCCCCTTTTTGGTAATTGGTGACAACCCGTATAAAGGTTTTATGATTAATGTTTTTGAACATATCATGGTTGTCCAAGCATTTTGCTTACAATCATAGGATTGGACAATCATCATAGTTCGGTTTTGGTAGCATGAGCTCCCCCTACATGTATGCCACGAGTTTGGAACGAAGCATTGCATACATGTATGAATATTGAAATTGAGGTCGAGCTATGTTACCAAAATGATACTTAAGGTGAAAGAAATGGACCTTTGAAGCGTGATACCAATCGGAGTTGCGCCATTTTCACCATACAAGCATCAAGGTAACTAGATTTTCATCAAAACTCAAAGTACCACGTGAGATCACATTATAGGCAAGGTACTTGAATTAAAAGCGGAATTTTAGAAAATCTAGCTAGCTCCTATGCATGCTAGTTATCAATCATTTGAAACCACTTGTGAAAACTAGCATACACCACACAAGCATGTATATATAGAATTTAAATACATGTGCAATGAGCAAGTCATATGTTAGTGCACAATCAAATGCAACAAATTGTCTATGAGCTTGCTCCTCTACTTGTGTGAACCACTTGTAAACTCATGAGCCACATGAGAGGTTTTCAAAAACATGTGAAATTTTTAATTTTCCAAAAACCTTTCATGCACTAATCTCTCCCCCTTTGTCGACAATTTCCACAAAAAGGTATGACCATGTTGTGTTATGGAAGAGAGAATAGTGCTCAAATTTGGTCAAATTTGGATTACTCGTCAAACATATAATTCGGTTTGAACCAAAGACAAGCTTCTTCACACCTCATGACAAGGGTTATCTTGCCTATGTTGAAGTATATGTGTGAAAAGATAGCCAAATTCAACACTTGGGATTGCAAGCCCATAAACATGTCATATGTCATCACTAGATCAATCAAGCATAAATAGCAATAGTGATGGCATACATACATTGAAATCCTTTTATTTTCCATGAATGCTTCCTAAGGCACAAGTTATATGTCTATATGTTCTAACAAGTCCTTAGATATCATGAATGCCATGTCAAACAATTTCACCTTTGCTTTGCTTGATGGAGGGGCATGTCATGGTAGTGGGGTGCATTCAACTCATGTTGGAGAAGTCAAGGATATTCAACTCATTTCTTAGCTTGCAAAACCTCTTCTCATCTAGTGGCTTTGTAAAGATGTCGGCTAGTTGATCTTCGGTGCCAATAGGTTGGATTGCAATGTCACCCTTTTTGTTGATGATCTCTTATGAAGTGATGTCTTATGTCAATGTGCTTGGTTCTTGTATGTTGGACCGGGTTTTGTGTCATCTTGCAAGCGCTTTCATTGTCACAATACAAAGGTACATGATGGAAATCAAATCCATAATCCTTCAATGTTGATCTCATCCATAGCAATTGTGCACAACAACTACCGACACTAATGTATTCGGCCTCGGCGGTTGAAAGTGTCACACCGGTTGCTTCTTTGAGGACCAAGATACTAGAGATCTTCAAGGAATTGACAAGTGCCACTTGTGCTTCTTCTATCCACCTTGCATCCCCCATAGTCGGAGTCCGAATAGCCAATAAGCTCAAAGTTTGACCCCTTGGGATACCATAGCCCAACATTTTGAGTGTGCTTGAAGTACCTCAATATCCTCTTTGATGCGGTGAGGTGACTCTCTCTAGGTGAGGATTGAAATCTTGCACACTTGCCAACACTAAACATCACATCGGGCCTAGAGGCGGTCACATAGAGTAAGCTTCCAATCAATGACCTATAGTACCTTTGATCAACCATATTGCCATTTTCATCATTGTCCAATGATCCATTGGTGCCCATTGGTGTATTGATGCCCTTTGCATCTTGCATGCCAAACTTCTTGATCATGTCTCTAATGTATTTCCCTTGACTCATGAAGGTGTCATTCTTCATTTGCTTGATTTGAAGACCAAGAAAATATGTGAGCTCTCCAAGCATAGACATCTCAAACTCTTTTGCCATCATCTTGGCAAACTCTTCACAATACTATTGATTTGTTGATCCAAAGATGATATCATCAACATATATTTGCATGACAAACAAATCATTTCCAATCTTCTTGGTGAAGAGAGTAGTGTCAACTTTGCCCATCTTGAAGCCTTTCTTGAGTAAGAAGTCTCTCAACCTCTCATACCATGCTCTAGGTGCTTGCTTCAACCCATACAATGCCTTGTTTAACTTGTACACATGGTTGGAATGATGGTAATCTTCAAAACCGGGTGGTTGCTCAACATACACTAGCTCATTGATGAAGCCATTGAGAAAAGCACTCTTGACATCCATTTGATAGAGCTTGATGTTGTGTGCACATGCATAAGCCAATAGAATTCTTATTGCCTCTAATCTTGCAAATCGGAGCATATGTTTCACCAAAGTCAAGACCCTCTACTTGAGTGTAACCTTGTGCAACTAGTCTTGCTTTGTTTCTCACAACAATACCATCTTCATCTTGCTTGTTCTTGAAAACCCATTTGGTTCCAATGACATTGTAGTCGCCTTCCTTAAGGAGTGGGTGAGCTCATCCACTCTCTTTTGAGAGTCTCATTCTCAACCTTTAGTGATGAATCTAAAATTACTCCATCACTACTAGTAGAGCTTGAGTGGGTTGATGTGGATGTGGAAGGAATAGATGGTTCTTCAACATCAACCAAGAATGGTTCATCTATGATGTCACATGTTGAACCAACATCCTTCTTGATGATTGAGCAAGCTCTATCATTCTTCTCTAAGAGCAAGGCATGGGCTTTTTGAAGCCTTGTATGAGCTAGCTCCAATTCCCCATGGTCTTCCTTTAGACCCTCATGGGTGGCCTCTAGCTCACTAAAGTTTTGCTCAAGAGTTTTTACACTCTTTTGCAAAGCTCTATATTTCTTGTCCTTAGTCTTAAGCATGATATGAGTTTGCTTAAGCATCTCTAGAAGATCATCTCTAGTGGGTTCATATTCATCATCATCATCATCACTATCATATTTTACTTCATTAGCATTTAGTTCTTCATGCTCATGCAATGATACCTTAGTGGCCTTAGCCATGAAGCATGAAGGTGATGGCCGAAGAGAGATGATTTCTTGTGTTGGCCAATTGCACTCATGGCCTTGGGCTTCTCTTCCTCTTCATCGGAGGAGCCATCACTATCCCAAGAACAAACAAAAGCACCATCATTTGTCTTCTTGAATGTCATGGTCTTGCTTTTCTTGTTTGTCTTGCCACTCTTGTATGCCTTCATCTTCTCTTTTTCTTTCTTGATTGGGCAATCGGCAAGGATGTGATAAGGGCTATCACACTCAAAGCACTTTTTCTTGGCTCTTCATTGCCCTTGGATGAATCATTTCTTCTTCTAGAGCCTTGCCCAAACTTCTTGCTTTTCAAGGCCTTGCTAAATTTCCTTACAAATATAGCAAACTCTTGATCAATCTCATCAAGATTAACTTCCTCATCATCTTCTTCTTGAGCGTTGGACTTGCCCTTAGCCTTGGATGAGGTGGTGGTGGCTTTGAATGCCACAACCTTCTTGTTCTTGTCATCTTTCTTCTCTTCCTCGTCTTTCATGCCATCAACTTGCTCATCGGTTAGCACTTCACCAAGCAAGTCACTAGGTGTTATGGTGTCCAATGCACCTCTAAAGAGAATCTTCCTCAACATGACAAAACTCTTGGGCAAGCACATCAAGAATTTGTGCCCAAAGTCTCTATCCAATGTCTTCACTCCTAATGCCTTGAGGTCATTGACAATCACTTGGAGCCTATGAAATGTATCCGGTATGCTCTCATCTTTCTTCATCTTGAAATTCTCAAATTCACTTTTGAGAACATACAACTTGGCACTTTTCACCACCTTGGTGCCCTCATAGGTCTCACATAGTTTCTCCCACACTTCACTTGCCTTCTCAAGATCCTTGATACCTTCAAACACTTTGACATCCATTCCCTTGTAGAGAGTGCTCAATGCCATTGTGTTGCATTGTTTGTGGATCTTCTCGGTGGGTGTGAGGTTGGTAGGGTCTTGGATGACAAAATCCTTCTCCATCACTTCCCATACTTGGTCATTGATTGATCCCAAGTACATTCTCATACATCTCTTCCAATAGTCAAAATTCTTGACTCCATCAAAGAATGGAGGCTTTTCCCCAACATTATTGAACACAATACTAGCCATGCTTCACACCGGAGGTTGTTAAGCCTTCTAAAACGGTGACCACGGCTCCGATACCACTTGTAAGGTCCTAGATGGCTAGAGGGGGGGGGTGAATAGCCTATAAAATTTTTCTACAAACTTAACTCAACAAACCGATTAGTATAAAACACGGCGTAAAGCGGTTTGCACTAGCTCTAATGGTCTTGTAAGCCTTCTAGTGATAAGACTAAAATATTTCTATGATCTCTAAGTCACACAAAGTCTATTTCACTACTCTATCTAGTGAGCAATCCTAATATGGTCCTTATGCTAGCAAGAACAACCTACACAAGCAAGTGCTAGCTCTCTACTCAAAGTAAACTAGGAAAGTAATGCTAGTGTGAGAGCGGTATACCAACTCGTAGAGGCAATGAACCAATCACAGGGAAGAGGATGAACTATCAATCACTTTCGAAGGTGATGATCCTTACTTAGAGACAATGAACAAGTCGATTTGTTCACCGGAGTTCGCTTGTACACCGACAAGTTACTCTCCGGTTGTGCCGACCAACACAAGGATGGTGTTTGAGCTAGGCGGTGCCCTTGCTAGCCTCAACACACCACTCAACAAGTGTGGTACCCAAGACACGAGCAATGTATTCCTTGCACTTTGTCTTCCCGACGAGGAGTGCGTGATCCTCTCACAATTTCGGGGAGGTGGCCAAGAAATAATCTCCTCTTCTTGCCAACAACTCCACCAAATCACCAAACCGGCTAGGAGCGGTGTCTCCAAGAGAAACAAGAAACTCACCGGCTCACAACGATCCCCAAGTGCCTCTAGATGCAAGAACTCGATGCAATGCACTTGGATCAACTCTTCTCTCAAGAATGAAGCTCAAAGCAAGAATGAGAGAGGAGGGAGGCTTCCTTGCTTGCTCAAAGATGTTAGGAATGATTCAAATGACCAAGAGAGAGAGCAAGAGGCAGCCAAGGGGGTATAAATACCCCTCACCACAAAATGTGGCCGTTGGGAAGAAAGCCATGCTTTCTACGGCCGATCGAAGATCGACTTGGCCAGGACTCACCGGTGAGTCCGGTCGGTGGATCCCGGTCACAACCGACAAACCCAAACCGGCGCTTGACCCCGGCCACGCGTCGTCCGGTCCCGCATCGATCGATGCGTCCGGGCCGGGACCGGATGCTTTCGGTCGGTGCGTCCGGCCACCCATCGAGCACCGATCCTGGAAACATGCTCTCTGCCAGACGCACTGACCGGAGCGTCCGGTCACTTTCGGCCTGCTTCCGGTCGGTGCGTCCGGTCACGCCAGAGCTGCGAAAATTTGTCGTTTCGCCGTCGTTCCTTCGCCTTTGCTCCAAACCGACTTCCGTCACTTGTTTCTTGTTGCCGACACGTCGAAGAACACCTCGACACCATGTGTTAGCATTTTCAAAAACATTTTCGACAAGTGCGGAGTTAGCTCTTTAGGTTAGAATGCATGCATGTGAATTTTGAACCTAAAGGCACATGAGGACCGATATGTACGATAAGTTTCCCCTCTTTTATAGTACGGCTTATCGATCCTATAACCACCCACACCCTCTATGGTGTCTTGGATGTGAAATCAAAAGCCCTATGGTTATACCTTTGCCTTGGGGACAATTGATCTCCGAAACTCCACCGAGTTGCATGCTTGATCATCTTTTGGATCACCTCGATCCCTCATCCATGATCACCACACACCAACTCCGGACGACCAATCTCCAATCTAGTCAAAAACACTTAGCATCGAGAGATTAGTCCTTAGGTGTCACTAATTATCCAAAACCAAACAAGAGATCTTCAGGGACAATATGATTTTGACAAGCCGCAAAGCACCATCTTATTTTCGGGTTATCTTTAGGGGAACATCTTGGATCGGGACTTGGTCCCTATTACAAAAGGAGGAGGATCACCTAATGATAATGATGGGATGCGAGGAATCTTGAGACAACCGCAATGGAAGTGTTTGTTAGGTGCGGTTGGGTATTTAGTAATAGAATTGCTTTCTAGATGTTGAGTTCCAAATCTTATTTTGTTTTCGTTTTCGATTAGAACTTTGTGTTTAAGATTGCTTGGTTGGCGGTGCCATTTTTTATAATAAGATTTAGCACATGCATCGATTGATGCGAGAGGCTTGGATATTAATATATTCCCTTTTCTAAACAAACCTCGCCTCTATCAATCACCTCTACTCCTGCCAAACCGCCGCCTCCACCATTATTGAGCCAACCCAAAATCTAGAGCCGAGGGAGACAACCAAACCTTAATCCTCCTATGCGGTGGTGCGACAGTCGCACGATGTCGCAAAGTACGTGGACGCGTTATGACATTCTATTAATATTAATCACACCATAAATTAACAATTTCATCATCTAATAATTTACAACTAATTCATAGCCATCACCAGCAAAAATATCCTCACTAGTTAAGACATGCTAACAGCTAAAAATAAAGGTGCATTATAGAATATGTGTTTTTAACATGCAACTAAATAGAAGTAGTGAGATGTAGACAATAAAAATAGTTAGAATATCTATATGTTCCTTTTCTTTAAATGAGCTTGCAATTGGCTAAAAGCCTCTCCTCCGATTCCGCATCTTGGTAATGTCTCACTGTTTCACGTATTATATCTCATTGACATTCAAAATTGTCCAAAATGATGTTGGATGTCATGAATAAGTTATAGTGGTGAAATCTCATGTTTGGTTTTGGAAATTGATGACACACTTGTGGACTAATCCTTTGCTCTAAGTGATGCCTTGAGATAGGATTAGGTGGATGACGTAGAGCATGATGATCATGAACATGGACAATGTCGGTGGACTTGATGGATCGTCAAGCTCGGTGATCGGCTTGAGAGGAACCCGGGAGATCAAGGTAAAGGTATCTTGATAGGGTTTTCCTTTCGGTGATCAAGACACGATAGAGCGTGTGATCACATTATAGGATAGATAGCGGAGCTATCAAGAGGGGATGCCGCGACAATCCTTTGGTTGAGTGCTTCTAGGTCAATTGACTTGCATATGCATTTAGGATTGAGAGCACTAACCGTTCTTGTCTAACCGATCGCGACTTGCTAACACTTGTGCTCACGGGACACATTCGAAGTGTTGGCAACTCAAGACAAGAAGCGAAACTTGGAAAGATGGAAAGTCGACGGCCAGCCGATGAAGAGAAGATTTTTGTATCTTGCGCCGGACGCTGGACGCTGGCGCTGGCGCGCGCGCCAGTACAAATATTCAAAATGCCGCGGATCGGCGTGTCCGGCATGGTGCGCCCCGACGCGGTAAACCGAACGCCCAGCGTCGGTCGCGATGAAGAAATCGTCGTCGAAGTTTTCAGCGGCGCTGGCGCGCGTAGCGCCCGCCGTACCCGTCGAGCATGGCGGAGACCGCCCCCGGCGGGACGCGACACTAGACCGTTGGCGCTGGCGCGCCAGGCGCCATTAAATATTCAAAATGCCGCGGTCCGGCGTGTCCGGCATGATGCGCCGACGCGCCAAACCAAAACGCAGGCCCGTCGCGCATGAAGAAATCGTCGTCGAGTTTTTCAACGGCGCCGACGCCGGCGCGTCGGCGCGCGCCGATACATAGTCCGAAGAGCATGGCGGAGACCGCCCCCTCGGCGGGCGCACACTGGCGCGTCAAGTAGCGTAGCGTAGGGAAGCAACTTTTGGCCAACGGCTCTATTTCGACTTGGGGTCTATAAATAGTTGGTTGGCCGGCCATTTGAGGTCTCTCTTGCACATTTCAACAGCCTAACTCATTTGTGAGCTTGTGAGACTCCCTCCACTCATCTCTTCACTCTAACTTCATTTCTTAAGTGAGATTGAGAGTGATAGAAGTGCATTGCTTGATTAGTCTTGCTGAAAGGTCCTAATGGCTAGAGGGGGGGTGAATAGCCTATTAAAATTTCTTGCAACAACACTAAGCACCCAGATTAGTAAATAAGATGGCGAAGCTAAATAAGCGGTGCTACGAGCTAACTATGCAAGCCACAAGCAAGCGATGATATTTCTAATATCTCTAAGTCCACACAAGGGCTATGTCACTAGATTACTCCTAGGTGAACAAGCAATTCTAACTAATCTCAACACTAGGAGCTAAGCAAACTACACAAGTATACTAGTGAGAGTAATGCAAAGAGGCTAGAATACAATACCACCGGTGTAGTGTCGAGGTTGTAGCCAATCACCGTGTACTAGAAATCTCCAACGAGCAAGAACAAAGACACGATGATTTTTCACCGAGGTTCACGTGCTTGCCGGCACGCTAAGTCCCCGTTGTGGCGACACACTCACTTGACGTATGCTAAGCTTAATGTCCGGCCGCCGCTTCGGTCCCGGGTTCGGGTCATGCGTCCGGTGAGAATCTCGCTCGAAGGTGGAAAACATGCTCTCTGGAATTCCCGACCGGACGGACCACCGGGTGCCACCGGTGCGTGCGCCCCGGTCACTTTTCAGCGTCCGGTCACCCCGAAACCAAAGATGTCTTCATTTTTTCTTTGCTCTTTGCTTCAACCTTGCTTCGCCTCATGCTAAGGGTTGCCAACACGTCAAGATGACCACGTTATCACCAATGTTAGCACGTCGATAAGTTAGGCAAGATCGAAGTTAGTGCTCCCATTTCCTAAATGCAAATGCAAGTCAATTGGACCTAAAAGCACTTCACCAAAGGATTGTCGTGGCATTCCCTCTTGATAGTCGGCTATCTATCCTATAATGTGATCACACGCTCTATCGTGTCTTGATCACCGAAAGAAAAACCCTATCAAGATACCTTTGCCTTGATCTCCCGGGTTCCTCTCAAGCCGATCACCGAGCTTGATGATCCATCATGTCCACCATCATCGTCCATGTTCATGATCATCATGCTCCTTGTCATCCTTCTAATCCTATCTCAAGTCATACACTTAGAGCAAGGATTAGTCCACAAGTGTGTCATCAATTTCCAAAACCAAACATGAGATTTCAATCTCCCCCTTTTTGGTAATTGATGACAACCAAACTCACAAAGATTTGAAATAAAATTCAATTAAACTTGAATTGCTTGCCCATAGCATTTTGATCATGAATCAAGGATTGGACAAACATTTCAAGGTTCGGTTTTGGTAGTAGTAGCTCCCCTACATATGTGCTTCCATGTGTTTGGATCAATTTAGCACATATGTATGGATAGAAATCTTGGGGAGAGATACTAATACCAAAAGAGATGCTAAGGTTCTAGAATTCGGACCTTTGAAGCGTGAAACCATCGGAATCCTTAGCATCAATGTAACTAGACAATCATCAAAACTCAACATACCCCATGAGATCAACATTATAGGCTAAAATGTGAGCTTTGTCTAGATACATCCTATGCATGCTAGTTGGTCAATCACCAATCAATTTTCAAAAACTAGCATACACCAAGCAATCATGTATATTGAATTTAAATTGCCAATGCAACATTTCATCATGATCATGCACATACAAATGCACAAATAGTCTATGAGCTTGCTCCCCTATTTGTGTGATCCTTTCCAACATCTTTGTGATTTATTTCTTCCCCTTTGTCAACAATCGCCAAAAAGGTGTAAATGAGAGAAATCAAGTCAATTAAAGTATCACATGTGGTCTCATCTAGATCACTTGCCTTTCCATGTATTCAAGTTTGAACCAAGGACAAGCTTTTTCACACCTCATATACATAAGGGTTATCTTGCACCATGTTAGAATACACATCAATAGCGCATTTTCTAGAGTTGATACTAGGATTGCAAGCACATAAACATGTCATATGCCACCACTAGTTCATAAAACCATTCAAACCATTCAATTTATTTTTCATGAATGAGCCTATTAAGCATGCATGATGGCTAGATGCACTAACAAGTCCTTAGCAACATATGAATGCCATGACAAACATTGAATTCAATTTATTTTCCATGAATGAGCCTATTAAGCATGCATGATGGCTAGATGCACTAACAAGTCTTAGCAACATATGAATGCCATGACAAACAACTTTTACCTTGGGTTTGTCGAAGGAGAGGCATGTCATATAAGTGGGGTGCATCAACTAAAGTTGGAGAAGTCAATGATGTTCAATTCTCCCTTTAGCATGCAAAACCTTTTCTCATCAAGTGGCTTGGTGAATATGTCGGCTAGTTGATCTTCGGTGCCAATGCCCATGATACAAATGTCACCCTTTTGTTGATGATCTCTTATAAAGTGGTGCCTTATATCAATGTGCTTTGTTCTTGGATGTTGAACCGAATTTTGGGTCATCTTCCTTGAACTTTCATTGTCACAATACAATGGGACTTTGTCAAATTTGAATCCAAAATCCTTCAATGTTGACCTCATCCAAAGCAATTGAGTGCAACAACTTCCGCACTAATGTATTCGGCTTCGGCGGTTGAAAGAGCAACACTATTTTGCTTCTTTGAAGACCATGATACTAGTGACCTTCCAAGAAATTGACATGTGCCACTTGTGCTCATTCTATTGATCTTGCACCCTCCATAGTCGGAATCTGAATATCCAATCAAATCAAACTTGGATCCCTTTGGATACCATAGTCCAACATCTTGTGTGCCCTTTAAGTACCTCACAATTCTCTTTGTTGCCTTGAGGTGACTCTCTCTAGGATCGGATTGATATCTAGCACACATGCCCACACTAAATGCAATGTCCGGTCTTGATGCGGTTGCATAGAGCAAGCTACCAATCATGGACCGATATTTCTTTTGTTCAACCATGTTGCCACTTGGATCGGGGTCAAGGCTTCCATTGGTTACCATTGGTGTGGACATTGACTTGGCATCTTGAAGATCAAACTTCTTGATCATGTCTTTGATATACTTGCCTTGACTAATGAATGTGTCATTCTTCAATTGCTTGATTTGAAGTCCAAGAAAGAATGTGAGCTCTCCAAGCATTGACATTTCAAACTTATTGGCCATCATCTTAGCAAACTCTTCACAAAATTCTTGATTGGTTGACCCAAAGATAATGTCATCAACATAGATTTGCAACACAAACAAGTCCTTGCCAATCTTCTTGGTGAAGAGAGTGGTGTCCACCTTGCCCATCTTGAACCCTTTAGAGAGGAGAAAGAAAATCTCTCAACCTCTCATACCATGCTCTTGGTGCTTGCTTCAAGCCATACAATGCTTTCTTCAACTTGTAGACATGGTTGGGATACTTGTCATCTTCAAAGCCCGGTGGTTGTTCCACATAGACCAACTCATTTATGAAGCCATTCAAGAATGTACTCTTCACATCCATTTGATAGAGCTTGATATCATGAGCACATGCATAAGCAAGCAAGATTCTAATTGCTTCAAGTCTAGCAACCGGTGCATAGGTCTCTCCAAAGTCAAGACCTTCTACTTGAGTGTACCCTTGAGCTACTAGCCTTGCCTTGTTTCTAACCACAATTCCATCTTGATCTTGCTTGTTCTTGAAGACCTACTTGGTTCCTATCACATTGTAGTCCTTTGGCCTTTCCACCAATTCCCAAACATCATTTCTCTTGAAGTTGTTGAGTTCTTCATGTATAGCATTGACCCAATCTTCTTTCTTTAGTGCCTTCTCAATGTTCTTTGGTTCTTCTTGTGCTACAAAGGCATGGTGAGCACAAAAGGATGCTAATCTTCTTCTAGTGACCACTCCACTATTGATGTCACCGACAATTTGATCAATTGGATGATCTCTTGCTATGTTGGATAGTTGCATCACTTGCACTTGATGACTAGGATGAGTGGATGGACTAGCTTGTTGCTCTTGATCTTCATCTTGAGTACCACTAGTGCATGCTTCATTGTCTTCAATCTCAACCGTAGTGGTAGGGAAAGGAGTGTCATCATCATCATCAACTTGCCTTGGCCGAATGTCACAAATATCCGTATTTCTCATTGCATTCTCCAAGTTGGAACCACTCACATCATCATGATTTTCAACTTCATTTTGAGAGCCTTGGGTTTCATCAAATTCAACATCATGAACTTCTTCAAGTTTGCCACTACCCAAGTTCCAAACTCTATATGCTTTGCTTGTGGTTGAATATCCAACTAAGAACCCTTCATCACACTTCTTGTCAAATTTGCCCAATCTTGTGCCTTTCTTGAGAATGTAGAATTTACATCCAAAGACTCTAAAGTAACCAATGTTGGGCTTCCTTCCATTCAACAATTCATAGGGTGTCTTGTCAAGCATCCCATGGCAATAGAGACGGTTGCTACAATAGCAAGCCGTGTTGATTGCTTCGGCCCAAAAGGAGTGGCTAACATTGTACTCACTAAGCATTGATCTTGCCATTTCAATTAAGGTTCTATTCTTTCTTTCAACTACACCATTGGATTGAGGAGTGTAGGTTGGTGAGAATTGATGTCCAATTTCAAGCTCACCACACAACTCTTCAGTTCTTGTGTTCTTAAATTCACTTCCATTATCACTCCTAATCTTCTTGATGGATGTCTCAAATTCATTTTGAACCCTCTTGACAAATGTCTTGAAAAGCTCAAACACATCATTCTTATCATGCAAAAAGAATACCCATGTGTATCTAGTGTAGTCATCAACTATGACAAAATCATACTTGTTGCCTCCAATGCTAGAGTATGATGTTGGCCCAAACAAGTCCATGTGTAGCAACTCAAATGCCTTGCTAGTGCTCATTGTGCTCTTGGTTGGATGTGCATTGCCATGTTGCTTGCCGGCTTGACATGCTCCACAAGGTTTGTCCTTCTCAAACTGCACATCATTCAAGCCTCTAACCAAGTCATGCTTCATCAACTTGTTCAATTGCTTCATTCCAACATGACCAAGCCTTCTATGCCACAACCACCCTTTGCTAGCCTTTGAGAGTAAACATGTTGTCAACTTGGCTTCTTTTGAGTTGAAATCAACAAGGTAGAGATCACCATATCTAAATCCCTTGAAGATCATGTTTGCACCATCACCACTAACCACTTCAACTTCTTGGCTTGTGAATATGCATTTGTATCCATGGTCACAAAGTTGAGAGACCGACAATAGGTTGTAATCAAGATGATCAACTAGCAACACCTTTGACAAGCTTTTCTCTTGATTGATAGCAATCTTGCCTAGCCCCAACACATTGCCTTTCTTGTCATTGCCAAATGTGATTGACTCATATTCATCAATGCCCTTGATGCTAATAGACTTGAACATATAAGAATCCCCGGTCATGTGTTGAGTGCACCCACTATCCATTATCTAATGCTCTCCTCCGACACGATAATTGACCTACAAAATAAGATCAATTCTTCTTAGGTACCCAATGTTGCTTGGGTCCTTGAAGGTTAGTCATCAAGGCCTTTGGTACCCAAATGGCTTTCTTCTTTGAGCCCATCCATGGTGTACCAATGAACCTAGCACGAACACCATTTTCCTTCTTCACAAGCATATATGAATGATCAAGCTTGATGGAAGAAACATTGGCATTCTTGTTCATGCACTTTGGCTCTAAGTGACCAACTTGCTTGCAAGCTTTGCAGTAGCTACCATTATTCTTCATAAAACGAGTCTTGTGAGTCACATAGGCGGCCTTGTCTTTCTTGGGGATATAGCCTAAGCCCTCCTTGTATAAGGATGCCCTTTGGCTACCCAATCACATAAGCAAGCAGTCCTCACCACCATAAGCCTTAGCTAAGGTGTGATTGAGCTCCTTTACCTCCCTCTTTAAACAAGCATTCTAATGTATAAGCATAGGGTTGTCATTATCTTCACTAGAGATGGATATGCTAGTGATAGAGCTAGTGGAGGTCTCACACTTGGGGGTTGATTCATCAACAAGAATGTCACACATGATGCTAGCATTGTATGTATCAACCTTATCCTCAACTAAGCACAACTTGTGCTCATCAAGTAGAGAGGAATGAGCTTTCTCTAACTTAGAATGAGATTTCTCAAGCTTCTTATGGTCTACCTCTAGACTCTCATAAGATGCCCGAAGCTCATCAAGTTCTTCCTTAAGGCTCTTTGTTTTCTTACGCAAGCCCTTGCATTCCTTCCTACTTTGCTTGAACATGACAATGCAATCATCAAGCATGTTTTGCAACTCCTTCCTAGTGAGTGTTTGCTCCTCATCATCACTATCACTATCACTATCATCATCATCATCACTAGTGATAGATTGTACCTTGGTGGCCTTAGCCATGAAGCATGAGGAAGGAGTGTCGAAGAGGGAGATCTTGTCATGCATAGCAAGGTGAGCTTGTCCCTTCTTCTTGTTCTTCTTCTCCTCTTCTTCATCACTTGAGGAGGATGAGCCATCACTATCTCACATAGCCATATGTGACTCATTCTTCTTCTTGGGCTTCTTCTCCTTCTCATTCTTGGCATCATTCTTCTTTCTTGCTTTCTTGATGCCCTTCTCATCATCACTATCATATGGGCACTCAGCAATCAAGTGACAATCATCATGGCAACGGAAACATGTCACGTTGCCTTCATTCTTGCCATCCTTGGTCTTTTTCTTGGATGATTGCTTCTTCTTGTTCTTGGAGATGTAGTTCTTCTTCACAAACTTTCCTAATCTCCTCACAAAGAGAGCCATTTGCTCATCCACTTCACTTCCACTTGCAGAGGTGCCATCCTCTTCATCACTTGATTCTTCCTTCTTCTTCTTGCCCTTTGATGATGAGCTTGCCTTGAGTGCCAAGCTCTTCTTGTCCTCTTTCTTCTCTTCTTCCTTGACCTTCTTGTTTGCCTTGTTGATGAGTTCTTGCTTCTTCTTGTCATCTCTATATGAATCATCGGTCATGACCTCATCAAGCAATTGGTTGGGAGTCAAATCCTTCAAATTTGACCTCACTAGCACGATGATAAACATCCCAAACCGTTCGGGCAAACACCTCAAGAACTTCATGTTGAACGTCTTGTCTTTGATCTCTTCTCCTAGAGCATTGAGATCATTCACCAACACTTGCATGCGGTGAAACATCTCCGGCACGGTCTCATCCTCTTCCATCTTGAAGCTATTGAATTGCTCAAGCTTGATATAGGAGTTTGCTTGCTTGACGCCTTCGGTGCCCTCATAGCACTCTTCTAGCTTCTTCCAAATCTCATGAGAAATGGTGAGTGACTTGACTTGCTCAAACACTCTATCATTGAATGCCTCATGAAAAGCACTCACGGCCATATCATTGGCATATAGCTTCTTTTCTTCGGCCGCGGTTGGCTCATTTGGCTTTGCCACCTCAAACTTGTTCTCGGTCACAACCCACACTTCTCTATTGATTGACTTGAGGTGTGCGGTCATCTTCACCTTCCAATAGGCAAAGTTGGTGCCATCGAAAGGTGGCGCCTTCTTGGTGTTGTTGACATGAAAAGTCATTGCCATTTTGTCACCGTAGGTTGTTAAGCCTTCTAAAAACGGTGCCTCAGCTCGATACCACTTGAAAGGTCCTAATGGCTAGAGGGGGGTGAATAGCCTATTAAAAATTCTTGCAACAACACTAAGCACCCGTATTAGTAAATAAGATGGCGAAGCTAAATAAGCGGTGCTACGAGCTAACTATGCAAGCCACAAGCAAGAGATGATATTTCTAATATCTCTAAGTCCACACAAGGGCTATGTCACTAGATTACTCCTAGATGAACAAGCAATTCTAACTAATCTCAACACTAGGAGCTAAGCAAACTACACAAGTATACTAGTGAGAGTAATGCAAAGAGGCTAGAATACAATACCACCGGTGTAGTGTCGAGGTTGTAGCCAATCACCGTGTACTAGAAATCTCCAACGAGCAAGAACAAAGACACGATGATTTTTCACCGAGGTTCACGTGCTTGCCGGCACGCTAAGTCCCCGTTGTGGCGACACACTCACTTGACGTATGCTAAGCTTAATGGCCGGTACCAAATCCCCTATGGGAGCTCAAGCAAACGATCACAAGAGAGGGTCCAACAAGCCACGAGCAATCCACTAGTGCTCCTTTCGCGAATCTCCCGCGGGGTAAGGAACGACCCCTCACAATCACCACCGGTGTGGCCTCGAACAAGCTCCACTCGAGCTCAACACCGCCTCTTGCTCCAAGCCGCTAGGGAACCGGGCAAATTCCCAAGAAAACAAGAATCCCGCTGGCTTCTCCAAGGATGAAGTGCCTCTAGATGCAACCGATGCAAGCAATGCACTTCTATCACTCTCAATCTCACCAAGAATCCGAGTTAGTGATGGGGAGATGAGTGGAGAGGAGTCTCACAAGCTCAATAGCAAGTTGGAAGCTTCAAATGTGCAAGGGAGAGCTCAATGAACCGGCCATCCAAGTATATATAGAGCTCCCTCAAAAATAGAGCCGTTGCCTTCAAATTGGGCTCTCTCTACGATCGGCCGGGCCCGACCGAACTCACTAGTGAGTCCGGGCCGTGAAGTCGATCCACGAGTCCGGTCACAACAGACAAGCATCGGGCCCACGGCCGACAATCTTCATGCGTCCCGGCCGCCGCTTCCGGTCCAGTTCCGGTCATGCGTCCCGGTCGATCTCGCCCGGGGTGGAAAACATGCTCTCTGGAATTCCCGACCCGGACCCGACCACCGGTGCCACCGGTGCGCGTGCGTCCCGGTCACTTTTCCAAATGGGCCCAGTCACCCTGAAACCAAAGCATGTCTTCATCTTTTTCTTTGCTCTTTGCTTCAACCTTGCTTCGCCTCTTGCCAAGGGTTGCCAACACGTCAAGATGACCACGTTATCACCAATGTTAGCATATCGATAAGTTAGGCAAGATCGAAGTTAGTGCTCTCATGTCCTAAATGCAAATGCAAGTCAATTGGACCTAGAAGCACTTCACCAAAGGATTGTCGTGGCATTCCCTCTTGATAGTCAGCTATCTATCCTATAATGTGATCACACGCTCTATCGTGTCTTGATCACCGAAAGGAAAACCCTATCAAGATACCTTTGCCTTGATCTCCCGGGTTCCTCTCAAGCCGATCACCGAGCTTGACGATCCATCATGTCCACCATCATCGTCCATGTTCATGATCATCATGCTCCTTGTCATCCTTCTAATCCTATCTCAAGTCATACACTTAGAGCAAGGATTAGTCCACAAGTGTGTCATCAATTTCCAAAACCAAACATGAGATTTCACTTGCTTCTAGAGGCACTTCGTCCTTGGAGAAGCCGTGGGATCTTGTTTCTCTTGGGAATTTGCTTGGTTCCCTAGCGGCTTTGAGCAAGAGGCGGTGTTGAGCTCGAGTGGAGCTTGTTCGAGGCCACACCGGTGGTGATTGTGAGGGGTCATTCCTTACCCCGCGGGAGATTCACGAAAGGAGCACTAGTGGATTGCTCGTGGCTTGTTGGACCCTCTCTTGAGATCGTTTGCTTGAGCTCCCATAGGGGATTTGGCACCGGCCATTAAGCTTAGCATACGTCAAGTGAGTGTGTTGCCACAACGAGGACTTAGCGTGCCGGCAAGTACGTGAACCTCGGTGAAAAATCATCGTGTCACTTGTTCTTGCTCGTTGGAGATTTCTTGGTGATCACTGAAGATCTCTAGATTGGTTTTGGCTAATTAGTGACATCCTTAGGACTAATCTCTCTATGCTAAGTGTTTGTTTTAGTTGGAGATTGGTCAAGCCAAGGTTGATGCATGATGGTCATGGTGGATGGATCGAGATGATTCAAATGATGATCAAGTGCATGACTTGGAGTGGATCGAAGATCAAAATGGGCTCAAGGCAAAGGTATATCATAGGGCCATTTTGATTTTACACTCAAGACACTATAGAGGGTGTGAATGATTATAGGATCGATAAGCCGTACTATAAAGAGGGGAAAACTTTCGTACATATCGGTCCTCATGTGCCTCTAGGTTCAAAATCATTTGCATGCATTCTAACCTAGAGAGCTAACTCCGTACTTGATGGAAAATGTTTTAAAAATTGCTAACACATGGTGTCGGGGTGTTCAAGACATTTCTCAAGCAAGTGTGCAATAAATATGATGTTACCATCAAGAAAGTGAGAAGTGACAATGGGAGTGAATTCAAGAATACAAGAGTAGAAGAGCTTTACAATGACTATGGCATTAAGCATGAATTCTCACCCACATACACACCACAATCAAATGGCCTAGTTGAGAGGAAGAATAGGACTCTCATGGATATGGCAAGGTCAATGCTTGGTGAATATGATGTGAGTCAATCATTTTGGGCCGAAGCAATCAACACCGCATGCTACTACATCAACCGATTGTATTGTCATCCAATGATGGGCATGACACCCTATAAGCTATTGAATGAAAGAAAGCCAAGCATTGCTTACTTTAGAGTCTTTGGTTGCAAATGCAACATATTGAAGAAAGGCACTAGATTGGGCAAGTTTAACAAAAAAATGTGATGAGGGCTTCTTGCTTGGTTATTCCACAACAAGCAAAGCATATAGAGTGTGAAATAGCACTAGTGGTCAACTTGAGGAAGTGCATGATGTGGAGTTTGATGAAACCAATGGGTCTCAAGATGAAGAAGAAAATCACAATGATGTTGGTGGAACTCAATTGGTAGATGCAATGAAGAACATGGACATTGGGCACATCAAGCCAACTCAAGTGATTGATGTTGATGATGACAAAGATCAAGTGCTCTCATCTCCAATGGGTCAAGCTAGTGGTTCTCAAGTACAAGATCAACAAGCTAGTACATCTTCTCAAGTGCAAGGCACATCAAGTGATCAACCAAGTTCAAGCAATCAACTACCAATACTCCAAAATACAAGTGTTGCTAGAGATCACCCAATTGATCAAATTGTTGGTGACCTTGCAAGTGGAGTAAAAACAAGAGGAAGGCTTGCGGCATTTTGTGAGCACTTTGCATTTGTCTCACAAGAAGAGCCGGAGAAGATTGATGATGCCATGAAAGATGAAGAATGAGTATTGGCAATGCAAGAGGAGCTAAATAACTTTGAAAGAAATGAAGTATGGGAGTTGGTGGAAAGGCCAACCAACTATAATGTCATTGGAACCAAGTGGGTGTTCAAGAACAAGCAAGATCAAGATGGCATTGTAGTTAGAAACAAAGCAAGACTAGTTGCACAAGGCTACACTCAAGTTGAGAGTCTTGACTTTGGTGAAACATATGCTCCGGTGGCAAGATTAGAGGCAATAAGAATTTATTAGCCTATGCTTGTGCCCATGACATCAAGCTATACCAAATGGATGTGAAAAGTGCATTTCTCAATGGCTTCATCAATGAGCTAGTCTATGTTGAGCAACCTCCCGGCTTTGAAGATTATCATCATCCCAATCATGTTTACAAGCTAAAGAAGGCATTGTATGGTTTGAAGCAAGCACCTAGAGCATGGTATGAGAGGTTGAGAGACTTCTTACTCAAGAAAGGCTTCAAGATGGGGAAGGCCGACACTACTCTCTTCACCAAGAAGATTGGCAAGGATTTGTTCATCTTGCAAATATATGTGGATGATATCATATTTGGGTCAACAAATCAAGCATATTGTGAAGAGTTTGCTAAAATGATGGCCAAAGAGTTTGAAATGTCTATGCTTGGAGAGCTCACTTATTTCCTTGGACTTCAAATCAAGCAACTCAAGAATGGTACATTCATTAGCCAAGGGAAATACATAAGAGACATGATCAAGAAGTTTGACATGCAAGATGCAAAAGGCATTACCACACCAATGGGTACAAGTGGCACCTTGGATCAAGATCTCAAAGGCAACATGGTTGATCAAAAGCTATTTCGGTCATTGATTGGTAGTCTACTCTATGTGACCGCATCAAGACCGGATGTCATGTTTAGTGTATGCTTGTGTGCAAGATTTCAATCCTCACCAAGAGAGAGAGTCATTACAAGGCCGCAAAGAGAATATTGAGGTACTTGAAGCATACACAAGATGTTGGCTTATGGTATCCTAAGGGGTCAAGCTTTGAGCTTATTGGATATTCGGACTCGACTATGGTGGTTGCAAGATCAATAGAAGAAGCACTAGTGGGACTTGTCAATTCCTTGGAAGATCTCTTGTCTCATGGTCCTCAAAGAAGCAAACAAGTGTGACACTCTCACCGTCGGGCAGAATATGTTAGTGCGGGGAGTTGTTGTTGTCAACTACTTTGGATGAGGTCCACTTTGAAGGATTATGGATTTGACTTCAACAAAGTACCTTTGTATTGTGACAATGAGAGTGCTTGTAAGATGACTCAAAATCCGGTGCAACATACAAGAACCAAACACATTATATAAGACACCATTTCATTAGAGAGCATCAACAACAAGGAGATATTGCAATCCATCCAATTGGTACCGAAGATCAACTTGCCGATATATTTACCAAGCCACTTGATGAGAAGAGATTTTGCAAGCTTAGAAATGAATTGAACATTCTTGACTTCTCCAATATGAGTTGAATGCACCCCACATATGTGACATGCCTCTCCACCGAGCCAAAGCAAAGGTGAAATTGTTTGACATGTCATCATAATATCTAAGGACTTGCTAGATCATCTAGACATACAACTTGTCCTTTAGGTTGCATTCATGGAAAAGCAATGAATTTAAATGTATATGTGCCATCACTATTGTCTTATATGCTTGATTGATCTCGTGATGACATATGACATGCTTGTGGGCTTGCAATCTCAAGTGTTGAATTTGGATTATTGTCAAATATGTGATTCAACATAGACATGATAACCCCTGTTCATGAGGTGTCAAGAAGCTTGTCTTTGGTTCAAACCGAATTACATGTATGGCAAGCTATCCAAATTTGGCCAAATTTGAAAACTAATCTTTCCAATATCAAAAGAACCCGATCAATCCTTTTATGTCAATTGTTGACAAAGGGGGAGAGATTAGTGCATAAAGATTAGAAGGGGATCAAAAAATTTTGAAAGCACACAAGTAGGGGGAGCAAGCTCATAAGCCATTTGATGCATTTGTTTGTGCACAAACATATGACTTGCTCTTGCACATGTATTTAAATTCCATATATACATGCTTGTGTGATGTATGCTAGTGGTAACTTGATTGATGAATTGATCAACTAGCATGCTTAGGTGGTATCTAGATATTTTGATTTCCGCTCTAAATTCAAGTACCAATGCTTATAATATGATCTCACGAGGTACCTTGAGTTTTTGATGAAATATCTAGTTATCCATGATGCTTTTATGGTGAGAAAGGCGCAACTCGATTGGTATCACGCTTCAAAGGTTCATTCTTTCACCTTAAGCATCATTTTGGTAACATGGCTCACTCCCTAATTTCAATATTCATACATGTATGCAAAGCCTATACCAAACTCTAGGCATACATGTAGGGGGAGCTCATGCTACCAAAAACCAAATTTATTATGTTTGTCCAATCCTATGATTGTAAGCAAAATGCTTGGACAACCATGATAGGTTCAAAAACCTTTAATCATAAAATCTTTATGCGGGTTGTCACCAATTACCAAAAAGGGGGAGATTGAAGATCTCTAGATTGGTTTTGGCTAATTAGTGACATCCTTAGGACTAATCTCTATGCTAAGTGTTTGTTTTAGTTGGAGATTGGTCAAGCCAAGGTTGATGCATGATGGTCATGGTGGATGGATCGAGATGATTCAAATGATGATCAAGTGCATGACTTGGAGTGGATCGAAGATCAAAATGGGCTCAAGGCAAAGGTATATCATAGGGCCATTTTGATTTTACACTCAAGACACTATAGAGGGTGTGAATGATTATAGGATCGATAAGCCGTACTATAAAGAGGGAAAAACTTTTCGTACATATCGGTCCTCATGTGCCTCTAGGTTCAAAATCATTTGCATGCATTCTAACCTAGAGAGCTAACTCCGTACTTGATGGAAAATGTTTTAAAAATTGCTAACACATGGTGTCGGGGTGTTCAAGACATTTCTCAAGCAAGTGTGCAATAAATATGATGTTACCATCAAGAAAGTGAGAAGTGACAATGGGAGTGAATTCAAGAATACAAGAGTAGAAGAGCTTTACAATGACTATGGCATTAAGCATGAATTCTCACCCACATACACACCACAATCAAATGGCCTAGTTGAGAGGAAGAATAGGACTCTCATGGATATGGCAAGGTCAATGCTTGGTGAATATGATGTGAGTCAATCATTTTGGGCGAAGCAATCAACACCGCATGCTACTACATCAACCGATTGTATTGTCATCCAATGATGGGCATGACACCCTATAAGCTATTGAATGAAAGAAAGCCAAGCATTGCTTACTTTAGAGTCTTTGGTTGCAAATGCAACATATTGAAGAAAGGCACTAGATTGGGCAAGTTTAACAAAAAATGTGATGAGGGCTTCTTGCTTGGTTATTCCACAACAAGCAAAGCATATAGAGTGTGAAATAGCACTAGTGGTCAACTTGAGGAAGTGCATGATGTGGAGTTTGATGAAACCAATGGGTCTCAAGATGAAGAAGAAAATCACAATGATGTTGGTGGAACTCAATTGGTAGATGCAATGAAGAACATGGACATTGGGCACATCAAGCCAACTCAAGTGATTGATGTTGATGATGACAAAGATCAAGTGCTCTCATCTCCAATGGGTCAAGCTAGTGGTTCTCAAGTACAAGATCAACAAGCTAGTACATCTTCTCAAGTGCAAGGCACATCAAGTGATCAACCAAGTTCAAGCAATCAACTACCAATACTCCAAAATACAAGTGTTGCTAGAGATCACCCAATTGATCAAATTGTTGGTGACCTTGCAAGTGGAGTAAAAACAAGAGGAAGGCTTTGCGGCATTTTGTGAGCACTTTGCATTTGTCTCACAAGAAGAGCGGGAGAAGATTGATGATGCCATGAAAGATGAAGAATGAGTATTGGCAATGCAAGAGGAGCTAAATAACTTTGAAAGAAATGAAGTATGGGAGTTGGTGGAAAGGCCAACCAACTATAATGTCATTGGAACCAAGTGGGTGTTCAAGAACAAGCAAGATCAAGATGGCATTGTAGTTAGAAACAAAGCAAGACTAGTTGCACAAGGCTACACTCAAGTTGAGAGTCTTGACTTTGGTGAAACATATGCTCCGGTGGCAAGATTAGAGGCAATAAGAATTCTATTAGCCTATGCTTGTGCCCATGACATCAAGCTATACCAAATGGATGTGAAAAGTGCATTTCTCAATGGCTTCATCAATGAGCTAGTCTATGTTGAGCAACCTCCCGGCTTTGAAGATTATCATCATCCCAATCATGTTTACAAGCTAAAGAAGGCATTGTATGGCTTGAAGCAAGCACCTAGAGCATGGTATGAGAGGTTGAGAGACTTCTTACTCAAGAAAGGCTTCAAGATGGGGAAGGCCGACACTACTCTCTTCACCAAGAAGATTGGCAAGGATTTGTTCATCTTGCAAATATATGTGGATGATATCATATTTGGGTCAACAAATCAAGCATATTGTGAAGAGTTTGCTAAAATGATGGCCAAAGAGTTTGAAATGTCTATGCTTGGAGAGCTCACTTATTTCCTTGGACTTCAAATCAAGCAACTCAAGAATGGTACATTCATTAGCCAAGGGAAATACATAAGAGACATGATCAAGAAGTTTGACATGCAAGATGCAAAAGGCATTACCACACCAATGGGTACAAGTGGCACCTTGGATCAAGATCTCAAAGGCAACATGGTTGATCAAAAGCTATTTCGGTCATTGATTGGTAGTCTACTCTATGTGACCGCATCAAGACCGGATGTCATGTTTAGTGTATGCTTGTGTGCAAGATTTCAATCCTCACCAAGAGAGAGTCATTACAAGGCCATAAAAGAGAATATTGAGGTACTTGAAGCATACACAAGATGTTGGCTTATGGTATCCTAAGGGGTCAAGCTTTGAGCTTATTGGATATTCGGACTCCGACTATGGTGGTTGCAAGATCAATAGAAGAAGCACTAGTGGGACTTGTCAATTCCTTGGAAGATCTCTTGTCTCATGGTCCTCAAAGAAGCAAACAAGTGTGACACTCTCTACCGTCCGGCCGAATATGTTAGTGCGGGAGTTGTTGTTGTCAACTACTTTGGATGAGGTCCACTTTGAAGGATTATGGATTTGACTTCAACAAAGTACCTTTGTATTGTGACAATGAGAGTGCTTGTAAGATGACTCAAAATCCGGTGCAACATACAAGAACCAAACACATTATATAAGACACCATTTCATTAGAGAGCATCAACAACAAGGAGATATTGCAATCCATCCAATTGGTACCGAAGATCAACTTGCCGATATATTCACCAAGCCACTTGATGAGAAGAGATTTTGCAAGCTTAGAAATGAATTGAACATTCTTGACTTCTCCAACATGAGTTGAATGCACCCCACATATGTGACATGCCTCTCCACCGAGCCAAAGCAAAGGTGAAATTGTTTGACATGTCATCATAATATCTAAGGACTTGCTAGATCATCTAGACATACAACTTGTCCTTTAGGTTGCATTCATGGAAAAGCAATGAATTTAAATGTATATGTGCCATCACTATTGTCTTATATGCTTGATTGATCTCGTGATGACATATGACATGCTTGTGGGCTTGCAATCTCAAGTGTTGAATTTGGATTATTGTCAAATATGTGATTCAACATAGACATGATAACCCTGTTCATGAGGTGTCAAGAAGCTTGTCTTTGGTTCAAACCGAATTACATGTATGGCAAGCTATCCAAATTTGGCCAAATTTGAAAACTAATCTTTCCAATATCAAAAGAACCCGATCAATCCTTTTATGTCAATTGTTGACAAAGGGGGAGAGATTAGTGCATAAAGATTAGAAGGGGATCAAAAATTTTGAAAGCACACAAGTAGGGGGAGCAAGCTCATAAGCCATTTGATGCATTTGTTTGTGCACAAACATATGACTTGCTCTTGCACATGTATTTAAATTCCATATATACATGCTTGTGTGATGTATGCTAGTGGTAACTTGATTGATGAATTGATCAACTAGCATGCTTAGGTGGTATCTAGATATTTTGATTTCCGCTCTAAATTCAAGTACCAATGCTTATAATATGATCTCACGAGGTACCTTGAGTTTTTGATGAAATATCTAGTTATCCATGATGCTTTTATGGTGAGAAAGGCGCAACTCGATTGGTATCACGCTTCAAAGGTTCATTCTTTCACCTTAAGCATCATTTTGGTAACATGGCTCACTCCCTAATTTCAATATTCATACATGTATGCAAAGCCTATACCAAACTCTAGGCATACATGTAGGGGAGCTCATGCTACCAAAAACCAAATTTATTATGTTTGTCCAATCCTATGATTGTAAGCAAAATGCTTGGACAACCATGATAGGTTCAAAAACCTTTAATCATAAAATCTTTATGCGGGTTGTCACCAATTACCAAAAAGGGGGAGATTGAAGATCTCTAGATTGGTTTTGGCTAATTAGTGACATCCTTAGGACTAATCTCTATGCTAAGTGTTTGTTTTAGTTGGAGATTGGTCAAGCCAAGGTTGATGCATGATGGTCATGGTGGATGGATTGAGATGATTCAAATGATGATCAAGTGCAAGACTTGGAGTGGATCAAAGATCAAAATGGGCTCAAGGCAAATGTATATCATAGGGCCATTTCGATTTTACACTCAAGACACCATAGAGGGTGTGAATGATTATAGGATCGATAAGTCATACTATAAAGAGGGGAAAACTTTCGCATATATCGGTCCTCATGTGCCTCTAGGTTCAAAATCATTTGCATGCATTCTAACCTAGAGAGCGAACTCCGTACTTGATGGAAAATGTTTTAAAAATTGCTAACACATGGTGTCGGGGTGTTCTTCGACGTGTCGGCAACAAGAATCAAGTGACGGAAGTCGGTTTGGAGCAAAGGCGAAGAAACGGCAACACAACGACGGAATTTCGCATTTCGAGGCGCCGGGACGGTGGACCGGACCGCGACCGGAAGCATGCGAGATCCGACCGGACGCTTTCCGGTGAGTGGTTCCGGTCAGAATTTATAGAGAGCATGTTTTTGAGGTCTCGGCCGAGGATTGACCGGACGCATGCACGGACTCGTGGCCGGACGCATGGTTGCCGGACCGGACGCATGCGCAGGATTCTATTTTTGGGCAGGTTGGGTTTGTCGGTTCGACCGGACTCATCGATGGTCGACGCAGTCGGTTGGCCGCAGGAATTGCATGTTCCTCCCCAACGGCTCCATTTTTGGGTGGAGCCTATTTATACCCCCTTTGGTTGGCCATGGGAGGTCTCTTGGATATTTGAAATCATTCCTAACACCTCTAAAGCTGAGCACTCATCCTCCTCCTCACTCCTTTGCTTGAGAGCATCCATTCTAGTGAGTTGAGGTGATTCAAGTGCACTTTGCTTTGATCTTTGCATCTAGTGGTGCTTGAGGATCGTTGTGAGCCGGTGGTTTTCTTGTTGCTCTTGGAGAGCACCACTCCTAGCCGGCTTGGTGATTGGTGGAGGCGTTGGCAAGAGAAGGTGAATGTTCTTGGCCACCTCCGGTGATTTGTGAGGACCGTGCATCCTCGTCGGGACGACGAATTGCAAGATAATACATTGCTCGTGTCGATGAGTACCTCTCATTTGCTTTGGGTTCAAGAAGCCTAAAGGCATTTGGCTTGGAGTGAGCTCCACCTTGACCCATACGTGAGAAGGTCGACACAACGAGACGTAGCTTGACGGGTGCTCAAGTGAACTTCGGGCTAAATCTTCGTGTCTCTCCATTGTGATTGTTGTCTCTTGGCTTTCGGATTCATTATTCATATTGTGACAACATTCCCGGTGATTGGATTGACTAGACTCGACATTGTGGTATATCACTTCTACACACTTGCATTACTTTGATATATATATTGTGCTTGTGTAGCTTGTGTAGTCTTGCTTAGTTGCTAGAGTAATTTAGCTTGTTCACCTAGTGGTAAAGTAGCGACTTAGCCCTTGAGTTAGAGACTATAGCAACTAGAATTGTCAATAGGAGGCTTGCCGACAAGTAGAGCTAGAGCAAACGCATTTACGCTTTGTTATTTACTAACAAGTTGCTCTAGTGTTTTTGTAGAAATTTTATTAGGCTATTCACCCCCTCTAGCCATTTAGGACCTTTCAATCACGGTGATTGGCTACAACCTCATTAATCGCACCGGTGGTATTGTATCCTAGCACTTCTTGCATTACTTTGGTAGTATATCTTGTTAGGGTGCTTAGTGTGAGTAGCTTGTTTAGTTAGCTTAGCCTTGTTAGCTCCTAGTGGTAGAATTAGTTAGTGTATCTTGTCCACCTAGGAGTAACTTAGCAACCTAGCCTTTGAGTGTGATTAGAGATCATAGAATTGCTAGAATTGCTAGGAGGCTTGCATAGCTAGCTTGAAGCATTTGCTTAATTGCTACGCCGTCTTATTTACTAACCGCCTTGCTTAGTGTTGTTTGTAAAATTTTTAATAGGCTATTCAACCCCCCCCTCTCTCTAGCCATTAGGACCTTTCAAGTGGTATCAGAGCCGAGGCACCGTATTTAGAAGGCTTAACATCCTACGGTGACAAAATAGCAATGAATTTTCATGTCAACAACACCAAGAAGACGCCACCTTTTGATGGCACCAACTTTGCCTATTGGAAGGTGAAGATGACCGCACACCTCAAGTCAATCAATAGAGAAGTGTGGGTTGTGACCAAGAACAAGTTCGAGGTGGCAAAGCCAAATGAGCCTACCGCGGTCGAAGAGAAGAAAATTTATGCAAATGATCTTGCCGTGAGTGCATTCCATGAAGCATTCAAACGATAGAGTGTTTGAGCAAGTCAAGTCACTCACAATTGCTCATGAGATATGGAAGAAGCTAGAAGAGTGCTATGAGGGCACCGAAGGCATCAAGCAAGCAAAGACCTATATCAAGCTTGAGCAATTCAATAGCTTCAAGATGGAGGAAGACGAGAGCGTGCCGGAGATGTTCCACCGCATGCAAGTGTTGGTGAACGATCTCAATTAACTTGGTGAAGACATCAAGGATAAGACTTTCAACATGAAGTTCTTGAGGTGTTTGCCGAAGAGGTTTGGGATGTTCATCACGGTGCTCGTGAGGTCAAACTTGAAGGATTTGACTCCCAACCAATTGCTTGATGAGGTGATGACCGATGATTCATATAGAGATGACAAGAAGAAGCAAGAACTCATCAACAAGGCAAACAAGAAGGTCAAGGAAGAAGAGAAGAAAGAGGACAAGAAGAGCTTGGCACTCAAGGCAAGCTCATCATCAAAGGGCAAGAAGAAGAAGGAAGAATCAAGTGATGAAGAGGATGGCACCTCTACAAGTGGAAGTGAAGTGGATGAGCAAATGGCTCTTTTTGTGAGGAGATTGGGAAAGTTTGTGAAGAAGAACTACATCTCCAAGAACAAGAAGAAGCAATCATCCAAGAAGAAGACCAAGGATGACAAGAATGAAGGCAACATGACATGTTTTTTTGTTGCCATGATGATTGTCATTTGATTGCCGAAAGTGCCCATATGAAAGTGATGATGAGAAGGGTATGAAGAAAGCAAGAAAGAAGAATGATGCCAAGAATAAAAAGGAGAAGAAGCCCAAGAAGAAGAATGAGTCACATGTGGCTATGTGGGATAGTGATGGCTCATCCTCCTCAAGTGATGAAGAAGAGGAGAAGAAGAATAAGAAGAAGGGACAAGCTCGCCTTGCTATGCATGACAAGATCTCCCTCTTCGACACTCCTTTCTCTTGCTTCATGGCTAAGGCCACCAAGGTACAATCTATCACTAGTGATGATGATAATGATAGTGATAGTGATAGTGATGATGAGGAGCAAACTCTCTCTAGGGAGGAGTTGCAAAGCATGCTTGATGATTGCATTGTCATGTTCAAGCAAAGTAGGAAGGAATGCAAGGGCTTACGTAAGGAAACAAAGAGCCTTAAGCAAGAACTTGATGAGCTTCGGGTATCTTATGAGAGTCTAGAGGTAGACCATAAGAAGCTTGAGAAATCTCATTCTAAGTTAGAGAAAGCTCATTCCTCTCTACTTGATGAGCACAAGTTGTGCTTAGTTGAGGATATGGTTGATACATGCAATGCTAGCATCATGTGTGATATTCTTGTTGATGAATCAACCCTCAAGTGTGAGACCTCCACTAGCTCTATCACTAGCATATCTATCACTAGTGAAGATAATGACAACCCTATGCTTATTCATGAGAATGCTTGTTTAAAGAGGGAAGTAAAGGAGCTCAATCACACCTTAGCTAAGGCTTATGGTGGTGAGGACCGCTTGCTTATGTGCTTGGGTAGCCAAAGGGCATCCTTATACAAGGAGGGCTTAGGCTATATCCCCAAGAAAGGCAAGGCCGTCTATATGACTTACAGGACTCGTTTTGTGAAGAACAATGGTAACTATTGCAAAGCTTGCAAGCAAGTTGGTCACTTAGAGCCAAAGTGCATGAACAAGAAGGCCAATGTTTTTTCCATCAAGCTTGATCATTCATATATGCTTGTGAAGAAGAAAAATGGTGTTCATGCTAGGTTCATTGGTACACCATGGATGGGCTCAAAGAAGAAAGCCATTTGGGTACCAAAGGCCTTGGTGACTAACCTTGAAGGACCCAAGCAACATTGTGTACCTAAGAAGAATTGATCTTATTTTGTAGGTCAATTATCGTGCTGAGAGGAGAGCATTGGATAATGGATAGTGGGTGCACTCAACACATGACCGGGGATTCTCTTATATTCAAGTCTATTAGCATCAAGGACATTGATGAATATGAGTCAATCACATTTGGCAATGATAAGAAAGGCAATGTGTTGGGGCTACGCAAGATTGTTATCACTCAAGAGAAAAGCTTGTCAAAGGTGTTGCTAGTTGATCATCTTGATTACAACCTATTGTCGGTTTCTCAACTTTGTGATCATGGGTACAAATACATATTCACAAGTCAAGAAGTTGGAGTGGTTAGTGGTGATGGTGCAAACATGATCTTCAAGGGATTTAGATATGGTGATCTCTACCTTGTTGACTTCAAATCCAAAGAAGCCAAGTTGACAACATGTTTACTCTCAAAGGCTAGCAAAGGGTGGTTGTGGCATAGAAGGCTTGGTCATGTTGGAATGAAACTATTGAACAATTTGATGAAGCATGACTTGGTTAGAGGCTTGAATGATGTGAAGTTTGAGAAGGACAAACCTTGTGGAGCATGTCAAGCCTGCAAGCAACATGGCAATGCACATCCAACCAAGAGTACAATGAGTACAAGCAAGGCATTTGAGTTGCTACACATGGACTTGTTTGGGCCAACATCATACTCTAGCATTGGTGGCAACAAGTATGGTTTTGTCATAGTTGATGACTACACTAGATACACATGGGTGTTCTTTTGCATGACAAGAATGATGTGTTTGAGCTTTTCAAGACATTTGTCAAGAGGGTTCAAAATGAGTTTGAGACATCCATCAAGAAGATTAGGAGTGACAATGGAAGTGAATTCAAGAACACAAGAATTGAAGAGTTGTGTGATGAGCTTGAATTGGACATCATTTCTCACCAACCTACACTCCTCAATCCAATGGTGTAGTTGAGAGGAAGAATAGAACCTTGATTGAAATGGCAAGATCAATGCTTAGTAAGTACAATGTTAGCCATTCCTTTTGGGCCGAAGAATTCAACACGGCTTGCTATTGTAGCAACCGACTCTATTGCCATGGAATGCTTGGAAAGACACCCTATGAATTGCTCAATGGAAGAAAGCCCAACATTGGATACTTTAGAGTCTTTGGGTGCAAATGCTACATTCTCAAGAAAGGTACAAGATTGGGCAAGTTTGACAAGAAATGTGATGAAGGTTTTCTAGTTGGATATTCAACCACAAGCAAAGCATATAGAGTTTGGAACTTGGGTAGTGGCAACCTTGAAGAAGTTCATGATGTTGAATTTGATGAAACCCAAGGCTCTCAAAATGAAGTTGAAAATCATGATGATGTGAGTGGTTCCAACTTGGAAAATGCAATGAGAAACATGGATGTTGGTGACATTCGGCCAAGGCAAGTTGATGATGATGATGACACTCCATTGCCTACCACTACAATTGAGATTAATGCAAATGAAGCAAGCTCTAGTGGTACTCAAGATGAAGATCAAGAGCAACAAGCTAGTCTAACTCCCCATCCTAGTCATCAAGTACAAGTGATGCAACCATCCAACATAGCAAGAGATCATCCAATTGATTAAATTGTCGGTGACATCAATAGTAGAGTGGTTACTAGAAGAAGATTGACATCTTTTTTTGTGCTCACCATGCCTTTATAGCACAAGAAGAACTGGAGAACATTGAAAAGGCACTAAAGAAGGAAGATTGGGTCAATGCTATGCATGAAGAGTTGAACAACTTCAAGAGAAATGATGTATGGGAATTGGTGGAAAGGCCAAAAGACTACAATGTGATAGGAACTAAGTGGGTCTTCAAGAACAAGCAAGATCAAGATGGAATTGTTGTTAGAAACAAGGCAAGGCTAGTAACTCAAGGGTACACTCAAGTAGAGGGTCTTGACTTTGGAGAGACCTATGCACCGGTTGCTAGACTTGAAGCAATTAGAATCTTGCTTGCTTATGCATGTGCACATGACATCAAGCTCTATCAAATGGATGTGAAGAGTGCATTCTTGAATGGCTTCATCAATGAGTTGGTGTATGTGGAACAACCACCGGGGTTTGAAGATGACAAGTATCCCAACCATGTGTACAAGTTGAAGAAGGCCTTGTATGGTTTGAAACAAGCACCTAGAGCATGGTATGAGAGGTTGAGAGATTTTCTCCTCTAGAGGGTTTAAGATGGGCAAGGTGGACACCACTCTCTTCACCAAAAAAGATTGGCAAAGACTTGTTTGTGTTGCAAATCTATGTTGATGACATTATCTTTGGGTCAACCAATCAAGAGTTTTGTGAAGAGTTTGCTAAGATGATGGCCAATGAGTTTGAAATGTCAATGCTTCGAGAGCTCACATTCTTTCTTAGACTTCAAATCAAGCAATTGAAGAATGGCACATTCATTAGTCAAGGCAAGTACATCAAAGACATGATCAAGAAGTTTGATCTTTAAGATGCCAAGTCAATGTCCACACCTATGACAACCAATGGAAGCTTAGACCCCGACCCTAGTGGCAACATGGTTGAACAAAAGAAATATCGGTCCATGATTGGTAGTTTGCTCTATGCAACCGCATCAAGACCGGACATTGCATTTAGTGTGGGCATGTGTGCTAGATATCAATCCGATCCTAGAGAGAGTCACCTCAAGGCAACAAAGAGAATTGTGAGGTACTTGAAGGGCACACAAGATGTTGGACTATGGTATCCAAAGGGATCCAAGTTTGATTTGATTGGATATTCGGATTCCGATTATGGAGGGTGCAAGATCAATAGAATGAGCACAAGTGGCACATGTCAATTTCTTGGAAGGTCACTAGTATCATGGTCTTCAAAGAAGCAAAATAGTGTTGCTCTTTCAACCAATCGGGCCGAATACATAAGTGCGGGAAGTTGTTGCACTCAATTGCTTTGGATGAGGTCAACATTGAAGGATTTTGGATTCAAATTTGACAAAGTTCCATTGTATTGTGACAATGAAAGTGTAAGGAAGATGACCCAAAATCCAGTTCAACATCCTAGAACAAAGCACATTGATATAAGGCACCACTTTATAAGAGATCATCAACAAAAGGGTGACATTTGTATCATGGGCATTGGCACCGAAGATCAACTAGCCGACATATTCACCAAGCCACTTGATGAGAAAAGGTTTTGCATGTTAACGGGAGAATTGAACATTATTGACTTCTCCAACTTGAGTTGATGCACCCCACTTATATGACATGCCTCTCCTTCAACAAACCCAAGGTAAAAGTTGTTTGTCATGGCATTCATATGTTGCTAAGGACTTGTTAGTGCATCTAGACATAATGCATGCTTAATAGGCTCATTCATGGAAAATCAAATGATTTCAATGTATGTGTGGCACCACTATTGCTTTGAATGGTTTTATGAACTAGTGGTGGCATATGACATGTTTATGTGCTTGCAATCCTAGTGTCAACTCTAGAAAATGCGCTATTGATGTGTATTCTAACATGGTGCAACATAACCCTTATGTATATGAGGTGTGAAAAAGCTTGTCCTTGGTTCAAACTTGAATACATGGAAAGGCAAGTGATCGAGATGAGACCACATGTGATACTTTGATTGACTTGATTTCTCTCATCTACACCTTTTTGGTGATTGTTGACAAAGGGGGAGAAATAAGTCACAAAGATGTTGGAAAGGATCACACAAATAGGGGAGCAAGCTCATAGACTATTTGTGCATTTGTATGTGCATGATCATAATGAGATGTTGCATTGCAATCTAAATTCAATATTCATGATTGCTTGGTGTATGCTAGTTTTTGTAAAATGATTGGTGATTGACTAACTAGCATGCATAGGATGTATCTAGATAAAGCTCACATCTTAGCCTATAATGTTGATCTCATGGGGTATGTTGAGTTTTGATGATTGTCTAGTTACATTGATGCTAAGGACTCCGATGGTTTCACGCTTCAAAGGTCCGAATTCTAGAACCTTAGCATCTCTTTTGGTATTAGTATCTCTTCCTAAGATTTCTATCCATACATATGTGCCAAATTGATCCAAACACATGGAAGCACATATGTAGGGAGAGCTACTACTACCAAAACCGAACCTTGAAATGTTTGTCCAATCCTTGATTCATGATCAAAATGCTATGGACAAGCAATTCAAGTTCAATTGAATTTTATTTCATATCTTTGTGTTTTTTTTTGTTGTCATCAATTACCAAAAAGGGGGAGATTGAAATCTCATGTTTGGTTTTGGAAATTGATGACACACTTGTAGACTAATCCTTTGCTCTAAGTGATGACTTGAGATAGGATTAGGTGGATGACGTGGAGCATGATGATCATGAACATGGACAATGTCGGTGGACTTGATGGATCGTCAAGCTCGGTGATCGGCTTGAGAGGAACCCGGGAGATCAAGGCAAAGGTATCTTGATAGGGTTTTCCTTTCGGTGATCAAGACACGATAGAGCGTGTGATCACATTATAGGATAGATAGCCGACTATCAAGAGGGGATGCCGCGACAATCCTTTGGTGAAGTGCTTCTAGGTCCAATTGACTTGCATATGCATTTAGGATTGAGAGCACTAACTTCGTTCTTGTCTAACCGATCGCGACTTGCTAACACTTGTGCTCACGGGACACATTCGAAGTGTTGGCAACTCAAGACAAGAAGCGAAACTTGGAAAGATGGAAAGTCGATGACGCAGCGATGAAGAGAAGATTTTGGTATCGCTACGGACGCCGATCACATGGCGCCTGGCGCGCCCGGCACGATACAAATATTCAAAATGCCGCGACTGACGCGTCCGGCGTGGTGCGCCTGACGCGGCCAAACCGAACGCGCGCGTCCGGCGCAGTGAAGAAATCGTCGTCGAGAAGTTTTCAACAGCGCCTGACGCGGGCGCCTGGCGCGTCCGGCGCGCGCCGCACGCAGCCCGAGAGCATGTCGGAGACCCCCGGCGGACGCGACGCCTGGCGCGTCCAGATGGGCGCGTCTGGCGCAGGTAATCGGGACCGCCTGGCGTCGTCGGCGCAGTCACCTGGCGCGTCCGTCCCGGCAGCAGATGAGGAAAGTAACTTTTGGCCAACGGCTCTATTTCGACTTGGGGTCTATAAATAGTTGGTTGGCCGGCCATTTGAGGTCTCTCTTGCACATTTCAACAGCCTAACTCATTTGTGAGCTTGTGAGACTCCCTCCACTCATCTCTTCACTCTAACTTCGATTCTTGAGTGAGATTGAGAGTGATAGAAGTGCATTGCTTGATTAGTCTTGCATCTAGAGACACTTCATCCTTGGAGAAGCCGCGGGATTCTTGTTTCTCTTGGGAATTTGCTTGGTTCCCTAGCGGCTTGGAGCAAGAGGCGGTGTTTGAGCTCGAGTGGAGCTTGTTCGAGGCCACACCGGTGGTGATTGTGAGGGGTCGTTCCTTACCCCCCGGGAGATTCGCGAAAGGAGCACTAGTGGATTGCTCGTGGCTTGTTGGACCCTCTCTTGTGATCGTTTGCTTGAGCTCCCATAGGGATTTGGCACCCGCCATTGCTTAGCATACGTCAAGTGAGTGTGTCGCCACAACGGGGACTTAGCGTGCCGGCAAGCACGTGAACCTCGGTGAAAAATCATCGTGTCACTTGCTCTTGCTCGTTGGAGATTTCTTGGTGATCACGGTGATTGGCTACAACCTCGACACTACACCGGTGGTATTGTATCCTAGCACTTCTTGCATTACTTTGGTAGTATATCTTGTTAGGGTGCTTAGTGTGAGTAGCTTGTTTAGTTAGCTTAGCCTTGTTAACTCCTAGTGGTAGAATTAGTTAGTGTATCTTGTCCACCTAGGAGTAACTTAGCAACCTAGCCTTTGAGTGTGATTAGAGATCATAGAATTGCTAGAATTGCTAGGAGGCTTGCATAGCTAGCTTGAAGCATTTGCTTAATTGCTACGCCGTCTTATTTACTAACCGCCTTGCTTAGTGTTGTTTGTAGAATTTTTAATAGGCTATTCAACCCCCCTCTCTCTCTAGCCATTAGGACCTTTCAAGTGGCCATGAACGGAATCGAGGTAGTGAGTCGGCCCAACCCGCTTAGCCGATTTGCCCGGTGGCCGGCCGGCTTCACCCTCTCACCCGACTTATTTGGATCCTCAAGTGGTTGCCCGGCCCAGGTCGCTGCAGTCCCGAATCTAGCTTAGCCGACTACCAAGGTCGGCTAAGACGATTCGGAAAACTTACTCAAGTGCAATAACAAACTTCACCCTTGTGTTCTTCTCGTCGCTGATCGAAAAAAAAAAAATATATGGTTTTCCTCATTTGGAGTCTAGATGAATTAATTATGATTTTTGGAAGATTTACAACCGGATTTTTCTGCCATTTGGCTTAGCTAAGTGCCCAGGCGGCTAAGCCGACTTTTTGTTTTTGGGAGTCTCGCTAGCCTAAGGAAACCGGCTTGGTCGACTGGGGCCGTTTTAGAACGGATTTTCTCACGTTTCGACGTGTTTTGAAAGGGGTTTGGACTCCTAGAGAGATAAGACCACCCCCACCTTATATATATCAACTTGAGAATAACAAAATTCCTATTTGTCTGTGGCCTCGATATTATCCTTCAGTATTCCATAAGAGATGCATTTGTTTTCAATGTGCAGAGAATCAATGCTTTTCACTAAAAGATCGTTTGGCTGCTTTTAGTTAGCATGAAAGGTTGGTTTGGATTTGGGGTGATCATTATTTGGATCCGAGGTGACGAGATTATAATCGAGAACCACCGGACATGTTAGGAACCCGAAGGAGAATACCGTGTTCTCTAAATCTAACCCTCTTCTGATTAATCAGCTAACCTAAAGAGGTGGCAATCGATATAAGAGGTGAAAATCCATATACCGACAGATTCAATCTCAACATAACATTACTCCAGACAGAGTATATCATAACCTCAACGTAACATCATTCAAATTAAATTGTGATACATTACTCCAGACAGAGTACATCATAACCTCAATGTAACATCGTTCAGATTAAATTGTGATACATTACTCCAGATAGAGTACATCATAACCTCAACGTAACACCATTCAGATTAAATTGTGATGTTGTATCTCGCCAAAAGGTGTGAAGAGGCCTCACGACGATAAGGCTCTACGACGATAAGGCTCTAGAGCGGTCAGGCCGGCTAGGGTAGTGTAACATCCGAGCCAGACTCGGTGGGCTCGACGGGCGGCGACTAAGCGTGGGAGGCGTAGGCGGCGTGCGCGCGTGCGTGAGAGAGAGAAAGAGAGGATGATGGTGGCATGGGACAGCGGAGAGGGAGAGATAAAGGGATAAACCCTAATATTCTTTGCTTAAGAGGAAATGATTACATATCCCCTTGTATTTATAGTCATGGGAAGACTTGAGTTCTAAGCAATCTATATTCTATTTCTTTATTTATTCTCTAAATATCTATTGCCTAAGATAACTTGTTGACGAAGATGATGACGGCAGCCGGCGGTACGTGGCGCCGCCGCCCTTGGGCGTGTGCACACCTCCCTTTGGGTTTGTGTGGCCGGACCCCTTAGGCATTCTTGTGTTGGTCTATGGCATCACTCCTCCCTTTCTCCAAGCAGTGCGTCCTCGTGCTGACTAACCTGCCAGGTGAATTAGATGTTGGCGGTATTGATAGAACAATAGCTTATCTTGATGAGCTGGAGGCGAAGATGTCCCAATTGCTCCCCAGAGATCCCATCAATGTTGATATTGTCGAGGATGACGTAGAACTTTAAAGAGCCGAGGTACTCGAAGATGTAGTCATGAGAATCTTCTCCCAAGGTCGGTCGTGCTTTCCTCGCCTCCGCTAAGAGGGCACGTTGTGGGCGGTTGTTGTTATCGAAGAAGATGATCGCCAACATTTGGAAGTAAGAGACGTGGTAGCTCCTCTAGGAGCAAGATGGTAGTAAGAGACATGGTAGCTCCTCCAAGAGCAAGATGCTTGCAGGGAAGGCTTGTGTCAATTGTGTTGATGCTAGGGTGTGGAAGGCGAGAGCTAGAACATGCGGAGGGACTCCGCCATGTTGAAGTAGATCTTGTAGCAGAGTTGACATTGCTTAGGGACATAGTAGCCGGTGTTGTAGCGGATTATGCCCCTGGTGAAGCGTCAAGGTTGGTGTTGCCGCTTGAAGCTAGATGGTATTGGCGATGATCTAGAGCTCGCAATTAGTTGACACCATGAGTCCAAGCTTGGTGAGGACCTCGTGGTGGTACGATGGAGTCGATGACGCCTAATGCCGAGGCATCCAACCGGGAGGGGGGCGTCTTGTTAGAGGGGGTGCCGGCCGTCATGTCCCCTTTAGCTACCTCGTCGTCGGTGTTGCCATTGTTGGAGTTGGTGGTGGAGTGGTCGCGCGTCCCCGAAGTTGTTGGAGGACACTCGTGGGAAGGCGTCAAACTTGTGGGCGGAGTAATATCGTTGCTTCCAACGCACGGGGCTCTTTTGTTGTTGCACCGCAGTCCAAAGTGCAGCGAAGTCCGTCAACGAAGAGGTGGACTTGGTGCAATTCGTTGTTGATGCCGATGCGGGTGACGTAGCTCTCGAAGTCGTGGATGTAGTCGTTCAAGGAGTTGTCCTGGTGAGGTGGGGCGAGGTCGCCGGTTGTGTTGTTGTCGATGCAAGGTCCAAAGTGACGCACAATACTCCATGTGAAGACTCCCCAGTCCTCCAATGGCACCTCATTAGTCATGCTGATAAACCAAAGGTGTGCCACACTCGCCGATGTGGAGTCTCGCACCGCATATACCGCCCAGGAGAGATGCGCCTGAGTTGAAGAGGAGTTGCATCCTGGGAACTCATGGTGTTGGGTCGGTTGCTCTGTCATATGTTGATGGTATGAGGCATGCTGTAGCTATTGATGGGGCATAGTACCAACTAGGGAAGGCGCCAGCTTGAGTGGCGGCTGTATGTTCCGTGGACGAGGTGCTAGGAGGGGGGGTACCATCTATGCTAGGGCCCCCATGGTTGGCGTGGCCGAGGCATGGCCTGTTCGTGGCGGTGGTGCTAATGTGGCCCTTGCTGGAGTAGTGGCGTCCGTTGGGGGTGCTGTAATTAAATCTGCAGCTAGGTTGGTGATGATTTTTGCCGTTGCGGAGGGTTGTGGTACCTCTAGCAGATGTTGTAGATGAGTTTGGTCGGCGGTGGTCATGATTTGCTGCGTTTCCGCAAACAGCAAGGTTGTCGACAACGAGAGTGTGGTTTGCGATGGCGTTGACGTTGGTGGTGGCCATGGCGGTGGTGACACTGGTGATGACGTGGTTGATGTCGTCATTGTCGTCGGTGGGGATGATTTTGATGATGATGTAGGGACGTAGCTGCTTAACTTTTGTAGCCACGAGATATTGGCCTAGTTGGGTAGGCTTTTCATCGAACAACTAGAGGGCGTCGTTGGTGGCCTCCCGATCTGATCTTGATTGGACCACGACAATGGCGGTGTCCTCGGGGTAGACGTGCCTGTTGCTTGCGCCATCAATGATCATGTTTTTGCTGGCGCAGGGCGTCGTTGACATGACGTCGAGGGCGATGTCAGGCGGCATTGTTGTGGCGTCAACGAGAGTGGTCCACGGTGTTGAGGACTAGACTTGCCTAGTGATTGCGGATCCAGTGACGATGATGCTATTGATGTTGGGGCGTGTCCACATGCCCCCTTGGTCATGAAAGGATGGACCGGTTGGGTGATTTCTCCATCAAACACTGGTGGGCGTTGGTGATGATGGTGCGGGTGCCTTGCAATGTGGCCGCTGGCCGCGGACGGCACTCCTAGCGTAGTCGCAGAACCGTTAGACGATGCGCCGTGTGGGCGTGCTCATCATCAAACAGTTGGTGGGCGTCGATGGCGACGCCCTCCTTGTCGGTGATGATCCCAACCCGTTGTGCTCCATAACGGCGTTGTTGAAAGCGGCATCCAAATTTGATCGGCTTGGGTGCCGTTGATGGGGACGTCGTCGGGGTGTTGGTGACGAGGGCGATGGTGTCGGGTGACGTGGCCGTTGGCGGCGGTGTTAACTGTTCTAGCCCGAGGGAAGCCACAATTTCTCGAACATCTTGGTCCAACGATTGGTCATAGCGCAGAGATGTCCGCCATGGTTTCGGCTGCGTTGGAGAAGGCCATGGAGTTGTGTTCGTGGTGATGGTCGAGGGATCGATTGGTCTCTAGATACCGCGTGTAACAGCCGATCCGGCTCGGGGGGTCCTCGACGACGGCGACTAAGTGTGGGAGGCAGCTGGTGAGCGGTGTGCGACGGCGTGGGAGGCGTGGGCGGCGTGCACACGTGCGTGAGAGAGAGAGAGAGAGAGAGAGAGGCATAAACCCTAATATTCTTTGCCTAAGATCAAATAATCACATATCCTCTTGTATTTGTAGTCCTAGGAGACTTGACAACGGTGGCGGTATGTGCAGCGGGCTGCTGCCCTTTGGGGTTTGTGTGATCGGCCCCATAGGGGGCCCTTGGGCCTTCTTGTATTGATCTGTGACATGTAGCCCATAGTGTTGCACACCTTCACGGGTCCTTCACGAGTGTGTGGGCATTCGGGTTTCAAGAGACTTCACAAACGTGTCTTGCATATTGCGCTCCTCCGGTGATGTGTCTTGCATATCGCACTCATCGGCTGGAGGCACAAGGTCGATATACCTAGGCGCTGGCTGATCCCTAATTCGCTTGCCTACGTCGAGCGATCTATCTCCTTATCGGGTGTGTGACTGATTTAAGCGTCAACAATATCACTCTGCAACTTTGATTAAAAATGATCTCAGCACCATGATACCATTCAATTAGCAAGCTCAGTTCCGTAGGATTTATTATTGTTGATGCTATTTTTGTTGTGAGAAAAACACTATTCCATAGATGAAAAGCAAGGCCGATGAGCGCGGATAAGTTCAAGCGAACAGGTTGACAACCCACAAAAAGTACCAAAAAGAACAAATGATCCAGCTAAATCACTGAAAAGGGACTAAAAAAAATCAGTATTTACAGAAATCAATAAAGTAAAAGAGGAAGCAGGGAGCCACTTATAATCAATGTTAATTGGTGGCTTCGTGCTATATAAACGTAGAGTTGCATGCACAACAAGCGTCTGACGTTAAATACAAATTTCGTTATAGTAACAAAACACTTTGTCCAGAAGTAAGTAAAGCCTTAAATACTGTATCCATCAGTTCACAGTAGACCTTCTTGGCAGTTTGGTATAAATGAGTACTGGTTTCAAATTATAAATCTGAGCTGTGCCAGTGAAACTGAACTATACCAAACAAGCCCTCAACCTCAGATGTAGCTAGTGTCAGGTTGTGTCAGCTTTTACAAGTTTTCACCTATCAGCTAGCTAGTGTCAGGTTGTTGAGTAGCAATCCACACGTTGGAAATCAGAGGACCTAAGGATATGACATGTATCCAAAAGGATTACCAAATGATGCGTAGCTATAAGCAGGGTCCTGTAAGGACCTCAACCTCTTTTCAGAAGTTAATATGCTTGGACATCAACTTTTCATCCGCATTGTCACCATTTTTCTTCTCATTTGCAGGATCAAGGTGGTTGAAACTCTACGCTCTGGAACCAGATGCTGTAGTTGCGTTTTAGCTAAAACAATAGCTGATTCTGCAAATCTCGGGATTGTGCTATTTTAGATTTTGCTCACACTATATCCAACTTCTTCTGTTTTCAAGTCCTCACTCCAGTTCAAAAACTCTAACCCGCCAAACTGTACTTGCTTAATACCAACATGACTGAAAAAAATCAAACAGAAAAACGGATGAGATTGCATTGTTCCACACAGGAATATGACAACAAATTATACATAACATGACCGAATACTGTAAGCACTAAGCAGTGTCACCTTGGATTCCTCCCCCCTCCTTCCCCAGGCATCAAGAGGCAGCCAGTATATTTTCTTAATGAGTAACAACACTATGTTGAGTTATGATGAGCAATAAAAAAATGTGCTCCTCCCTAATGGTGTGCCAAACCCTACTAGCACAATCTTGGCCTACTACAGGAACAACTTTCTAGCAAGGATTACATTCCAAATCAGTAGTCACTACCTCCCCTTCAGATAAAATAAAATGTTCAATTTGTTTCTTCCTTCTATAAAAGAAGGTGTATAAGCTGTGGAGCACAGGGCTCACACACATGGCAGTTCGGCAAAACATACTGCATTCCTGTGGGACAGGTTGCAGTGGACTCAAGTTGTGCCACATCTTGTATAAGCTGAGCACAGGGCTCACACATGGCAGTTCGGAAAAACATACTGCATTCCTGTGGGACAGGTTGCAGTGGACTCAAGTTGTGCCACATCACATACTTTTAATTTTTAGAGGCACTAAACAGAAAAAAAGACAGAGCAAGATATAAATATAGAAGTGCACCATATGTTACAAACCAGATCCTGATGAGCAGAAATAACATTATACATGTAAATAAATTACCAAAATATTGGCAATTCAAAAGTCTGGTTCTTACTCTGAACTTATTGTTGTCAAGGCATTAAGCAGGATGTCCAAAAGCAATGGCTCATGAATACCAATGTCTACCCTGTGCAAGTCATGGAATAAAGAGTCATGGGTTAAATCAATGTGATTAGAAATTGAAAAGGTATGCATTTGCATATTTTGTCTGGAATAAATATTTGTTTGAAAGGTATCACACATATGGTGCAAAAAGGTACAATTGCACGGATAGAGCTACAGCTTTCTAGAAAGCCATAGAATTGCAGTGTACTAGTATTAAATGGAAATCAGTATTTTTTTTTAGTCAAAGTGATCCAGCAGGACTCACCAAAAAATCATAAATCACCCTAAAAATGATTTGTCTTGATTAAACACACATCGATGGAATTTATGTTGTGAATGCTCTTTTCATATTTATGGTATTTTTCATAAGCATTTAGTGTCTGTAATCCAGGATGATGCGAGAACAGATGATAGTAATCAAGAGTTAGGACTGGGAAATGGATAACACCTTCCTTAGTTCAATAAGTTATGATATTTCACATGACAACATAAAAAATGTTACAGTATACAGTCCACAGTTTGCAAAGCCGGCTTAGAAGAGAACTATTACACACCATACTCGTGCTAGATTATCTTGAATCTCAAGATCACCAATGTTGTAAAAAGGACGTTGGAGTCACGTTAGCTCCTTCAAGAGCATCATAAGTTGGCCTTTTACAATCTAAAAAGGCAACTGCGATAACTGTAAAAGAAACAAAAACTTTTGAGGCCCTTATTTCAAAGCATGGAAGTTTGATCAAATCATTTAACTTACCAACATTTTAAAGAAAAGAATGGAGGCCAGAGTTTTACATTCTTATATACTAATGGAAGGATTAAACATTTTGTTATCACATTTGAAGGACATGATAAGAAAACCAAAAGGTTGTGCACAATGACATTCAGAAAGTGTAAATGTGGTCCAACCATTATACCTGCATATTCATAGAATTGCAGCCACCAAGACGGCCAACTATATGCCATGATCGCAGAGACTGCAAGCACAATAAAAGGGAAGTTGCAACATCCTGAGCAAACATGTGTATATATTTGATACATACTATGCTTATTTTATAAGTGTGGTAAATACTTCCTATTGGGAAAAAACAAAGAGAAAGAACTCACATCAGAAATTAAGGTAACATCTTTTGGCAACAAAGCATTGTAGAACTCGAACCATATATATGAATTGGAGAAGTCAAATCTAGAATAGGAAACAAGCAAAATTCCATTAAGAAATTAAGAAAGATCTCAAAAATGGTGGTCAATAGTTTTACTTTTTCATTGACCATTATAAGGTACTTTCGAGATGTAAACTTTGTGACTTCTCAGCAATAGTTGATCCAACATCACATAAGACGTTGTGCTCGTGCTCAGAAATATTTTCACACGATCATGGTTAACAATATATTGTAAAAGAATCATGCTGAAAAGTGGCTTTGGAGGTCACCACAATAGAGGCTTTTGCTGGTCAAGGATTGGAGGTTTACACATAGATTTATGTTAAAGGTGTTGGGTTGCTATTTTGCGCTTCTGTTAGATGAGCTATGACCTATGAGCTTATGGGTGTTTTACGTAGAAATACTATTTTTGCTTATTTTGGCTTTTGCTACGAGTGCAGCAATTGTAACAATGAACGGCTAAAGAATCACTTGGAGTGGAGACTGATACTTCTATTCCATTACAAAAATATTGTAGAAGAATTTAACACTGACAGTTCGATTTAGAAGGCCAATTTCGTAAGTTAAAATTTAGAGACTCATCAGTTCAAACTGCACAGTATAAACTAGTCCTATCTAGCTAACTGGCTTTTGTACACTGTGCAAATATATGGCAGCGTCAGAGAAGCACATTACTTGTTGAAGACGACCTTCATGGGGTTGGGCGAGCCGGTCTTGGCTTGCACGATCTTGTGGCGTTTCTTCCTTATCCTATCCTCCATCTGCACGAGATCGAGCCCAGGGCGTGAAGCAAACACCAAATTGTGCAAAAAGGCGAGGAAAGCCATTCATTCGTCAAAACGAGGAAGAGAAGACAGGGAGCCTACGCGGGTTTGGGCCTTCTTGGGGTCGTCGAAGTAGTCCCCCATAATGTCTCCGATTTCAGGGTCGTGGTCGTAGTCGTCCTCCTCGCCGCCGCCCGCCCAGCTCGGGAACCCTTCCCCCTCTTGCAGCGCCGCTTCGTAATCGTCGTCGCCCTCCGCGGCGGCGGCTGACGCGCTCAGAGCGTCCCCGCCCCCGCCATGCGGCGTCGGGCGACGAGGAGGGACGCGTGCCTGAGGCGAGCAGGGAAGGGAGCCGGGAGACGCGCGCTCGGGCTCGCGGCTGCTGCTGTTGCGGGTGGGAGAGGCGGCGGCGGGTAGGCGGCCAGGTAGCCGCCGAGGAGCGCAGGGAGCATATCTAGCCCCTCTGCGATGAAGAGCTTCAAGACTAGCTTCACAAGCGAAACGCAAACGGGGTGCTTCACGGGCAGAGCCCCGGATTTTGGTTCTCAAAGGGGTGGGAGCGCCGCCGCTGGGAGCGAGCGAGCGTGGGAGGTCCGAGCCTCCTAGTCGCCGGAGCTGGGCGCGCAGAGGACGTGGCGGAGACGACTGGTGCGGACGGCGAGCTGCGCGGGCTCGGAGGGCCGGGGCGGGTCGGAGGCGAGGAAGAAGAGATGGAGGCGGCTGCTCGTTCGGATAAGAAAGAGGGGAAATTTAAAAATTTGCCACAGTTGCGGAATTTAAAGATGGCAATGGGTCAATTTTCATATCTGATGCCCTATACGCACGTGCCTCTTTTATATGGTTATACTCTCTGACTCTCTGTGCATGGTACTCAAGCAATTTTCATACCAAATAAGAAGTCTAAGTATTCCCTCCAATCTAAATTATAAGTTGCTTTTGACTTTTTATTGATCCACATAACTTGGAAGTTGGAACGGAGAGAGACTTTTTATTGATCCACATAACTTGGAAGTTGGAACGAGAGAGAGGGAGAGTGACTTATAATTTGGAACAGAGTGAGAAAAAGTCAGGAAAATGTTTTCTGTGATAATATTCGCATATTCGGCTTTGGGGTTTTCTGTATAAGATGGATGATGCTAGATGATAAGTTCAATCAAACAGGGCGCGTAATTTATCCCCTTACCTATCAACTTGTTTAATTTCTTAATAACACAGTTTAGAAAGGCATGCATATATTTCATTGATTTCAGTTTCCACCAACATGAGTCGTTTTGAGCATGGTGTTTATAAGGTATGTACTGTGGTTTGCATAAAGTTCTGGGGACCTTTCCAACCCAAAAACAGTGCATAAGGAAACCTCTGTTGCCTTAGGTCCTTAGGATTTCTCATCTTTCCAAACACCAGAAAAATTGATTTCTAGAGATGATCTATAATCGCCCTCAAAATGCCCTTCAAACCTGCAAAAGGAAAATGCTCTCCAAACCAGTGAGGCAGTGACATTTACAGAATTGCAATTATTTTTGTCAGGACAAGATACACGTTCCATCCAACATAAAACAAGCTCTTTATACAGGGAGTTGCTGGATTTTAGGAAGACAGGTCCACAGCCTCTTGCTACAAAAGTGTGCAATAGAGCAAGTGCAATACCCGAAGGTGCATTGTGTCGCTAACTTTTTCTTCTATAGGAAGCTACTGTCATGTGGATAACGAGGAGAATCGATTATCAAGCCATCACAGTAGGACATGTCCAGAAGATCTGATGCGTTCGCCTCATCCATCTCGAGAGAGAATAGATCTGGGGTCGCTGGTGAATGGAAATCATTGGGATGGTGATTATTGGCAGCCAGCGGTATGACGGCATCCATGCGTTCTGATGGAACATTCTGTGAAATGTCTTGACATACATCTGATGGAGAGATGTTTTCGGCCACTGGACTCGTTTGATCCATTTTCAGGGGAGGTCTTTGACAACTTGCTGCAGCAGTACATACCTTGAGCTCCACTGGGGTTGACAGAAATTCCAATTTCTTTCTGGCTCTGGCACGCTGCTTTGATTTAGCCAATACCTTTTCAGAAACTTTGGCTGAATGGGCATTGGGCCCTTTAGGACAAATGCAATCAGAAGTTTCTTCTGATGTACCAGCATTTTCATCTAATTCTGGGAGTTCCTGTTTAGATTTAGGCCGTGTTCGTAAAACTGATGGCGGCCGACTTCTGTCAGACGAACCCTGGCTGTCCTTCAGAATATCTGACTGACTGCTCTCTGGAACACTGTCCTTCGGAATTTCTGACTGACTGCTCTCTGGAACTGATATATCTTCTTCCAGGTCCGGAACTTGTTCTAGCAATCCTGATGCTAAATAAAAATTCAGTTTTCCTTTCATACGACCTCTCCAGTGTTCCTTGAGTGCATGATTTGTCCTGGTTATATACACAATATAACAAAACACACATCAGTAGGGTACATAGATACTGAATTATGCAAAAAGTTGAAAAATGTTAGCAACTGAAAAATAGAGGGAATATTGTACGCAGCACAAACTGATGATGTGGGGAAGCACACATTTTCTTTTTGCACAGTAAAATCATCCAATCATACCTCCCAGGGAAATGTTTGACCATTTTAAGCCACTTGCTTCCATATATTTGGTGAGCTCGAATCAATTTTAGCTCCTCCTGTTCTGACCAATCCTCTTTGTTTATTGCTGGGTCAAGACTGCGTGTCCATCTATATTGAAGGACCATCAGCGCAAAGTGAAGGAAAAAATGCAGTTCTAATGAAAATTTAAATGCAGTCTATGCATAATGAACATTGTCGCTAGTAAAGGCTTCTAATTAACAATGATGATTAATGAATGAATAGTGTTAGTGTTATTTGAGTCGACTCATACCACCAGAGGACATCGAACCATGCAAAAGAGTCTTTGCATAGCCACAAAACAAGGTTCAAATCATGGAAAAAAAAATAAAGCTCTTACAGACAGGCATACCGGAGAGAAGAGACAAAGAGTGTAGTAGTTCAATTGCTTCTTCCCTATTGTGGGATCCCAAAGGGTGCGAGCAATATAATGCTACAACTGGTAAAGACTCTGCAGCATCACGAGTTGTGTGACATTACATTTGTGTGACAGGGGTTCAGATCAACCACTGGAGAAGGCCTCGTTCGGTTCGACTGAACATGGCCTGTTCCAGCTGGAATCGTTTGGCCTGGATTGGAATCTGAACCAACCCAGAATGGCTGTTTGGATAGGTCCAATCCAGAATGAAATCAGGCCATTCCGGCTCACCCTCTCCTCAAAATGGATTGGATCCACACCTTCGATCCAGACCAGGTTTCAGTGACCCACCAGGATCCACTCAATCCGGCTGTTAGAGGGGTCACAGGCCTATGGGGCTGTAGCCCCTTAGGTTAAGTGGCTTGCTTAGGAGTCTAAGTAAACCTCTCTATATAAGGAGAGGAGATGTATCAATCTAATCAATCAAGAGATTAGAAAGAACTCCCTTCTCTCTTGCTAGCCGTGGGCAGAGCCTCGCGGCCGGCCTCCCCCAGCACCCAAAATCCTATCCGCCGGTCTCTCTCTCCATCACAGCCCAACCTGTGAACAGTCCCCTTGGCACTGTAGCGCCACGGGTACTGTAGCGCGCCTGCCGCCTTCAACAACGTCCATAACATCTGGATGTCCATAACACCGGCCCAGGAATGTACACCCTAGTGAGTAGTCAGCTTTGATTCTGTACCCCATCTTGGCCTAGGCCATCTTGGGGAGCGCCCTCCGCGTGTAATCGGATTATGCTACTTCTTCTTAATATATCCAAAGCCGGGAAACCGGATCTTTCAAAAAAAACACCGGCCCAGGAAGGGAAACGAGCCTGTTTTCAAACTTGAAGAAACGAACGAGGCCCAAGTGTTGCAGGGACAGTATTTGGAAACAAATAGCTTATTTCTTTTTACATTCACAGTGGAGGCATAATTTTTAAGGATGTGGGTGTAAGATGTCATCTTTCTTTTATGTGGACACAAGATGGCATCTCACTTATATGGTTCCTATAATATGGGCAGAAATAGAATCTTGCTATTATAAAAACGCAGACCACATTGGCCACAAGCAGCAAGCATCTAGTTTTGGTGCTTGAGACCACAAACTAACAGAGCAAACTTGTAAAGGAGACTGCATGTTCAGAGCAGAACAGTGTTCCTCTACAAAAACTAGATCTGCAGGGAAAAGACGCCCCATGGCATTGCATTAAGGAGAAGCTTCTCACGCCGTAGGCCGAGAAAAACACCCGAAGGCTGGCTGTCCTGGACACGCCACCAAGTGCCTCTCACTCGTGATTGCTCAGGACTAGCTGATGAGGGGTATTTTTTTAGGTCTGTTTAAATTCGCTCCCATAGGGAGTCAAATTCAGGACTTGGGGTCTTATTTGAGCCCTGCTAACTAGTAAAGTAGAAAATGTGGCTCAAATAAACAGTACCATGGTGGTTCTTGCGGATTGTGGTGGTGCTGCAAGCTAAACATAAGCAACCAAATGATAAACACGACGATATAACCTACACAAGATATAAATTCAAGATAAAATAGATGAAACATTTTCACTTCTACAAATAAAAAAGAAACCAACCTTACAGTACAACAAATCAATAGTTAATTACCTGATTCGGCATTGTCTTGCTTCTCGGCCAGGTATAGCACATGCAACAGTTTGCCAGTTTTTCCCATGTTTGGTAACCATTTTAGTGAGAATTTCATCTTCCTGTAAGAAAATATTTGTTTCTCAGTAGTCATGATGAAACAAGCCCAAGTTGAAATACTAAATAAAAAATTTTGGTGCAAACAACTTTCCTCTGCTAACCATTTGCCTTTGGTCCTTTCAGGAATTTTTACACTACTTCCATCCTTGATGCACTCAGCATTTCTCTTGCACAGTGGGCCCCTCTGCTTGATATATATATATATATAAAAAAACTAAATACATACACTTCCATTCCACGAAGATGTGAATATAACAAATAAAATTGATGATAGTTATATACGAAATCTGACCATGAGGTATCTGTAACAGCAATAAAATGATAATGATGCAAGAAGAGATCACATGCAAACTAATATGCTACAAAGTACACAACAGTATGTGAAAGAAATATGGTTTGGAATTGGCCCAGGTATAATCATATGGCTGTTGAACCCCACCTTCATAAAACAGAATATTTAAACTTGGGAAATTATGTTCAACTTTGAGTAAGCATTTTTGCTGAAATTGAGAAAGAAAGTGTGAGGAAGAATTTTTGTGTATGTGACTGGAGGTAGTATCTTCCACTAGATAGATGCACATTATAGCAAAGTCAAACTTGTATACATAAGAAGGAATAGCTGAATCATCTTCAATAAATGGAACTCCAACTACTTTATAATACTACTAATAATGAAGGTGCATTCTAACTTCTACCTGTCTTTGCTGATTCCATATCTTGGCTACGTTTGGTGGTTTCATGTGGTACAACACTCTGCATCCATAGTTAAAAACTGACATAAGCACTTAGATACCATCAGAATAACACAAATACAAAAGTGTGAAAAAAAGTAAATGCAAACAACCATTCAGTTGGATCACAAACTAGGAACAAACTCAAGATTCATATAAAATATCAAACCAACCTTTCTGATGAGTCAAATGAAAGCATAAACAGGCTTCCTATGCATCCACAAAGCTTTTGCCAATGAATTACAGTGCATGTTCTTTTGCTGGTTAATTTTTATAGTAATACAACAGCTGGTTGAGAAGTACTACTGCTTCAAATACAGTATCCATGGTTAAGAAAGGCTGTCCTTGGCAAGTTGGCGTAAATGAATACACATGTTATCAATTACATAAAACCGCATATTAATCTGAATGGGAAGAAAAAGAATGTAATGAAACACCAAAGCTTTGGCAACAGTTCACACCTTGAGCTCCACTGGGGTTGACAGAAAAGCCAGCTTCTTTCTTGTTCCTGCACACTGCTGTGATTTGGCCATTGTCATTTCTGAGATTTTGGCTGAATGGGTATCAGGTGCTTTAGCATAGAATAAGTCAGAGTTTTTTTCTTGCTGATGTATTAGCATTTTCAACCAGTTCTGTGAGCTCTTGTTTAAGTTTGGGGTTTGTCGATAAACGTGGTGAAAATCTGTTTCTATCAGATGCAGCTTTGCAGTCCTTTGGAATATCTGACTGATTGATCTGTGGAAATGATACATCATCTTGCAGGTCTGGAATGTGTTTGAGCAATCCTGAGGCCAAATATGAATCCAGTTTTCTTTTCATAGAACCTCTCCAATGTTCTTTGAGTGCATCATTTGTCCTGATTGTACATGGGGTCAACAATTTTAGTGCCACACTTATAGGAGGTTTGAAACAAGTAGAAGCATACTGAATTATCATTAAAGGGATAATTAAAATCAACTATAGCAATAACCAACATAAAGAGAGTTTTTCTTTCTTTCTTTTTCCTCGAACAGCTTTTTATTTTCTTTACAGGTGTCTCCATCCAATCCTACCTCCCTGGGAAATGTTTGACCATTTTACACCATTTGTTTCCGTAAACTTGCTGTGCACGAATCAATCTTAGTTCCTCCTGTTGCGACCAAGGCTCTCTGTTTATTGCTGGGTCTAGAATGTATTTCCATCTGTGTTTAATACCCATCAGAACATAAGTGAAGAAAACATTAGATGGTTAATGAATCTGATTATCTGAATGCAGCTTAGCAATGCTATACTAGACATTCTCACTAGTCAGTACTTTAATTCATTAAGGCTTCCAATTTATAACAGTGATTAATGAAATTAAGAGTGTAAAAAACTTCCAGGACATCTTATCTGGAAGAAATTTGTGACCCTTACAGCTTAGCTACAAAACCCCTGCAGCAGCAGAAGTATTGCAAAGATACTTTATTTACAGCTACAGCAGAGGCGTTGTAATTTCCACTTAAAGGACATGGATAAAGGTTGAAATCTTAGATACAGCTTAGCTACAAAACCCCTGCAGCAGCAGAAGTGTTGCAAAGATACTTTATTTACAGCCACATCAGAGGCGTTATAATTTCCACTTAAAGGATGTGGATAAAGGTTGAAACCTTAGAGCATCTTTTTTTACCGTAAATACAGCAGGGGACGCCCCCACTATAAGAATTTTATTAAAAATGGGAAACAATGAAACAACTGTACAAAGTTACAAACTAAGAGAGGAAAATGAAACAGACAAAGAGAAGGGAGAGAAAGGGAACTCGAACTTAGCCCAAGAGGGCTAACAAGGAAAGGAAAGCTGGTCTTTTTTAATACAAAATCTATGGCTTGTAGACTATCTTCCTCAAAGAAGTTTTGACTCCAAGAGTCAAGGGATGAGCGTCCATAATCGAAGAGGCTCAACAAGGTAAGAACTTCTTTTGTGATTTGTGTGACAAGGTATCACCAAAAAAAAAAAAAAAAAGTGTGACAAGCAGCCATCTGGTATGTTACTTGGAATACACAGTTTTAGAAAATCAAATTAGAAGTGGTTGCAACATGTAATGATGTTAACACAGGCTATGCCAGTTTCAGCATAGAATACTGGCAGCCTGATAATGAGCCAACCAAATGATAAATATTAGAGGATATAATATGTCTAGTATACTAATTCAAATGAATTGAAGCTAAGGTTGTCACATATAGGAAAAAAAAAAAGATGAAACCAACTGTACAGTGCAAGCTATTTACCTTGAAAGGCATGAATGTGCATTTCGGCCAGGTATAGCACATGAAATAGTTTGCCAGTTTTTCGTCCCATGTTTGTTTACCATTTGTGTGAGTGCCTCATCTTCCTGGAAGGAAAATTAATTTCTTTCTATTAACTAAAAATTTGAATAAATACAAAATACAATGTGAATGATAAATATTACAGTCTAAACAACTTTCCTCTGATGACCATCTTTGGTTTTTATTTTTGGAACCACTGCTCCCCTTGAAGCTGCAGACAATTTTCTTGTGAGGGGGTCCTTCTGTTTTAAACCAAAAAAAAACATTATCTAAATACATAATCAATATTCTATCCACTTATATTCGAGGAATATGCGAATGTAGAGAACTTTTCACCAATAGGAGTACCGGCAATAGTTATAAATAAAAGCTAATGGTGATGGGTGCATGCATGCAATGGGAGAGCAGTATATTGATGCATGAAAACACCAGCATGTAAAATATCATATGACAAAGCACTTAAGTGTATCCAAAATACAGAATGAACTTAGGACAAATGTGGCTACTCTAAGCACAACTCTTAGTTGACCTTTACTTGCTGAAAGCAACACAAATAGTATGTGGCATGCCAAGCACATGTATACATGGTCTTTCTTGAATTGGGTTAAGGGGGAATTTGGACCATGGAGTGTTTTTATTTCCAAGAAATTGAATCATGGGGTGTCACAGGAACTAATTGAGAGAAGATATGGCACAGGGAAATAATAGATTGATTCAATGTGTACAAGTAGGAGCATATACAGGCAAGGATCAATGTAGGGTTTATAGAATACACCCAATCAACGGTGATCCTTGCCTATTCCATCATCTATCACATAATCCCTAGGGACAAGCCAGCCAACCAGCGTGGGTGCCCAGGCCCATACTAATGACAAACCAACAAGCTAGTACCTTATATGAATTTTGCTTTTTGTTAAAAGCTAGTGGTAAAGTCAACCTTTTATGCATAAGCAAGAATAGTCAAAGTAATGAAGAATCTTCCAAAACATTCCAGCTAACTTGTAGTCGTCATCATCCAAAATGTCCCAGTAGTTGGACAAACAAACAGCTAAAAAATAAAGGTGGGTTCTAAAATAGGCAACATACAGAATCTGTATTTTTAACAAAGCAACTAAACAAAAGTAGTGATATGTAGACAAGTAGTTAGAATATTGCTGACCTTGTTTCTCTAAATGAGCTTGCAAGGCTAAAAGCCAACTGTCAATCTCTTCTTCTGATTCCGCATTTTGGCAATGTCTCACAGTTTCATGTGGTACATCACTCTGCAACCGCAGTTAAAAAACGACCTCAACACCACTGTACCATTCAATTAACAAGATCCACAAAACTACCAAAAGAACTAATGATCCAGCTAGATCACAGAAAAGGGAATATAAAAATCAGTATTTATAAAAATTCTTAAAATCAACATTTCTAATGAATAAAGTAAAAGAGGAAACAGGCAGCCATGGCATTGGTGGCTTGGTGCTATATAAACATAGAGTTGCAGGCACAAAAAGCGTTTGACAGAAAAGTTAAATGCAAATTCCTCACTGGTTACATTTGTTACAGTAACAAAACACTTGGTCTAGAAATAAGTAAAGCCTTAAGCACCATATCCATCGGTTGACAACAATTTGATATAAATGAAAAAGGTAAACACTTCTTTCTTATTATAGTAAAACTACTCTGAAACATCAAGAATGGCTCCCTGTAAACATTAGTACAATAGATGTCCATATATAGAAACACAAGACTGTTTTGAGTATTCTTCCTAGTAGCACTGCATGGGTATGGCATTACCATGTCTTGAGCAACCTCATCGGACTTGCTTGAGTGTTCTGGTTGACTGTTAGCCCTCCTAAAAGAGGAAGCAATAATCAAGTGAACATTATGTAATCAGTCCTCTTATCAAGTTTTTAAGGCACAATAATAATAACTTTGATTCTTGTGTTTCAACGGTCAACAAAAGTATATACATACTAAGGAATATATTCCCATAAAAAGAAGTGGACTGCTGGTAATACAAAATGCCTATACTCAGATTAAGTTGAAAAACTCTGCTGAAACTTAACGCTACAGGAAGCTGAAGCCCCATTCTACTGAAGCAAGTCGCCACCAGATTCTCGACGAATTAAGCTTGCATAGTCTTAATGTTGCAGAAGAAAAACTGACAGCAACTCCCCCATGGGGGGATAACTCACCGCTGGCCGATTGTCATCCCATCGCTACTCTGCTCCATGGCTGCGCTAAGCCTCGCCTGAAGCCTGGATAAAACAAGCATATGGACAGAGATCAGAACGGCGAAACAGTAGAGCTAGCGGATGTAGTCGTATGAATCGAACCCCAGTTACTCCTTTTTGGGGGCGGAAATAAACTGGTAACAGTACTATTACACCGCGGCCACCAAATTGCTAGAGTGATTCGAGTTTGATTGCTCACAGAAGAAGGAATCAAATCAATCCTGGTCCCGGCGGATCTGCATTTCCGGCCGTACCACCGGGGAGTGTGAGGAGAGCCGCCACCACTTGGACGACGAGTTCGATCGAGGTGTGGGCTTTATCGGTGATGGCGGGTGCCGGAGCGAGACCGCGAGGCGGATGGGAAGGGAGGACCGGAGCAGGATGGTGTGAGAGCATACAGTCTCCGGCTCCGATGGAAGCGAGGAGTTCAGAAGCGTGGCTCACGCGCCAACTGTCCCGTAGCACGAGTAAGTGGCACCTCGCTCAGCTCTCCGTGGAAGGCTGGAACCCACGTGCCCACGCCACGGTCAATTTCCACTGACTTTGGTACAGTATGTTGCAGAGTTACATTTGCTAGTATTTTCGCCATGCACAACGTTCATGCTGAATTATTGCTAAAAAACGTTTATGCTGAATTAGCTAAAAGAAAAGTTTGGGCTCAATTAGGAGAGGATAAATAAAACAGTAAAGTTCATTATGGGTCCCTAAACTTATAGCGTTGTGTCATCTGGTCTCTAAACTTCGTAAATCGACCGTATAAGTCGGTCCCTCGAACTTGTTCCACTATGTCATTGTCACAGATCGGTTGGATTTCGGGCGTTTGGTGACCGTCGCTTAATTTAACCGGACGGGCGGCGGTGGCAATCGGGGTTGTCGGGGAGGGATTGCCGCTGGCGGCAATCGAGGTTGCCGGGCGCTAGTGCCGGCAAGCAATCGTGGTTGCCAGCGCGGGTGGCAATCGTGGTTGCTGGGGTGTGGGAGAAGAGGAGGAAGAGGAGGAGGACAGCGCCGAGCCGGGCATAGGCCGCCTGTGGCGGCGAGGTGGGGAGGCGGGGCGGTGGCGTGGGAGTGCGTGAGACGTCTTGGCGTGGAGAGAGAGAGCCTAGGGTCGAGAGTGAAGCCGTTGGGTGTTCCCCTTTTTTTTTTCTTCTTAAGATTCAACCGATTACATCTCCCTTGTATTTATAGACCGGAAAGATTTGCATGAGAAGTAGATCTCCTTTATTTTTCTAATCTATCCCTATTTTATCTCTAAATAATATTACTTAATGAGGGACTTAAGCGACGCGATGGTGGTGGCGGCGGCGGCTGGCAAGGGGGGCCTCCCCCCTCCCCATTTCGGCTGCTGCCAATGGGTGTAGGGTCAAGATGGGGACTAGAGGGGGGGTTGAATAGTCCTTTCTAAAACTAATTACGCCGGCTAAACAAATATGATGCGGAATTGAAACTATTCGTTTAGTCAATAATTCACCCCTCTAGCTATGACTCTAAATCACCTCACAAAAGATCCTATACAAAGCAAATGAGGTGATAAGCCTAGCTTGAGCTCCTAATCGTTTCTATTGCAAGGTCACACAAACCTATGCATTAGTACTTCAAACAAGGGTGAGCTCCTACATAATTCTAATGAGCAAAAGCACAAAGCCAATCCTAAGCTCACTAGATGCACTAAGGATAAGGCGACACACGCCTAACCCAAAGGCTCAAATTACTTAGCTACACAAACTAAGCAAAGCAACTAACAAGCTACACAAGCTAAAAATTACAAGAGCTACTCCACAAGCACAAGCACAAGCACAAGCACAAGCACAAGGTATATATGAATGTAAATACAAAGCTTGTGATTTGGAGAATGCAAACCACCGAGAAGAGTAGACAAGTTGACACCGGTGATTTTTTACCGAGGTATCGGGAAGCTTGCCAACTTCCCCCTACTCCTCATTATGTCGACCAACACCTTGGGTGGTTCCGTCGGTGTTTCACCTAGATGGTTCTTTGGTGTGATCCCAAATCACTTGCCCCTCAAGGCACGCCCCGCAAGGCACCGCAAGACACCACTCTCAAGTGAGCCTCTCAAGGCACCGCGATCGAACCCACACTCACAAGTGAGGTAACTCAATGACACGCTCTAGTAGTGTCGCTCTTCGCGATCCCCGCGAGGTGAGCACGAATCTCTCTCACAAATCCTCCTCAGGAGCACCGCACAATATTCCTTACGTGCTTCACGAAGTCTCTTGCCACCAAGCCGTCTAGGAGGTGGCAACCTCCAAACAACAAGCACACCGGAAGCACAACACGATCACCTAGTGCCACGCAATACGATCTCTCAACACGAATGCACTAGAATCGCTCACTCACTCAATCGAATGAACGCTATCAAGTTAGAGTGAGTGGAAGGGCTCTCAAGCACCACAACACAAGCCACCAAGGCCCAAGTGTGCTCAGCAACCGGTCATGGCCGGCCACCACAAGTATATATAGGCTCCATCCAAAATAGAGCCGTTGGGAGGAAAAAATCCATTTCTGCTTGGCGTCGGCCAGGGACGCACCGAGCCCGGACTCATCGGCGGGTTCGGTCCGGCGTCCGGTCGCCCCTAACAGGCGTCCGGTCACAAAGGGACAACGTCCTTGGCCCCACGTCGGCGGCTTTGCTCAAGCGTCAGGTCCATGCTTCCGGTGCATCCGTCCGGTCGATCTCCAACCAAGACTCGAAAAACATGCTTCTTTGGAATTTCGACCCGGAAGCACCGGCCAGGGACCGTCCGGTCGGGTCTCATCGCGTCGGTCATGAGTCGTCGCGGGGTCGATCGAGCTTGAGCTGCGAAACACCATCGTTTTCTCCGTCGCCTTTGCTTCGACATGCTACCCAACAAGTATACCAACTTGAGCACGAGGAATAGCATGTTTTCACCACCAACTTGCAACGGCGCAATAGAAAATATGCATCTCATTTTCTCAAAAGCGTCGAATCCGCCGAGCGGTTCCCAAACCCAACTCAACCACGCAAACCATCGCCACCTTTGCAAATGTGCCAACATCACCAAGTGTACATCACCATGTGCATGTGTGTTAGCATTTTCACAATCATTTCAAAGGGCGGGTTAGCTCTTACCATGCCACTCGATCCTAACACGTCGCAAAGTTAGATCACTCAAGTGGCACTAGATGACCGATATGCAAACAAGTTTGCCCCTCTTGATAGTACGGCCATCTATCCTAAACCTGGTCATAAACTTCTCTAAGCACCAATGACCGGCGAAATGAAATGCCCTATAGGTTATACCTTTGCCTTGCGCATTTCCATTCCGCTCTATCTCCAAGTGCCGATGCAACACATGCACCAACACGATCAAGAATGATATGATCCACTTCATATCATCACATGACCTTCTTGGTCCATCGATCTTGACCTCACTTGCTCTTCACCGTTGCGTCGGTCCATCAGCGCCAAGTCTTGCCCAAGCTTCACCGCCTCGCGGTCCATCGCTTCACTGCCTCGACTTGCCCTTCACACTTGCAACCGGTCCATCAAGCCAAGCCTTGTCTTGATCTTCACCATCTCGGTCACATTGACTCCATGTCATGTCTTATATGCAATAAAGCTCCTTCATTGCGTCACCATATGTGAACTAATCTCACCGTGTATTATCTCAATCACACATATTAGTCCACCTAATGTTGACACTCAATTACCAAAAATCACAAGGGACCTTTTTGTTGGCCTTTTAGAGTTGCGACAAGCCCTTTTGGAACCCCTCTTGACGGCATGTGACGGTCATCTAGGTCCTTAAATTTGCAAGTCATTAGTTTAGGTCCTCAAACTTGTTCAATTGTGTCATTCTGGTGCCCTAAGCTTGTTTTTGAGTCTCATATGTGTCAAAACACGGTGATCTAAAAACTTTATATCAAAAAATAATTCATAACGTTTTCATATGAACTTGAATGAAGACAAATTTTATATTAAAGTTGTAGCCCTAAACAATTTTAACTCAAAAGAAATTATGAATTTTGGGTCATACCAAACCGAACAGAGCCATAACTCATGTTGACTTCACTATGAAAATCTCATTGTAGTACTATGGTCATAGAGTATGTATATATAACTAAGGGTGCGAGGTATAGCAAAAGTCAAAAGGTATGCAATTGTTTTGTGGTGTTTAATGGTAAATTAAATAGCCAAAAAAAAAGATACCTACATAAAAAGATGATAATACCGGCTTATGCTTTCCTCCAAGTCACCCTCTCCTTACTCTTTGACCGAACCCTTTCTTTTGATACTCCCTCCGGCCCCGGAATAAACGTAGTTCTCGCTTCCCAGAAAAAAGCTGTCGACAGCAATTATATATTAAAATAGGGTTAATATTTATATTACATAATTAGTATCATCGGAAAGATATTTTGATCTAATTTTTTAACAAATTTATTTAGAGATTTAAATATTGTACGTATTTTCTACAAATCGAGTCAAACTTGTGGCACGAACACCCAAACTGTGTTTAATTTGGGACAGAGGGAGTACATTAGACTAGAGGAACCATAGATATAATAACAACGTTAACCTAGGGCAGGGCGGCAACTTTGCCTTACCCTTTTCCCCTTTGGCGACTAGGCCCAATCAATCTTTAACCCTCGCGACCTTGCCCTCGCACTTCCCCCTTCTGGCTAAGCAGACAACACTAGGTGAGCGGCCTTGTGTCTTAGGAGTGGCCTTGTGGCTACATATCTCTACACAACAACCATGGAAGAGTCCAAATACCTTCTTCTATTTTGAGATGGGTACTTTAGCAAAATAGCAATGATGTCTAGATTGGTTAACCTATATATTCGTTGTTGTAAAAAAAACCTATATGTTCATTGTGATTTGAAGCAGGTCAAAACACATAGAATTGAAACTTGTTAGAATTCAAATATTTTTATAACGTTGTCACCAAAGATCGTTGACATGTATAGCTTTGGGTTGCTACAATTAGTTGACTTTATAGTTGAGCATTACTTATGGGTTCTAAACAATACATAACTTTCCTCATATATTCGGTGTTAGTGCAACCGGAAGGGGAGGGGGAAGGAGAAGGAGATCAGGAAAGGATAACATTGAGCTAATGTGTCATACCCAATTTATAGAACAAATTGAATAATAGATTATATGTGTGCCCTGAAATCAATCACACACATATAATGACAAATGTAATGGAACAGTACCAACCGAGTGTCTTATTACATCACGAACTTTATCTCAAAACATAAATATCACAAATGTCTAAGCAATAATATATAATAGCTAGCTAAACACCATGGCGCCTCCAATGCCACAGGGAAGATCAACTGGTTGACATTCAAGTCTAGTAATCATCTTCGTAAGCTTTATACCCATAGCCATCTGTACCCATCATGAATATTGTCCAAGTATGCAAAAGAAACAAGTGTAAGTACATGTCGTACTCAACAAGGTAACATGGGTGGATGAGGCTCAAAAGCTGACACTGGTTATCCTACGGTGAACTTTTAGTAAGTCATAGTTTTATTCATTCTAATAGTTCTAAGTTCTGCTTAGCCACCAATTATTCCCCAACAATTACTTAAGATCACCATAATTCAAGTATCACCATTCACATCTCAACATCATTATCACCATTAATTCATCATTCTCATGATGTTACCTTTATTCCGTGAGTTTTCCGGGCCGTTCTAAACCGCGAACATGGCTGTTATAACAATTTTACTCTGTGTAGAGGTGTACACTTTCAAGTTATGATTTTCGAATGAGTAGGTTAATTAGGCCTAAACAACGAAAGTCATACATAGCCTTTCGAAAGTTTATCTAACAAGTTGGAAGCCGCTATAGGTTTCAGATGGCGCCATATATAGGACCCTCCTTCTCAAATGGCAATAATGACACGCAGTCTATACACATAGGGACAGAAGCCGCACTATACCCAACCGGCAAACCCCTTTTGCGCCACAAGGGTAACCGCCAACATGTTAGACAAGGTCTTTCTAATCGACTACAGTCGGAGCCATATGACCCTCCCAGTTGTACGGTTTTCCCAGTTTTTGTCAATGGATCAGTCCTTATGGAAGGCCAAGAGCATCAAAAGAGCTCTCTCGCCCTGTGGTTTCATTATCATGTTCACCATCACCATTCATCTTATAAATCAATACTCATCATTGGGTTCATTTATCTTTATGTTGAGCGCTAGCAAAACTACCCAATGCAAATATCCCAAGGTAACAAGGAACAAATAACAAAACTAGGACATCCTTATGGCAAATTAAATTAAACTCATGCACATGAAATGATGATTAAGGGTGAATAGGTCAACAAGGAAAAGCCCAAGCTCTACTTGCCTTCAGTGGGTGGTGGTTAGTCTTGTTGGTCCTCATAGTACTCTTGGTCACCGAGAAACTGATCCCCAACAAACTGCTCATTGTCTACTCAATCACCACGCAACAACACGCAATCCGGAATCATTCATGCAAAGCAAACAAGCCTATAATTAGAACATTGCACCAACAATACAGAAATAAAGTGAAAAGTTTCATCAATCATTCTACATTTTACTACGATCACATAGGCGTAAAGATCACGCGAATCAGAGCTAAAACGTGCAAGATATGAATAAAACAAGTCTAACTAAAGCATAGTAATTAATTAAATCTAACTACAAAAATTAACAGTGGAAAATAGTAATAACAATGGCATAAACCTGGCGATATTATTCTCCTAGCCAGGTCCACGCACGGATACACCACTGCTGTAGGTCACTGCAATACTGAAAACAAAACAGTGGGCGTGTTTGCATGACCCTGTACATGGCCGGCTCGGCCTGTCCATTAGGTACAGGACAGCCTAGGCCAGTCCCAAGTGGTGCAACTGCTATTGTTTGTCAACATGTACCAAATAGACCTGGCTCTGTGGTGACTGTGTTTGTTGGAATGTATAGGTGGATACAGTCACCCTTGTATCTGGATACGGTGGCGTTACCTCCCCTCTCTTCCATGTTGCCATTCTCTCAAACAGTTGGCGGGTGGGGAACAAAGCAGGACTATGACGGCCGCCGTGTGTGTGCGTCCTCGCGTGACATGGCCATGGCCGCTGCGCGTCGACTGCACGAGCTCGACACCGGAGGCAGACCATCTCGGCGGTGGCGTGGATCGCGCCGATGTCGTCGCCGCAGACGGTGTCCATGCCGCCGCCCGGTGTGTGCGGTGTGGTGGCCCGCCGCCCGGAGGTCCTCGCACCGCCGCCACAAGGGAAGGACGAGGAGGAGGCACCGGAAGCGGACGCTCAGCGGGCGGCGAAGCAAAGGAGGTGGCGTGGAGCGCTTGTCTCCCTCGTGCCGGACATCACCGTGGGCGGAGGAGCGGGGGAGTTGGGAGAGCCGCGCGTGGGGGCGGGGCGGCGGCGAAGGGACGAGCCGCGCCGCGGCCGGAGCTATGGACGGAACTATGCGCCGCGCGGCGGGCGTGACGGAGAAAGAAGAGTCGGAGGTCATCCCATCTCCACCGCGGCGCCCGCGTGAGCCAACGACAGCGCTTTGACGAGCCGGGCTCGGGAGAGATGAAGGAATTCGGCATTTCCGGGAGCCATGAGAGAGAGCGTGATTTGCATCAGTTGGGTTTGGCTCACTGGTGGACCAAACGACACAAACAAGTGAAGTTGCACCTGGAGGGCGCAGCCGGACCGTCGGGCCACCCTCACAAACACACTCAGTAGCTCTTAATCCAGAAGGGATTTTGTACCTGCATTATTGATTTTGTACCTGGCGATACTGAACTAGCCCCTATAGTCATTCCCCTTACTGAACTATTAGCTGCTCCCCGACCTTGCTCATCTGTTGACGTAAAAAAAAAGAACTTGCTCATCTGCTACGGAGCACTACTGTGTGCAAGACCAACAACAGTAACCTGCTTTGCTTGCAACAGGAGAAATTTGGTCCTCAAGCTCGTTCCGTAGGTGGTTTTCTGTTTTCTGGAAATAACAAAACTGGTTTGATTTTTATTAATTAATTTATTTTCAAACAGAAAAACTATCAAAACTTGTACCAAATTTCTTCTAGAAAAAGAATCTGCTCGTTTATGATTTACATATAAGTATTTGGAGATGGTTTATTTCTGTTCCTACCACTTTATTGCTTGTAGTTGTGCTCATAACTTATTTTTTTTAAAAAAATAAGACCAAAATAAATCTAAATAGAGCAACAACACATAGATAACATTTTTAAGAAAACTAGAATTAATTTCACCATTTTCTATTTTAAAATAATTAAAATATTAATTTTTAGAGATTAAATTGGACATTTATTATTTTTAGGAAACATAAAAACCACCTATGAATAGTCAGGAGATTAAATTTGTCTGTTTTTGATAGTTGGAGGATGTTTGTTACTCAGTTTCATTATTCAAGTATGAAAATGTGACGTGCAACTTGGAGGTTGAGAAACCCTTAGCTAAATTCTAAACTTCCATTTTTTTTTCCGTAATAAAATGAAACATTCGATAAATATTAACAAATAGTTTTATAGTTTATTTCTCTTTTCTTTTCTTCTATGGTTCATTTTAAGTTTCTTATGGACCATTTTAGAGTATGAGTTTAGTACTTCCTTGATTGTATAGTCTATATATATTGGAAAAGCTTCTTTCTAAGAACACATGTGCTCAGAATGCTCGGCCGCATACCCTCCTCGTCATCTTATGCGGGGTTGTGGCCGTTCGATGCGCTCCCATTCGCATGCGCCTTATTCCTGAATGTGCACTTGCTGGTGGCCACACTCACAACCTGTGCATATGACGGCCGCAACAGTGTTGGAGACGGAGGAGATGCTGCCCCACTTTGACAACCGAAGCATCGCCGCCCACAACCTTGACTCTAGCGGCCATAGATGGGAAGAGATTTGGGGAGGAAGGCTGTCGTGCAATTTAGGGGCCCCTGTGACGGTAGAGGTGGTGAGCCGGGACGAATAATGTCATCTCAGAAAGAACGTAGTTCTATAATAATGTCATGTTTAGTATTTCAAGTTTTCTCAGTTATATATAAAAAATAGTTATGACATCAAACAAGTATCATTAGATTTTTATAAGATGTATTTCCACAATAAATAATATTGTGTAAAAAAACATTAATAATTATTTTATTTTCTATATACTTGCTTGAACTTTGGACATAGTATTTCTTACCGAGAAACACCCAAGTTACTTTTTTTTTGACTGACGGAGGGAGCACCAGGTGAATTTGTTTGTCAGTCAAACTAATTTTGTTTTGTGAAGGAAAAATGTATCCAGATTTACTCGGTCAAGGCCCGAAGAAGACACAGCCAAGCTTCCGTTCAAACAAAAGACACCCGCCAAGCACAGAACATCCCACGCCGCCGCCGTCGCGCTGTGCAGTTTCGATCCCACACAAGTCCTCTCCTGCCACAGTTTCGATTCGTACAGAACAGAGCACGCCACCGCCACCGCCGCGCTGTGCAGAGTGCCGCAGGACCATCCAACGCCGCCGCCGCCGCTCGCACAGCCCACGCGCAGTATTCCCCACTCCCAACCCACTGCCTCCGAGCCGTGCAGAGTGCGGACCATCCCAGCGAGAGCGACCTGCATTTCCCACCGAATCGGAGGCGCCCGGAGCGGAGCGTGGATCGCACACGGGCGGCGACGAGCATGTCGGTCCAGACGCGCCCCGCTTGGTTGAAGAAGCTGAAGCGGATCATTGGACGGCGCATCCGCCGGGGAGCCTCACCCCTGAGGCCGCGCGCCAACTCTGCGACGAGGCGCTCCCATCGATCCAAAGGCTTTCCCCACCACCGGTCGTTTCGGCAGCATCGTTGGTGTGGAGGGCCCACCGCTCTCTACCGTGGAGCTGGAGAAGTCCATCGGAGAATGTTATCGCTCGAGGGGCCTCCGCCCCCGAGGGACGCACTCCATCTGTTCGACGAACCGCTTCCTCGAGCCAGGCTTGCCTCCATTTACGCCCTCACCCAGCTGCTCACCGCCGCCGCTCTCGCGCCCGGTCTCCTCCTCCACCGTGTACGGCGGTCCTGCACTCGCTGTGTCCATGTTCAACCGCATGGCGGCGGGCGCCGAGAAGGTGGCTCCAGACATTGCTACCTACACCATCCTCATCAGCTGCTGTTGCGATGCAGGCTGCCTCAACCTCGGCTTCGCTGCATTGGGCCAAATATTTAAGACGGGGCTGAGGATAGATGCCGTCATCTTCACACCCCTGCTCAGGACACTCTCGTCTTTGAGAACAGGGCAGTGATGCGGTGAAAGGCTGCACCCCCAATGTCTTCTCCTACACCACACTTCTCGCAGGGTTCTGTGATGAGAAGAAGTGTGAAGAGGCTGTCAAGCTGATCCACACGATGGCCGATGATGGAGATGACTGCCCACCTAATGTGGTGTCTTATAACATTGTAATCCATGGCTTCTCTAAACAGGGTGACGTGGTGAAAGCTTACACCCTGTATCGCAAAATGCTTGATCATGGGATCGGGCCAGATGTTGTGACCTATAGCTCAATCATTGATGGCTTTTGCAAGGTTCATGCAATGGACAAGGCCGAGGAGGTTCTTCAGCAGATGATTGACGGACATATTAGGCCTGACTGCACTACATATAACACTCTGATTCACGGATACCTCTCTTCGGGAAAGTGGAAAGAGGCAGTCAGAATTCTCAAACAAATGTCCAGTTGTGGGCAATGGCCAGATGTTGTTACTTACAGTATGCTGATAGACTGTATTTGTAAATCTGGACAGTGCGCAGAAGCTAGAGATATCTTTAATTCTATGATTGAGAGCGGTGAAAAACCCAATGTTGTCACCTATAGAAGTCTGCTTCATGGGTATGCTACCGAAGGCAATATTGTTGAAATGAACAATGTCAAAGATCTAATGGTACAAAATGGAATGCAACCTGACCATCAAGTCTTCAACATACAGATCTATGCATACTGTAAATGTGGAATGCTAGATGATGCAATCCTTACATTTAACAAAATGCAGCAGCTTGGATTGATGCCAAACATAGTCACCTACAACACGGTTATAGATGGGCTTTGCAAGATAGGGCGGCTGGATGATGCAATCCGTACATTTTACAAAGTGCAGCAGTTCGGATTGATGCGGACATAGTCACCTACAACACGGTCATAGATGGGCTTTGCAAGAAAGGCCTACTGGGACGATGCAATGTCCCTATTTTCTCAGATGATTGATGACGGATTGTCTGCCGATATCATAACATTTAAGACCCTAATCATGGTTTTTTCTAGGTATGGCAAATGGGAGAAGGCTGAGGAGCTATTTTATGAGATGGTGGGTAGAGGCATTCCTCCTGATGCCAATGTCTTCAATTCAATGATGGACAAGCTGCAGATGAAGGATTGAAGGACTGCCATTGGGGTGGAACTCAAGCTGCAGATGACCAAAAGGGGTAAATAGAGAACGGAGTCTTAACCTTAACTAGGGTCAGTTATGTTGTGCTTAGTTGTACTTGAAGATGATTTGGAATTGTCATTAATATGGATAAGTTAAGGTATAGTTTCTTGTCTACCCTGTAGTGTCATAGATCTTCTTGTCTTTTCAAATTTCAGTGCTACGAGTTGTGCAAGTTTGATCTTTTCTGAAGGATATGAATGAGGAGACTCCTTTCAATAGAAGGGCTATCTGCCTGCATCCTTAGGCATTTTTTAGCAATAGCCTTTATGTTTGCTGAAGAAACTGTATTTTTTTTTCTACTCTTGAGGATGTCAAGAAGACCTGGTCCTTAGTCTTATGATGAACGCCTCTGATTTTAAAACCTATGTAGACAAAGTGTAACTGTGTAAACTTCTTGTCATGGTTTCAGTGTTGTAGTCTTGCTCAAAGCTTTAGAAGTCGTTACACCAATCGAACTAGTTAATGTATTTGAGAAAGCAAGTCTTCAAGGATGCTTACAACACAAGTTATTAATTCAATACAAGGTGATAGTTAAGGAATGCTCGTTCTTTCTTTTTCAGTAAACCTTTTGTGTTGCATCTGCCTTTTAAAGTCTAAAACCTTGTTGCAGACTAGTAGATGCTCGACCTTGTATCTTTCTCTTACATTTTATTACAAAGTTGATATGCATTCTTTGTGCAAACTTGTAGTGGCCAGGAATAAAAAAAACTATGTTGATGCAATACTTCATAATGAGCAGAAATGAGAATATCTTTGACATTGTCATGCAATTATGTTTATCAAGAATATGTGTAACAGCTTTACAATGGTCTTGTATTGATTCCCAGATCAGCAACTCTTGTTGAAATGAAGGCAATATTGTTGAAATGAACAATGTCAAATATCTAATGGTACAAAATGGAATACAAACTGACCATCATGTCTTCAACATACAGATCTATGCATACTGTAATTGTGGAATGCTAGATGAGGCCATCCTTACATTTAACAAAATGCAGCAGCTCGGATTGAAGCTAGACATAGTTACCTATGGGACGATAATAGATGGGCTTTGCATGATAGGCCGGCTGGACGATGCAATGTCCTGATTTTCTCAGATGATTGATAATGGATTATCTCCCAATATCATAACATTCACGAGCCTAATTCATGGTTTTTCTATGTACGGCAAATGGGAGAAGGCTGAGGAACTATTTTATGAGATGATGGATAGAGGCATTCCTCCTAATGTCAAGGTGTTCACTGCAATGATGGACAAGCTATTCAAAGAAGGAAAGGTTACGGAGGCCCGAAAACTCTTTGATTTCATGCCCCGTGCAGGTGTAAAACCCAATGTTGTTACCTATAATGCAATGATTCATCGGTATTTCTTAGCTGGTGAAGTGGGCAAAGTGATGAAACTCCATGATGATATGCTCTTGATTGGCTTGAAACCCGATGCTGTTACCTTTTCTACTTTACTTGATGGCATGGTCTCTATGGGATTTAAACCTGATATTGTTACCTGTAAGACTTTGATTGATAGCTGCTGTGAAGACGGAAGGATAGAGGATGTATTAACTGTGTGTTGAGTAATGTTGAGCAAGGATGATAAGGCCCGATAATCGCCACGGAAAATATAAAACTGTGTGTCATTTCAGAATTGAATGACTGCCATTCGGATGGAACTCAAGCTGCAGATGGCCAGAAGGGTTCAATAGAGAACAGAGTCTTAACTTTATGTGTTATGTTGTGCTTAGTAGTACTTGAAGTTGATAGTCTTAACTCAAGCTGCAGATGGCCAGAAGGGTTCCATAGCTTGTTTTGTTGAGTAAGCATGTACTGAACACTCCATGTTGGTTTGTTGCGGGAGGTTCCAAGGTCGATACTCAATGCTACTAGAAAGGCATAGAACAAGGCCATGGGCTATAAGCGGAGATGATTTATCATGCTATTTTATCCTTCATCATCATAAGCTAGCTGAATTGTGAGAATAAGCCTTGTCAAGCTTTGTTTATGTGTTGCTTTGACAATCTTTCAAACATGATTCAATAGGTTTCGTAAGTAAAGGCCCTTACCTGGGTATTAGTTTTCAGTTTGTTTGGGAGTATACGATGAAGATTCAAAAGTGTTCGTATGTTTATGTAATGAACGTGCATGTCAATTCAGGCCAGTTGGAAAGCCAACAGTGCCGATATGCAATGTTTGTTTGTGTGAACTTGTAGGCATGTGCAACGTCGATCTTTGAAGTGAGTATGGTTTTATAACAATGATTTTGAGGGAAAGGAATGATTCCTTGTGCGAGATTGAATCCAACGAGGATTATGTGAACCATCGAATCATCAAATCGGGGCGCACGGGATGAACAAGGGCTCGACAGTATGGCGGCCGCCGGGGCTCCCCAGTGGCTCCGCCATTGTCAACATGAACAAGTCACCTTTCCGGTGTGCCTTAAATTGCTAACATTAGTGTACAAGTGGACTAAACAACCGCTATCTCACATCAAACATAAATTAGTCCACCTAGATTCCCAACTACTGAGGCTTTCATGGGCCGGGCCGGGTTCTTCTTGGCATCGCCACTGGAGGTCGCCCCCGACCTAGACTCCGAACGGTGCTTGGTAGAGCTCGCGGGCTAGCCATGGCGGGCTCGGTGCAGCAGCCTAATATGCCCGACCGGTCGGCGCCCGACTGGGGCGTTGTGGGCGGCCCGAAGACGACGGCGGCCCAATAGCCCGGCGTCGCCATCTTCCTCGCAGCCGCGTCGCCGTCCTCGCGCGACCCGCCGGCCGCCGCTCATATCGCTTCGCGCAGCTTTAGGGTTGCCGCCGCCGCCGCTTTAGGGTTCGCCGGCCGCCGACGATTAGGGTTCGTCGACCTCCCCTCCCCTTCATTCCTACCCCGGCATAGAAGAGCCCGGCCGCTCGTCGCCGCGGCCGTCGACACGGCGGCGGCAGGCGGCTCGGCCGGCGGTGCTCCGGCCAGGGAGAGACCCCATTTGGGTATGGGTTGGCGTGGGGAGCCGAAGGTCACCATGGTGCCGGATTGGAGCTCGGGCCGGGCGGCGACCATGGCGTCGAGCGAGGTTAGGTTAGAGAAGAAGTACGGGAGGGAAGGGACGGGCCGCCGGCCAGAGGACGGGGCGGCAGCCATGGCGTCGGCCGGAGCCCCCACGCCGCCGGCGCGAGGGCGAGCGGCGGGCGGGGGCGACGGGAGGGATGGATGGAGGTTGACGACGCATCGCCACCAAGCCGAGCACTAAGCTGGCTACGTGGGCCGGCCTCACATTGGGCTGCGTGGTTGGCGCACCGACGGTCCGCACCAACACGCCCGATGCGGTACGCCTCGCGCATGTGGTCACGGCGTAGCAGAGTTTGCGGGCGATGGTGGGTAAGAGTGGGAAAGAGAGAAGTAAAGAACGCACGGTTGAACAAATGTGCATAACAGGGTGGGTAGTTTTTCTAACTTCATCAAATTTGGATTTGGTAGAGCACCTCTGAGCTGCTCCACCAATTTAGTGAATTTGGTGGCCAATCCACTATTCTGCTGGAGTATATCTACGATGGATCTGCTATATCTAAAAATATTTTGACTAGAAAAATTGAATCCAGATTTAGGTGAATCCGGAGCCGATGAAGCTCTAGCAAAACATATCCACATATCTTTGATTTGAAGGGCAGATTTAAATTAAAAATAGACGGTAATGTGGCGACAAACATACAAATCGGATGGATTGCTTTCTGCTCACGTGGCGAAACCTTATCTCCTCGTCCCAACGACCTTTAAAACCTCGCTCCACTTTGCTTCCCTCCGGCAGATGGCAGCAGCTCTGCCACCGCCATGGCCTACCTCTCCTCCAACACGCGCTTTATCCCCATCTACCACCGCCGCTGCTTCTTCTTTTCTGCATCCTCCTCGCCACCCGTCGTTACTCCACGTTGCCATCTCCCTACACTGTCATGCCACGGCCGTGATCTGCTCGACGTAATGCCCAAGAGAGGCAGCAGGTCCCCAGGAACGGAGGAAAGCAGAGCAGGCCCAGCCGGGGCACCGCGTGGCATAAACGGATCAACTGTGCGAGGAGACGCCACGGCGGAGGAGACACACATGCCGTTGTGGAGGGAAGGCAGCCGTGGCGCGCCAAGATCGACGTGGAAGAAAGGGGACAAGGTTGTGCTACAAGAACGCGTGGAAGGGGAGTCACAAGAGAAGAGTTGGAGGCGAGGGCTCACACGGAGCTGGGGGTCAGAAGGGCACAGGGCGGGGAAACGCTGGACTAGGGATGGAACTGCAATGCGGGCAAAAGAATCTGGAAAGGATGGGAATTCAAGAGATGAGGGTACTGGAAGAAGAAACGCGAGTAAGAGAATGAAGAGACCAAAGGGTGGTGAGCATGCAGGCAAGCTGAGAGTTGAGCTGGACATGTGCTCCAAGAGAGGTGATGTGATGGGGGCGATCGCTCTGTATGATAAGGCAGTTGAGGAGGGGATCAAGTTGGGGCAGCATCACTACAATGTGCTCCTTTACCTGTGTTCTTCAGCTTCTCTTGGTTTTGTGCAGCCAGCAAAAAGTGGTAATACCGGTAGTGGTATTGCCAGTATTGGTCCTTCACATAAACTTGATCCTTTACCCAGCGGAGACTTGGGAGGTTCAGAGGGAGACAATGCATCTGAAGATCATGTTCAAGATCTGGGAAAAAACAAGGCCAGTTTGCTTCCAGGTGGTTCGAAGGCACAAACAGTTGGCATACCCGTAGGAGATGATCTCAGAGAGTATGCATGTGCACGAGGATCTGAGATATTTGAGAAAATGTGCTCAGAGAAAGAGAGAGTTCAAATAAGTGAGGCTGCTCTCACTGCAAAGGCACGGATGGCGTTGTCCGTGGGTGACAGTGACACAGCCTTTGAGATTGTGAAACAGATGAAAGGCCTGGGTTTAAAGCCAAAGTTGCGCTCATATGGTCCTGCTTTAACAGCATTTTGCAACAGTGGTAATGTTGAAAAAGCATTTGAAGTAGAAGCCCATATGTTGGAATCTGGAATCACACCGGAAGAAGCTGAGTTGGAGACACTTCTCAGGGCTAGTGTGGTTGCCCGACGCGGAGATAAGGTATATTATTTGCTGCATAAGTTTAGGACTACTGTCAGACAGGTATCCCCTTCCACAGCTGAGTTGTTTGAGACTTGGTTTCGGAGCCCAACAGCATCTAAAGTTGGTAAGAGAAAGTGGGATGCAGGTGCTATAGCGAAGGCTATTGAGAATAATGGAGGGGTTGGCATGGGTTTGGTTGGTTGGGGGGGGGAAATGGACAGTGACACGCTCAAACATCAACAAGAATGGTGTCTGCCTTGCCTGTGGAGAAAAGCTTGCTATTATAGATCTTGACCCAAAAGAAACAGAAGATTTTGCCGCATTTGTGGCAAAATTAGCTATCAAGAGAGAGAGAGACTCAAACTTTGAGAGCTTCCAGGTTATCTACCTCGATCTTTTTATATTTTGGTTTACCAGGTTGCAAATGAGTCAAATGAGTTCTTCAAATACAACAAATTATATAATGTTAAATGTTTCCAAAACCACTGATTGGGACAACTGCAGTATGAATGCCTTAGATGAAAAATAAAGTGAATGTATTGGTTTGAGTAAATTATATATGCCCAGAATGATATCCAATAATAAAATGAAAAAATGACACCAGTATGTTAAATCTGCATATAATCTATAATGTCTCAATTCTACATTGTTGTAGCAAATTTATCAGCAAGCGCTGCTGCTACTATCATGGAGAAGTAATTATTATCTTACCTTCATATCTGAAGTAATTTTCCCTATCCCTGATAAGTATGATTTCGTTAGGACTTCAATTATAAACTTCATGCATCAGAAATAAGTATTTTGGCTTTTTACTAGCTCATAGCTTATGTATGCAAGGTTATATTTGTGCTTATAATGTGTGAAGTTGAGGTCCATTTTGTTGATATTTCATATGGTTCTTGGAGCCCCTTTATCCTTCAACTCTCGTCAGTCATCTGTTTAACTTTTGGGCCCTATTTTTCATGTTCAGAAATGGCTTGAAAAGCATGGGCCTTTTTTGAGGCAGTCGTGGATGCTGCCAATGTTGGCCTGTTTAGCCACAGACACCTTTCTTTGAGTAAGGCATGTATATTGTGCTACATCTTTCTTCTATATTCCTAACTTCTCTTCTTTCTTCTAATTGTGAAAAATTTCTGCATGCTTATTTTTCACTTATCCTTGTTTAACTTTTTTTAGATAATGTTATCCTTGTTTAACTGGACAGGTTAATGCTGTTGCTGATGCAATAAGGCAAAGGTCAAGAAAATGGCCTTTGATAATTTTACATAACAAGCATCTCACTGGAGAGCGCATGAAAAACCTGGTCATCATAAGTTGGTAGAAAAGTGGAAGCAAGCAAATTCAATATATGCAACCCCTACTGGCTCAAACGATGATTGGTAATATTTTGGATGACTCTTTGCAGCAACTATCCATCTGCATATTGAATTAATCATTTTATGAAATTGGTTAAGGTCACCAATTTGTTCTGTTGGTTCAAGTAGAATAGTAGATCACCTAACAACTCTTAAACTGCTGCCATGTTTATACCTATATACAAGTAATCCCCACTATCCCAGTTAATATCGTTTAGTCTTTAATCCTGCTTTGTCTTATCATTGATCATCCTCAGATTTCAGTCTAGCATAGTACTAACGTTAGATGAAGGCTTTTATGTGTTCAGTGACCAAAAAATGTACAGTTTAGAATTACCAGTTCAAACCTCTTGGTACCATCAAACAAGTTCGGTGGCCCAGTGGAATTTATTAAATTGATTCCAAAAGTATCAATTTGTGTTTTTCAGGAAAAAAGGAACTCAATTTTGAATTCTATAGGTGTTTATAAGAGAAAAAAACTTATCTGTTATCAACTTGATCGATTACACATATTCATTATCTGCGCGATTGTGCCTGCATAGTGGTTTTAGCTACTTGCTGCCATCCTCACGAGGCTTGCCCTATTATCGCTGTCCATAAATTATTCCTGATTGCATGCTGACCTGTTGCAGTATATAATATTTTGGCCATGTAGTTCAGGTACTGGCTGTATGCTGCTATTAGATGCAAATGCTTGATCATTACCAATGATGAAATGAGAGACCACACGTTTCAGATTTTGGAAAGGGATTTCTTCCCCAAGTGGAAGGAAAGGCATCAGGTGGGATCATGTATTTTACAAAAGAGAAGTTTCTTTACTATATTGTACCACAACATTGTCTTACACTGTTGGAGCTGATCTTGTGTGGATAAAAAACTAATATTTTAGGCAAACTAAATCATTTTCATGAAGGAATTTTCCACGTGTCATGCATACACCACTAAGAAATTAGAAAGCTATCAAATCATATCTTAGTTCTATATGTTTGACAGAATATTTAGACACAATAGGTACAATTAGCATGAGATTTTGAGGACAAAAGTAGATAGAGCAGTAGCACACTAGCACATAATATTTTGCAGGCACTATGTTATTCATGAATCATTGTTTGACTAACACAAACACGTATCATGAAATAACTTTCCCCTTTGCTCAATAAGCCTATATCTCATTGCATTTCACCGCAGAATTTATTCACAGTATTGTTTTCACTAACAGGTACACTTCACTATTGAAGACAGCTGCATCACATTTCAGATGCCACCTCCATACTCAGTTGTAATTCAGGTCCGAGTTTAAGATGAAATATTATATCAGTTGTGGAATAGATCCATTCAAATATTCTTTTGACACAGTTGACTGAAAAGTGAAAACTAAGAAAAATTTAGGTTCTTAATTATTAGTATTTGAATATGTTCCATGGATTAAGTGAGTTATGTTTATAGCTCAATAGATTATATGAACTCGGATAGCAAGACACTTAAAATGAACATTATGAATGATAAAAGGTCTTGTTAAACAGTGCTTTGAGATATCAAAGTTTCTATTGAGGTCCACAAGTCTTGTGTCATTTATGTGGAGAGGTATTTGTGATTGTTCCATCATTTCTCTTTGTAATTCAGGAATCTGATAAAGGTCAATGGCATATCCCTGTCTCGGAGGAAGGTTTGCTAGAGAAGGACCGAACCTGGCTATGCGTTACACGGCAAAATTCACAGGCACAGTAACTAACGAAGCTGATCAGACCTTTGTGACATGCTTGCAAAGCCAAACACATTGAACGTTTTATCCCTGGACACTTAGGTCTGTATATCATCCTCTGTCTCTTCGTCAGTCTAAGAAGCTCCCTCTATTTTGAATGTTATTACTTGATAGTTATGATGAGTCAAATAATGAAAAGAAAAATTGATGTTAAGCTCCACGTTGGTAACTTCTCATTATGATTTCTAGATCGTCACTGGTTAATGAATTGCATATGTTGTAGATCTATCATATTCAGTTTTGTGTCGGTTCTACATTTTTCTAGTAAAATACGATGTGCTGATAACATGATTCCCCACTACTCGAAACAGGGTCTCTGCTATTTTTTTGTTACTTTTAGCTCATCCCAGCTGATGAGAGGCTTCCCTGCGGGATCAGGAAATAATCACAAAGCTGTCGAGATATGGTGACATAGACACATAGTGACTTTGCTTTCATTGGTGGATTTTTTGTCCTTACGGCATGCATGGAGAAAAGAACAGGACTTCGGAACACCCAGTTATTATTATACACGATTGTATTCTTTTTGCTGCCTCCTCCTCTTCATTTTAATATCTCATTATTGTTATATATGCTTTGATTGAGAGGAAAATGCATCATTCAGTATTATTTGGGAGTTACCAAGCCTCCTCAGTACTCTCTACATTCCAGATTATAAATCGCTTTGACTTCTTTAATGCATTGGGTTGACTATGTATGTTGACATAACTAGATACATAGCACAAAAAGTCAAAGTGACTTGTAATTTGGAAAAAAAAAAACTATATAAATGGGCGCGCATGCAATGCACAAAGGCAACAATGCCTCGCTTGCGTCCGTCAACACCACGGGCAAAGGTGGTGCTGTGCTACGTACCGCATGACGTGAACATCAATCCTCCAATGAAAGGCTTCTTCAGCGCTATCAGCAACCGTGAAGAAGGTCGGCAGCAAGGGACGCTTTTCTTCGCGGGCTACTCTTCAAACGTGCTTGACACCGCAGACAGCTCTGCAGACAGCTGCAATGGCATCATGCCCTGCGTGCTCGTCGAATTCGACATCGCAAACCGGATCGCTATTTGTATGATCAATACAAGTTGAGAGCAAGCGAGCTAGTTTTGACTCTCTGCACGCACAAGCGGTCATCAGTTGTCAATGTCAAGCAGAGCTCGAATGTATGACTCTCGATGTCGAACGTGCTATGGGATGCAGGACGCCGGGGTGAGGACTTCGCAGGCGACGATCATGGTCGGCAACAAGGTGCTGTCACCGAGGATCGACTCGTTCTCGTCTATAGGACCCAGAGCTGAGTTTCCTGCCATACTCAAGGTGAAAGAATGTCATGATGTCAGCACAATTGGTGAATATTTATGTAATATAAGCATAAGCCGCAGTTCTGACGACTGAAGAATGCTTTGTTTTTTTGCCAACGATAGTATGACAATCGCCGCACCCGGAGTGACCATCTTGGCGGTAGTGCGCGACTGGTACGAGTTCATGTCGGGGACACCCATGGCCTGCCCACACGTCTCGACCAAGGCATGATCAAGTCTACCATTGTCACCACAGGCATGCTGTCATTGCCATTGCCATTGCCATGATCAAGTCGATTTAATTTAACTCCTTGCTTTGCATTGCATGCTATCCTGTTTATCAGTGTCGACGACGGATCGCTTTGGCATGCCGATCCAAGCTGAGGGACTGCCTAGGAAACCGGCAGACCCGTTTCACATGGGAGGGCGGTGGCCACATCGACCCCGATAGATGAGCTGCTGACCCTGGCATGCAGGAGTACGACGTCGACCCCGTTACACCATATTGTTATCGTGCATAGCTAGAAATACTCACTAGTTAGCCAAGATATCTTGTAACACAATTGACTTGTAACTCAAGTAGATATTCCTATAATCTAGGGTGCATTCGGTTGTAACATTTCTTCATCTGTAAGCCACATCAGGGCTGTTCCTGTGCCCATATATATAACACGCAACCGAGACCCAGGAGAGGGTATCGCGTTCCCCTCATTTCCACATGATATCCAGAGCGCCAAGATGAAGAAATTTTGGATCAATATCAACCTTTCAAGTGGCACAAATTGAGGGAGAGTGTTAGACGATATTGTTATCATGCATAGCTACATAGAGTCCCTAGTTAGTTAGCCGAGATTTCTTGAAACACAATTAATTTGTAACTCAAGTAGATACTCCTGTAATCTAGGGTGTATTCGGTCATAACATTTCTTCGTCTGTAAGCCACGCCGGGGGCTGTTCCCATGCCCATATAACACGCAACCGAGATCCAGGAGAGGGTATCTTGTTCCCCTCATTTCCATAGACCTAGCCGAGTACACCACATTCTTTGCATGCACGCTCGATGCCTCGACCCCAAGGACGACTGCTTCGTCCTTCATGGGGCGGTGGTACCAACTCAACCTCCCCTCCATCGCAGTGCTAGACCTCAAGGGCTCTGTCATGGTGTCACACTCGGTCACCAACGGATTGGAGTAAGATTTCATGTTCACAAGAAGGACAGAAAAAGAAGAATGAGGTATGGTGTTCTTCGTTATGGAGGAAGAGGGAGGTCTCACGGCGCACGTGTAAAATATAATGTCGTTTACCCAACAGTGCAAGGAGTTTTGACCGCTACATTACATATATAGGAGGGTAACTAAAGACAACCGGACGATACGATGCAAGTCTACGCCTGATTGATGATAAAAAGAAAAGAAAATTTTTAGCTCCTCTTTCTTTACCTCTTTCTTTACCAAACACTCCTTTCTTTAGGAGAGACGCCCCTTCGTAAGACTTGTTCAGTGAGTTTTCAGGCTCACAGGCTCAGTCTTGTTCACTAGGTACTCTTGCTTGTGCCTAGGAGCCTAAGAGCGTGTATAAAAAGGACTGAGGTTGTCAACCAAGGAACATAGTGCTCCTCTTCTTCCACTTACGAACACATCCTTCAACAAAAAAAAACATATCACAAACCTAGACCCTTAACTGTCCAAGTGGAAGCAAGCATATGGCGAGAGCAGCTAAAGATGTGCTCATATGGCGGCCATGCTTGACCATGACAATGGCGTTGAATGCCACTTGTCTCTCTACCATCGCTCTCTACCATCACTGGTCCACGACTACTCCATGGTGCGCATGGCCAACGACAAGGCTCGCTAGTTCACCATCTTCGAAACAACCTCTTGTTGCCCTCAACTCGTCATCCAACATCAGCGTCTAAAGGCGATCTAATGGACGACAAGGTGGCCAAGGTGTACAACTGCACGTTCGACCCTCAGCGCCACCCCATCCTCGACAACTACGCCACCAGGAACAACCGTACCACAACTTCTTCACTCCCAAAACTATTGTGGCCTAGTCGACCAACTTCACGTACAACGTCGATTCGGTGGAAATGGGCATGGACGGCAGCCCGCCGGCCATCAGCAACATCAAGGATCAAGGGCCCGGCTATGGTAGCTGTTGGGCTTCCGCGGTTGTCATGGTTGTGGAGGGAATGCACGCGATCATGACCAAGACGTTGGCAATTTCCTATCCGAGCATGTGATAATTGATTGTGGCACGATGAGCCACGACCGCAAAGACGGCTAGGGCAGAGTGCTCTTTGGTACGTGAGAAGCCATGGCAAACAGCCTATCCCTACAAGGGACGCCAGGGTTTTTGCTAGAAGCTAGGTCATCAGCCATCGTGCAGAGGCGGAGCTTAGGGGAGGAGGCTAGAGTGAAGGCAAGCTTGATTTAAGGACCCTTTGCCTCTAAAATACCTATTGTTACAATAGAGGAGGCATGTTTATATAAGAAATTTTCATACCATAGAGGGTAGGGGGCCTTGGCCCCTAATCCCGATCGATGGATATACTAAAGTGCCGCCATATCTTGAAGTGGCACTCAGAGCAGTGGTGGTTTGACAACAGATGACGACAATGGGCTACTCCTACAACTTGATCACCCATGACACGAGACCTATTGGATCTTGAAATAATCATGGGGTGCATCCTCGAGAGTGAAGGGTTATATGAGGATGATGAGAAAGATCAATAGCATGGGTCCGGTCTTTGTGGCATCCACAAGAGTGCATTTTACCCCTGGTGCAACTAGCAAGAGAGGTAGTAGGAAAAGGTATGATCTTAGTACATACTTAATTATAATAAATAATATTGTGTAATAGTCTCGGTTAAACTGAATCAATATCCAAGCACCATCGACGAAGCCGGTAGCGGGGTCAACCCGGGCTTGAGCCCCCCCCCCCCCAACGATGGCTGAACAACTAGAGCCCCGTCAAGGCCCCCTTGATTTGTTAGGCATGGATGAAGGTGTAAGAAGGGCCGCTAGAGGTAGAAGATGATCTTCAACCCTCCTTGATTATTTCGGCTTTGTCTCTCTAGCCGATTACCTAAACCGGAGACGCATTCACCATTTGCATCGCCCGCAAAGAAAGGTCACGGACCCAAAAACTTACCTTTTCTAATAACGTTGACGCAAAAGAGAAGATTGCAATGTCGCCCAGCCGAGCGCCGCCCGCCTCGCCGCGTTGGGCCATTATTCGCCAGGTTGCACGCCGTCGTGGACCCGCCTTTGCCGTGCCACCTCCGACCTCCCATCTCCCCGCCGTGTCAGACCATTCCTCACCGGACTTGCCCGTGTCAGATATCCAAATGAGCCCCGAGCTCGACCGACGCGGGCGTGATGGGCATGCAACTCTCAGTCGACCTACTTTGCACCGTGCTGAATAGGTTGCCACCACGGTTGCTTCCGAAAGACCGTGTCGTGCTCGAGGCCGCCTTCATGTGTTGTCGCCGTTGTCGTCTATGGGCCCGCTGACCGCGCCAATAGCTCCCTATCGCGGGCTTCGCCTGCCCGGCGTCTCGACTCCCCACCGTGTGCTCTCCTCATTGAGTCGATCGCGCCTCGCCATGGCAGATCCACGGTGGAGCACCTCGTCCTCAAGTATGACCGCCTCCACCACTAATGCCCCGCCACATCCTCCTCCAACGGCTCCGGCCACCTCTTCCTCTTCCCCGTCAAGTTTCCCCAACCACCTCTGATGCGTCCAGGAGAGAGAACGATGTAGAATTGGGTTTCCTCTCACGGTGGACGCAAAATGGGTCATCCATTTGCCTCCTCTGTTGGAGTGCTTTTTTTACCTACGCATCACTCGTTTTGGGTACAGTTAGCTTGTTGGAGATGGTCTAAGAAATTGGAGCAGTGTGTGGTTGTGTGAAATAGATGTCCTGCGGTATTGTTTCTGTATGAAAAATCATCGTGGGTGGTCTACTTCTGTTGTATTGTGCCTGTATACACTCCTACAGATGAGAAAACTGATCCGTGGCTTGTTGGCTATGTTAGGGTGGGTTTTTAATTAAATTTTGTATGTAAACTTTGCTCAAATTGAACATAGAAATTGGAGCAAAATATATGTAATTTGACCAGATATGAATATAAGTTTAACATTTGGGTGATAGGGATTTACAATCAAGGACTCAATTTGGATGATATGAAAAAGGCAAAACCACCCTGTTTATTACTACTCCTTAAAGATTCAACTGAAATAAAAAGGAAAAAAAAAAGGCAAGACCGCCCTGTTTTTTACCCCCTCCGTTTCGTCACGACTTCGACCATTCTTCTTATTCGAAATATCATGTCATTTATTTTATTTGTGATTTGCTTTATCCTCGAATGCATTTTAAGTGTGGCTTTCCTTTTTTTTTTCATATTTGTATAAAACTTTTGAATAAAATGAAAGGTCAAACGTACTGGGGAAATAAAACGGCAACAAATATTTCAAAGCCGAGGGAGCACTACATGAGTGTTTTGGGCTGTTCCCTCCATATTTTTAGCTCCACGCATATTGTTCAAGGAAAACAGGGTGAAGTTATGAATGAAAGCATCTAAATTGGTGCTCCATGGACTGGAGTTTTTCTGGAGCTGCTTGGAGTTATGAAACTTTGGTTGCAATGACTTCACAATTTACTTGTACTTGCACCATGACCGTACGGCGAAAACACAGCTGACGAACTATCTTTGTATTTTTTCTGGCCCCATGGCCTTAAGGCGAAAAACACAGCTGACGAACTATCTTTCTCACTTCCTTCTAGAAATACATATTTTCATCTCAATTTATTGCATAAGCAACAAATAGATGTGTCATATTCAGATTCCCACGCGCTTCATCTCCCAAGGAGTGTGATGATCCCCCATCTCTATTTCAGTTCTGTGGCAACGCACCGGCGCACGCACACTGGTAGTAAAAAGTAACGGATGAGTGAGAATATATACATAAATTTTGTAAGTGACCCAAGTCACACAACAGGTTCTAGGAATTGAAGTTGTCCCAGTTACCATACAGTACGAATGAAGGCTAATCGGATTCAGAAGATTCAGAGGTTTCTTCTAAAAAGGGATCTCCTCATAATTGTTTTCATTGTCACAAAAAAAAAACACATCATTTTATGATGGCAAACGAAGCCCAAACATCATCTACTTTGTTGAATACGGGTCCTGGAACCACATCATCTACTTCATGTTGATATAGATACTGAAACTATTGTAGTTGACCAACAAAAATCAATAAATTTTCCTTGATTGGTTGAAGAACAGTAATATAAACTAGTTGCAAGAATCTTCCCCACTTGATGCAAGTTGCAAATGATCTGTACAGTAGTATTACTACTGTATGTATTATATGCAGTCAAAAACAAGTCTCTAAAAAACACTTTTCCTTTAGCCCCAACGAAATACATACCTGGAAAGCGCTTAACATCGCTGGCAAGATGGAGGCCCCAAAGTAAGTACATTTATCCAGTAGAAGAGGGAGTACTTGTAGCCTTCGTCCCCGGGCGCGCACCCGGTGTGCAATTTGCGGAGCTCCTCGCTGGTGAGGTCACCGAAGACGTTGAGGCCCAAGTGGTGGACGCCATCCTCGGCCTCGGCAGCGGCGGCGTTTTGCTTGCCGAAGCGGAGGAAGTTTTCCTTGAACACCGCGTACCGGTGCTCCTCCTCGTCGATGGAGCTGTATGTCTTCTTGTACCTGGCCATCCAGTCCCTGAACACCGTGCGGGTCTCCACCTCCTCGCTCCCCTCATCGTACGCCGCAGCCAGCGACGACAGCAGCAGCAGCAGCGCCGCCGCCGCCATGAGAGCCGTGGACCTCCTCATCCCCGCAACCACGCGAGTTCGGGCCGGCGGCTGCGGAGATCTGTGGGGATCGCTTTTCCGTGTGGGAAGAGGAGGGGATGGGGGAGTGGTGGCAGTGGGGCCCAGATACGGCCAGTTCCCTTGCGGCTGGCGGTGCGGTGGGGGCAGCCGGGTAGGTGGTGGTTTCTAGAACGCGCTTGTCTTTTTTTAAAAAAAAAAATAAAAACTTTGATACTTCCTATCTCTTCAAACAAATATTACTTTCAAAACAAAAAATATACAGTTATAAGAAATGTGTCGGTCAAACTATGTTGACCAAATTTATTAGCATGATGTATCAGCATTTATGTATTGAAACCAATTTATTATGAAAAATATGTTTCATAACTAATCTAACAACACTTATCTTGTCTCATAAATATTAGTATTTTTTATATAATTTTAGTCAAAAGTCGCGATGTTTGACGGGCGAGTACATTCATTCGCCTTTAAAAATAACGTAAACCACGCTCTTCAACCCAACACAATCTAAACCAACCGATTGATTCCAGCCTTGTGACGTGCAAGTCGTCGAGCCCGTCATTGGCACGCCCTCGACTTTGGGGCCCCAACGCCGAGAGGGGCACGAATCCTCCAGGCCGAGGGCGGCTGCAGTGTCGTCGGGGTAAGACGCCAAGTACCACATCGAAGACGAGTCGAGCGGCATGCGGTCGGTGGCGCAGGCACGGGACGGCACGTCTGACAGAGGTACACAGGGAGCGGGCTTAACCACACCAAGGAAGGACGACAAGGTGTATGACAAGTATAGCGGCTTCTGCTTGAAGACGATGGCCTACGTGGACGCCCTTAACCACCCCTGAGTTCCCGTCAATCACCTTAAGGCCAGGGCAGGCCAGGTGTACAAGAACGACATGATCTTCAAGTTCTTCTTCTAGCTGCATTTGCAAGTAAAAATCGGTGTGTCTGGAGGGAAATAATGCGAGAGATGTCGATGTCAAAATGGAACATCTGAACATCATCGGAAAAATGTCTTATAGTAAAGGGTGGGCACAGCCAATCTAGTTCTCTAAAAAAAATCGGTGTGTCTGGAGGGCTCAGCCAATCTAGTTTCTAAAAAAAAATCTCAACCAATCGCAGCGCGCATGCATGCATTTCGCCGGCTTTGGGCGGGCACGAGATGCCGATCCGTTCTCTCTCTTCGTTTCTCTCTCCTCCACAATAATATCCCGCTTCACGCCCACCATAATACTTTGCTCTCGGGCGTGTTCGAAGCCGCATTGTCGCTCCCAAAGTCAAGGTCGCGGTCGTGTCATGTGGGACTGGCTTCAAAATCCGTGGAGCCCGACTTCTTGTATCCGATTTAAAAAAAATAAGCGGCTTCAACCTCACCCACCATAATACTTGCTCACGAGGGGACGTGCTTCGAGCCGCCTTTGTCGTTCCCAAAGTCAAGGTCGTGGTCGTGTCATGACTCATGTGTCTTGTATCCGATTTAAAAA